>OZ030012.1:121398472-121468472 GCA_964023405.1 Apodemus agrarius
TAGCAAGATGGGGTGAGTCTGCAGTATTCACGGGAAAGCAGAAGCCAGGAGCAGCCTTGGCGGGTAGTCAGCCCATGAGGGATGGAGCTCACCGGCTGATAACGGCTGTTGCGGATGTATGCTTTATGTTTCTGGAACTTTTAAACTGGCTTAGCACCGGGAAGAAGCGAGGGAACTCTTACATAAATAATCAATTTGGCTATAAAACCGTCAGCTCCACAGGCAGCCCTGACCCTCGGGGATGGGAATTTTCAAAAAACAAGCAAGAAGCTGCGGTCCAGTCGTTCCCCGCAGAAGGCGGGCAGCTCCCTCGCAGCCCCACAGAGGTGCAGGCATCAGCCTGGCCTCCTGGCTTCTGATCTCAGCCATGCACAGCACCCGAGGGAAATACCCTAACCTTTCAGGGACCCACTGAAGAAAGCCGTGTTGTATAAACAAAGGAGAAAAGAAACCCTGAAAGCCCCGGAGGAAAATGGTATCACTATCAGAAAGGAATTGGTGTTCTTGGCAGCTGAGGGCAAAGCTCGAGGCTCGGTCTGAAAAAGAAAGGAAATGCGAGTGGGCAGGAGCCTCTGTGAGAGTCCCTGTGAGCACGTGTGGGGTCGCAGCCACTGGCCAAAGCCCAGAGGAGGTAAACGCTGTTTGCAGACCCTTCGAGGGGTCTCCTGGACCGCAACTGCTCTTTCGGGCTCGTGGGGAAGTCCCACAGCCCAGCTCAGGGCAATGGTGAACTCCAGCGATGCAGGCAAGTGCGCTCAAGAGCGGCAAGAGCCTGTTAGTCAGGGGGGCGGGGCAGCATATGCAAAGCAGAGTAATAGAGTGCCTGTGAGGCTGAGCCTCATTGGCTGGGGTTGGCATCTCTCCCTAGCTCTTCCTGTGTCCCTAGGAAACACACAGAAGATACACCATCTCCAGCTGGGAGGGTTGCTAAGGACACCAAGGCCCAGTGAGCAGGTAACTACCAAACTAGCATTCACAGCAAGGCATTAAAAAGTGCCCATCTCAGCAGTTGACAATATCCTACACCGCTCAGGACAGCCTCATCTCCCTCCATTCATGATGAGAGGTTTTTTTGTTGTTGCTTTTGTGTTTTTCCAAGTGCATGCAGTACCCACAGAGGTCACAAGAGGGCAGCAGGCCCCTGCTTCTGAAGATCTAGGTGGTTGTGAGCCTCCATGTTGGCGCTGAATACTGAAGCAGGGTCCTCTGGGAGAGCATCCCTAGCGAGCTCTTAACGGGTGAGCCAGCTTCTGGGCCTGTTTCATTATGTTCCAATAGTGTTGTCATTGAGACAAGGTCTCACCATGAAGCCCTGAAACTCACCATGTACAATAGGCTAGCCGGGCAGTGGGGGCACACACCTTTAATCCCAGCACTTGGGAGGCAGCAGCAGGTGGATCTCTGTCTGAATCTAAGGCCAGCCTGGTCTACAGATTGAGTTCAAAGGCAGCCTAGGCTACAAAGAGAGCGTGTGTGTGTGTGTGTGTGTGTGTGTGTGTGTGATGGCATCGGGGTTGAGGGGTTGGAATGTGCCTCCAACCTCTGTCTGAGAACTGCCGACATGGCAATCCGGCACCCAGCTTCTTGCTTTGATGTTTACCCCAAAATAATTTCCTAGATTCCTATCAGATCCGTCTGCTCTTCAGGTTAGTCAGGCTGAGCCCTTCCCTGCGCCTTTGAACCTTAAGCACAGTGATTGATAGCTGTAGGGGCTTAGGCAAGATGCAAGAGTGGCTTCCTGGGCACAGCAGACTCCCAGGGGATGGGAGAGACTTGGCCCTGCATTCACCGTGTGACCCAGGAAGCCATTTAGCCTCACTGAGTTGGGACCCTCGTCTATGAATCACCACTGCCAAGCCGGGGGGGTGTGGCCCAGGTGGTAGAGCACTCCACTCGCATGTGCCAAACCTTGGGGTCCAGCCCCAGCTCTGGGTAAACTGGGCAGGTGAGCAGAACCTGAAAGATCACAAGTCCAGGTCCTTTGGGGCTACATTCTGAGTCTGAGAGCAGTCTGTACTCTCTCAGGAGTGGGCAGGAGCTGACTGTACCACCTGAGGGCCCAAGTTCAGATCCTGCTCTCCCAGCACCCTGTAAGGAAATCCAGTGTGGCAGCATATACCTGTAATCCCAGGGCTGGAGGGTAGAGGCAGGAGGCTCCCTGGGGCTTGCAGTGCAGTTGACCTAAACAAAATGCTGAGCTCAAGCTGGGCAGCCAGTGGTGGCACACACCTTTAATCCCACTGCTCTGGAGGAAGAGACAGGACTCTGTGAGTTCAAGACCAGCCTGGTCTGCAGAGCTAGTTCCAGGAAGCAGGGCTACACAGAGAAACACCGTCTTGAAAAAACAAACAAAATACTACGCTCAAGGGTTCAATAAAAGACTCTGATTAAAAAAGATCCCATAGGGGGCTATTGAGGGAGACACCTGGTGTTGAGTTATAGCCTTAATATCACATACACACACACACACACACACACACACACACAAGCACACATGCAAACATACTTTAAAACCTACTATTGATCACTTCTGGCTTATACAGGACATGTAAACAAAAGCCAGTGACAGAGCTTTTCACAGTCACAGCTGCCTTAGGCTCTATCCAAAACAGGGGGCATTTTCTCTCTGTCTCCGAAGCACCCACCCCACCCCCACCTCAGATGGCTAAGGGCTGAGTTACCCCTGTCAAACACACTGTAGGACAAGAGAACAAAGCCAGGCCAACTGTGTGTCCTGTGGGGTCCTGTTTGCTCACTTTTTCTTTTATCCTATATGGTCTGATTACGCCAGAAGTTTGGGTACAGAATAGAAAGGACAAGGTTCCTTGGGGTACCTCTCGGCTCTGACCCAGCTGCTGAAACTCACTACCCTTTGGCCACTTCCTGCCAATGGTGTGATCTGCCCTCAAGAGACAGATCCAGTGAAGACAGGCCAGTCTTAGAAGTGGGCTTGGAGCTGTTTGGATAGAAGCAGGGTTCTGGGTGTCCAGTATCCCTGTCACAGGGCAGGCGGTGCACACACTTCGGATGGTCACATGCCCTTGTGTTCTGCAAATCTCTCTTCCTACGGAATGGGGAACAGCCAAACAGCAGCCTGAAGGAGGCTGCCCAGTATCCAGCTACAAAAACCGTGAGGCATGACCTCCACGTGGGGGTTGTGAACAATTTGGCACTGGGGTGACTTCCCAAAGAGACTGACCAAGAAGGTGCTTCTGGGGATGCCCTCCCAACTGGTGCCACACACGTGGAAGAGGCCTTACAGGTGAGGTGTTTGCCATCTAGGACCCATGCCTGGAAGTGGAAGGAGAAGTGTTCTTAGGGTCAGCAAGTCCCCATGAGGTTCAAGCATCAGAGTACAGAAAACAGGAGACGGCCGGCAGAAGCGTTTGTAGGTTTCTCTGTGCCTGCTGGCTTCGTCTGGCATGTGTAAAATGATGCCAGTGACCAGCAGTCCAGGCGACACTGCACAGTGTGGTGCCAAGCTACCCCTACCAAGCATGGACCTGTGCATCTAGCTGGTATTTGGTTTTTGTATGTATGTGTGAGCGTCTGTCTGTTTGTCCATGCAGCATGTGCACACCTGGCACTAGCAGAGACCAGAAGTAGCTATCAGATCCCCTGCAGCTGGATTTACAGATAGTCTCGAGCTGCCACATGGGCACTGGGAACAGAAACTGGGACTTCCGGAAGAGCAGCCAGTGCTCCTAACCCCAGGCCATCCCCACTCTCCAGCTCTCAGTTTTAAGGGCACTAAGATTTGGAATGATGGTTTGTGCGAATTTAACTTGTCAAATGACATGAACTAAGCCAAATTGGGGAACTCTTCTCTTTCTGTGTCTCTCTCACTGTCTTCCTCACTGTCTTTCTGTTTCTCTGTGTCTCTGTCTCTCTGTGTGTCTCTGTCTCTCTCTTGCTCTCTCATTTAAACTAGAAGTGTGTAGCTGCTTGCAGGAGGGCTGGGTGAGGGGCATACCCAAAGACAATCAGAAACGGGGAGTACAGAGGCATCATATTTGTGACAAATAACTTGTCCAAAGGAACCTGCTCTGGTCTGGAGTGGTCCCCAGCCCTGTGACTCCATTTCTAGAACTGGCTCTCTAGAACAAGTCACTCTGAGTCCCAGTAGGTGATGGATTTCCCCCACATGGTGACTGCACTGGGTTTCTGTGAACCCTTAAACAGATAGAGATGCCCTCTGCTTGAGGACCTTCAGGCTGGACCTTCCCTGTAGCCAGGGGAGACTGTCACATTTGGAGACACGCTGCTCAGGCTGAGCTCTGCGTACATAAGCAGGCAAGACGACGGTCAGTCCCTCCTCCCCGCCAAGGACTCACAGTCACAGTATAGAGTAAAACGAGTTTGGGGGCCAAGTGGTAGTGGCGGCTCATACCCTTAGCACCAGCACTCTGGGGGCAGATCCAGGCAGATCTCTGTGAATTCAAGGCCAGCCTTGCCTACAGAGTGAGTTCCAGGACAGCCAGGGTTATACAGAGAAACCCTGTCTTGAAGAAGGAAAAAAAAAAAAAGAGTTGAATTTGAGGAACTTCCAAGGTCTAGCCAAAACAGGCTGGTTAGGGTTTTCATTTCCCCCAAAATATTTTGATTCCATATTTTGCAAATACATTTTAATGATTGTAGAATGTTCCCATCTCAAAGCATAGACCAGGACAGGAATTCTCTTCAGTGTTGTATTACCTCCAGAAGCGTCTGGGCTGTGGATCCTTGTCTGGATATTCTTGCTTAGGGAAGCAAGATTGAGAGGCAGGAAACCACTTATCTGTCACCTCTTCAAGTCCTTACCCACCTCCTCTCTGCCCACGCCAGTGACTGCTTGCTGGGATTGGAGCCTCACCTAAGAATCAACGCGATGCACGCGGGGCCATTGGCAGTGTGCGCGGCAGTATGTGAGCCTGTGTGCTGGAGTGATTAATGAGGCGTGAACACGTGTGCGAGAGGAAGCCGGCAGCCTCAGCCTCTTACCACACGGGCCTCTGAAGAAACCGCTATGCAAAGCAGAAACAAAGTCCCCGTAGAGACCTAACGTCACCCACGAACTAAATCTGAGACCCAGACAGCTGCGTTCAACCGGAGCAGGAGGAGTTGGCATCGCTGTCCCGGCAGACACCTGGGGGCCTGGGTAGGGAAGACGGTGAGGATCAGGCAGTGCCAGCGCAGAAAAACCAGCTGGGCAGAAAGTCTCGTCACGTGTGCCTGGTGCCCTGGCACGTCTATGAGCCTGTGTACAGCTGAGCATGTGGCTGCATGTGCCAAGGTGCCTGCTTCTTACCAGACCAGCCTGGCCGGGGCCCCGCCCGTGGGATTGGCGCCACCAGGCGGTGTTACCACAGGCAGCCTCCTGTCAGAGCCCATGGTGAGTGAGAGAAGGCAGCAGTGTTCCCAGCTAGGCCACACGTGCACACAGACACCCCAAACCACACTCACGAGGCTGTGTGTGCACGACTGTTTTTCATCAGTAGCCTGGGATGACCCAGCATTTGTGTGTGGCGGGGTCATGACGTATGAGGTCCCAACTCAAGGGGACCAGTTGTGAAATCAGCGTGGGCCTCCTTGATCTTTTAGGACTCAAAGCCACTGCTGGGTTGAGGGTGCATGGGGGCTGGTTCACTTTGCTCAGGAGCTATTCCGTCATAATAGGGGTTCAGGGTGGGGTTACATCCTTTCCTGACTCAATGGTTTTTGGGTAGCCGTTCTTGTACCCGAGTTCTCGGGTAGAGAGGATCTGGGATTTTGGAGGTAGTGTGGGAAAGGGTATATCCACACTTCCCAGACGGCTTTTGACCAAATCTCTCCCCAGCCCCTGTGCTCATCAGCCCGGCTGCCTTTTTCTTCCTTGCCGGTGGTCCGCCATCCACTCTGGCGGATGTCATCCTGAGGCTGGATGTCAACAGAACACATCACTCTGGATCCTGTTCTTTGTCCTCTCCAGACCCTCCCTCGAGTTCCCAGGCCCTTCAGTCAAAGCTCTGAGGCAAGCTAAACAGACATGTTAATCACAGCAGCTGGATGGAATAGAGAGGAGACTGGACCCTCTCTGGCCGTGAGATAGCCCAAGGAGCTGGTGGGTAGTTGGAAGAACCACACCTAGTTTGACATGGGAAGGAACTCACAATATTCAGCCACCAGGGGGCAGGCTGCACCTGCTGGACCACTGACCCATTTCTGGGACTTTATTCTTGGGCATAGGTAGGAAGACTACAGCATGTAAACAGCTCCTGCCCAGGGTCAGGTCGAGGGCATCCCTGGGAATGTATGCGGGGGTGGGGGTGGGAGTGGGGGTGGCTAGAGAGTCCCTGGACTCAGGATTCAATGGGAAGAATCTGTGTGCTGAGGGTATCGGGTCTTCATGAATGGCTGGATCCTGAGGGTGAGCTGTTGACCCCTTAGGGATGACGTCATGCCCCCATCGCAAGCACATACCCATGCTTTGGTTATATAAGCTAGCAGACTCCCTAACGTTGCTAAAGCTGGCTTGAGTTCTCCTGTCAACCCACAGACATGCTCTCGCTAAGAGATGCTGATTCCTTTTGCAAAAAGTTATCCGTGAGTGGGAGCTGGTTAGGAGCACTGGCTGCTCGTCCAGAGGACCCAGGTTTCAATCCCAGCACCCATATGGTGGCTCACAACCATCTCCTGTTCCAGGGGACATGACACCCTCTTCTGGCCTCCTCAGATACCAGGCACACACATGGTACCCAGACAGATCGATATACAGGTAAAAAACGTCCATGCACATAAATTAAAAATAAATCTTAAGACAGAAGTCACGAGTGGCCCCGTTTTACCCACAGGTTGGAGTCCGGGTGCAGCCTGCCCTCTGGGCCCCCGCCCAACACCACTACACAGCCTTCTCTGCGCGCGCGCTGGATGCAGAAATCCACTCACTCAGAAGACTGAAGGCTCTAAAGATAACTCTGGAAATAGCTCTGCGATGACTCCCTACAGAATAGACCCGCTCTTCCCTGGGCCATCTGTAATTATTCCTCTGCTTCATCTACTAAGCCGAGAGCCTCCTTTGGATGTTTTGCCTGCCTCCTTAGGCCTAAGCCTTCAATATTAAAGCACAGAGGTACAGTGTGGGTGCGGCATGGTGCGGTCTGCCTTGGCTGGAGTGGCGCTCCTTGGGACTTTCTGGTACCCACGATGAGAGAAGGAAAGTTTGCTAGAGAAACCTCACCCAGGTCCTAAGGTGTCCCAGAGAGACAAAGGCCTGAGGGCGGGCTCTACATGCATCCACCAGGAGTCTCTCTCCGTCCAGAAACCACTTCCTCCTTTCCCAGCAAGGGAAGTCCCACCTTTATGCTCTGCTCTTGAGAGGGAAAGTTAGAGGAAGGTACCAGAGACCTTGAAGGCGGACTCAGTAAAAAGACAGCGTCCATGAGGCAGCATGAAACACACACACACACACACACACACACACAAACCGAGGGGACACGGCACCAAGAAACAGCCTGGAGCAGAGCTTCAGGGATGGAGAGCAGCCTAGGAGAGCCAGAGCAGCGGTCCTCCTACAGCACCCCGCCCTCGCCCTGGGCACCCAGGCTACGGGCTGGCAGGCCATTCCTTTTGCTCCTGTCTCACTCCTCATGCCCAACCAGCAGGCAAGGCTTGTCCACCCTCCTTCCCCCGTGCATCTGGAGTCTTTCCAGTCCTCCGTGGCCCCGCAGCCAGCAGATTCTGAAAGGATTCCTCTACCGTTTGCACTGCTCCCGACCAGCCTCCAGCTGGCAGGAATCTTATGACAGGACAACCGGCCATTCCACACCTCTTCCCTCTAAACAATTCCCATGGCCCCCTGCTTTATACGGCTCTGCGTGACCTGAACCCCGTCCTCACGAGACCTGGTCTCAAAGCCTGCGCTTTCTCCCTCATCTCTACTCTCCACACATACTAAGCGCTCACTGTCACTCGCTGGAGGACAATCTACCTCAGGGTTCTTCTCAGCGTGACTGGCTGCCCTCACTGCCCTCACTGATGATGCCTTTCATGTCTTCCTGTCTGAGGCAATGCGTGACCCCTCCGGGCTGATGTCACCAGCTCTAGCTTCATTTGCCTTGATATTTAATCTCTGATTCTATTTTTCTATTGTCTTGTTTTGGTTGCTGCTTCCATCTGTTTGTTTTGTCTTTTTCAGTCTTTCTCACTAGTTTCCTATTTAAGGAACTGTATTTAAATAAGCCCGGTGTACACCTTTAATACACTTGGGAGACAGAGGCAGGAGAATCTCTGTAAGTGCCAGGCAGCCTTGTCTACACATGATGTTCCAGGCCAGTCAGGGCTACATCTTGAGGCTCTGTCTTAAAGAAAAAAAAAAAAAAAAAAAAAAGGAAGAAAGGAGGGAAGGAAGGAAGGAAGAGAAAGAAAGAAAGAAAGAAAGAAAGAAAGAAAGAAAGATCCATGACAGCCACTGGTGGCCTATGATTCCTGGATGGCAATGACAGATCTGAAAGCCTGAGGCTCACTTCATAAAATATTTACATTATATACGCGATCCCAGCTGCAGATGTGAGTGGCAGTCTGCTTTACAATTAGATAAAGCAGGAGATAAGTTGGTGAGGCGTTTTTAAATTTGATATGACTCCAGAGGATGAGTGTTAATCGCATATACTAAAGTAAAATAGTTTTCCTGGTGGTATGCGTGAGATCGCCACATGAACTATATAATTAAAGCCAATGTTCTTGGTAGGGTCACAGCCACTGAGGTTAAAGGCATGCACCACCAGGCCGGGTTCTAAAGCTGTTTTTATATCAGTGGCCCAAGAGTACTATATGGTGGCAGTGTGTATGGGAAACAGACTTCTACCCATCCTTTGAACCGTTTCAGCCTCTGAGCCTTGATGTGATAGACCTCCAGTGGCCACGATCTGTCCTCTGGACACGGGGTGTGGGGGTGTGGAAGAGCTGAGGTATAAACTGATCAAAATATAGTGTATACATATGTGAAATATGTATACGTTTATATTTTCAAAGAAAGGAATGTGTGGAGTTGGCTGGGGAGATTGGCGCTGGTTTCAGGAAGCTGAGAATGGTAGAAGGTCCCTCGGGTTTGCAGCTCCTGGAAAAGCAGAGCAGGAGACCCGGTGTCTGGAAACCTTTCCCGTGGTGGCCCTTTTTCCACATGAGCAGTCCCTGGAAGTACTCCCACCCCCTCCTCTTAGACAAAGGAATCCAGGGCTTGAACACGTGACCAGGTGAGTCCAGCTACTCCAGACATAGCCTCAGAACGTGTGACAGGCATGAGACAAGTTGAGACAAGGCAAAGCTCTGTGCCTCTGGACTTAGATGAATCTGGACTTTAGAGAGGTCATGCCCTGGCGGGTGGGCTACTTGGGAGAGCTTGCGTTCCTAATCAAACGGACACTTCGAGCGTCAAGGCTTGGCAGCCCCAGTATATTCTGGGGGTCCCTAAGGTGCTTCAAGAAGAGCAGATATTCCTGGATGAGTGCACCCCAAAGGCAGCTGGGACACCTTCTCCATGCACAGTAGTACCAGGATGTCACTTGAGGTCTTGAGTTTGGCAACAAAACGCTAACTTCTTGCCTAACTCCCTTAAAGAGCAGCTCCTCTGTAGACAAGACTGCCTCCTGTTTCAGGAGGGGAGTCCTGCCTGCAGCAGTCTCTCACAGTAGGGCTGTGAGGGCTCCATAGACTTCATCCGACTGCGGGGCTCGCCTCTACAAGAGGCGCTTCTGGAAGTTTCTTTCCAACTTTGCAGCCGCTCACCGGTGAACACGCGGCTTGAATGGTGCCAGCTCTGGGATCGCAGGGCGCAGAAAATTAGGGAAGTCCCAGCAGGCCTCCCCTTTTGAAAGCCACCGGGGCAAGGGGGGGGGGGGGAGTAGGGGGCGAGTGCGCGCGCAAGCTGGCGAATGGGCGGAGTCAGATTGTTTCCTCCGGCCCGTCCGTCAAGCGCTTCAGTTCCGCCCACACAGCGATAATTGGTGAGGAGCGCGCGCGAGCGCCCGAGGCCCGCCCCCCTGCAGCACTGTTCCCGCCCACCGGTTGACAGTGCTGCAAGTCGGGCCTGCAAGTTGGAGCAAGTGGGTGCGGGTGCCAAAAGGTTCAAACCCTCCGAAGCTAGTGGGCACTTGCTCACACCCATGCTTTGGCTGTCACCCCAGACCTGACAGCAGCCCGATGCTCACGGACTTGAGTCCTGGTCCAACTCTGCTCCCACAGGCCCCTTTCCACTCCGTCAGTCAACTACAACCTCTTTTCTGTCCCTAAGCGGCTGAACCCCTCGCCGAGGTGCCCACAGTGTCACGTGCCTTGAGGTCTAGCCTCGAGGACGCACTGTTCTGCACACCGACTCTCGGCCCGGCTGCTTATGCGGACTGCACAGTGCGAGCCGGGCCTGCAGACTCTCCGCGCACCTCTCATCGCCTCTCACTCCCGAACCCAGCATCCCCAACGGCTCACCGCACAGCCACATCTCCGTGCCCGAACCCCTCTGCAGCCTCGCTCCCTGCTCCCCTGCGGAACCCTCCATTCCCAATTCGAGGAGGGTCAGGACGTCCCTCACCCGGAACCCACTACCCATTGCAATCGCCTCTCTCGGTGCCTGGCCTCGGGGTGGATAAACCTCCCCGGGCCTCAGCCAGCGATCCCGCTGCACCCCGGGCCTCCGCCGAGCACTCCCCGCGCATCCATTCCGCGTCGCGCGGCCCACACCTCCATCGCTGAGCTTGCTCCATCTCCCAGGCTCCACCGCACCCTCCCACCTACCCCGAGGCCCCCCAGTGCCCCGCACGCGCGCGCCACCGCCCCAGACCACACCCCGCACGCTGTGCCCCCGACTCGGCCCTGCACCCCTCTCCCCGGCGGGCGGCGGCGGGCGGGCGGGCAGCGCCGGCGGCGGTGGAGGCCAGTCCTCGGGCCGGGACACACCCACCCGCCCGCCCTCCTCGCTTTCCTCCTTCCCTCCCCCTCGCGCTCCCTCTCTCCCGCCCTCCCGCCCTAGCTCCGCGCTCGCTCCTTCTCTCCGTCGCCCGCTCGCGCTTCCCGCGGCGCCGGGCCTCCCGCTCCGCCTCCCCGAACGCGGCTCTCCCGGGCGCGGCTCCGGGGTTCATGCTGACTAGGCGGCGGCCGCTTCAGCCCAGCGGCGGCGGCGGCGGCGGGAGCTGGGGCGCGGGCCCCGGCCGCCTCTCTCGGAGCGCGGGGCCGGGCGGCGGGCGCGCCCCGGCGGCGGCGGCGAGCGCCCCACCGCGCCGCGCCCCTGCGCGCCCCCTACGCCGCGCCCCCGCGCGCCCCCCGCGCCTAGCTTGCGGGGGGCCGGGCCTGCGGGCGGCCGGCGCGGCGCGCACCCATGGACGGTCCGGCCATCATCACCCAGGTGACCAACCCCAAGGAGGATGAGGCCCGGTCGCCCGTCGCGGGCGAAAAAGGTGAGGAGGGGCACGGGCAGCTGCCGCGGGGAGCGTGAGTGCACCCCGCATCGCCGGAGTTCTCGGTGTGCGCCCGCACGGGCGTGGGGGAGGGGTGTACCGGGGCAAGAGGGTGCGTGGGTGTGGGGTGCGCCTGGAGCAGAGGGAGGCTGCGAGAGTGCCTGTGCCAGCTGAGCTCGTGTGAGTGTGCACGAGCGGCTGAGAAGTTGGGATGGGATGTGTGCGCTGCACAGAGCTGTTTTAAGTGTGCATGCAGTGCGTGTGACAGGTTGTGTGTACACCTACGTGTACGCGCAGGCCAACTGAGAGATTGTAAGGGCGTGTGTGCTTCTCTCAGATTGTGTGTGTTCCTGACAGGCTGTGAGTTTGTGGACTCCATGTGGAGGTCTGTGTGTGCCTCTGACTGAGAGAGGTGGTGAACGGTGTGCAGAGCCTGAGCCTGTGCACCTTGTGAGTGTGTGTTCACTCCTGATGGAGGTGTGTGTGTGTGTATGCACGCCCGTGTGCCTACGCCATCCAACTGTCAGAATGTGTCAGAATGTATTGTGTCTCTCTACTGTTAAGAGTGTGTGTGCATATCTGCCTTTGACCAAGAGCCTGTGTGTACACACGTGCCCACATCAGAGGCCATGCCTTGAGAATATTTAGTTGGTTGTGCAAGTGGAGGAGAGAGGTGGGGAGCAACACCGACCCCACAACCTACCCCCCCCAAACACACACATAAGCAAGCACATGTGTACACTTCCTTTTGAGCCTGTCTCCCGTCCACCAGCCAGGCTGTCGGGAGCTCCACCGCCTGGCCTGCCATCTCTGCCTCTTGTGGGTGGGGGGAGCTCTAGGCAGCCCTTGGCAAACTCTTGGTGTGTAAGAGCTGTCCCCTTTGGGGTAGCTGGCGAGGGGCGCACCAGGCAATGCCATGCAGCATATGGTCTGTTTGGGGTAGGTTCTGGCCCCGATCCCTTACTCTGTTTACTTTTTGCTCTTTCTTGGTATGCTGACCCCTCAGAGAACTGACGTCTTCCCGCAAGTGCCTAGAGTCACTGTGTCCTGCTGGTCGGACAGACTGTTTTGAAGAGCCAACCAATCTGGCTTGGCTTTGCTCTGGCAACTGACTCTTGCTTCACAGACCTTCTAGCATGTGTAGTACAAACACATAAGTCCCCCTCCACTCCCTAAGGACCTGCCTGTCCCCTCCAGCCCTGGGCTGGCCACAGCAGACACTGGAAGAGTCAGGTTTCTTTCCGTGGGCCACCACCCTCCGTGCTTGTAGGCTGAGTAAGGACTGCACCCTCCAGGGATGTAGGACGATGGGGCAGGATGAGGATGGGAGGAGTGGTCCGCACCACTGCCTGCCCTGAACCCCTGGGCATGCCCAACAGGAAAACACAGACTTTCCCTTTCCCCAGAAAGGGTGCCATCCACCTTCACTCTGTAGACTGTAACACACACACACACACACACACACACACACCCCGCTGCATCTGCAGACTGGTTTCTAAATGCAAAATACAGAATTCAAACTCTTGCCCAGAAATCGTCTATACCCTACAAATGAGCTTTTAAAACCTACAAGAGGGCATGGAAGGAATCCCACACCTTCCTGGGGCCTAATTAGAAAGCAACTCTCTGGTCTAGCCTTCCCACCATACGGGCCTGAGCTACTGAGGCCCTCACTGGCCATGTCCCCTCCCAGACGGTCTTTGACGGAAACTTCAAGAAAGCGTGGTGAACCCAGCTTTCCTCTGTGCTGTGGACTTTATGTGGTCGAACCCCTGGTTCTTGTTGGAAGCAGTGTGGCCAAGGGGTACTTGTCAGGACCTGGTTCCTCCTGCTGCCCCCACCTCACCTTGGGAGGGGGCAATTTTGAGAGCTCCTGGTGTCCCCTGACTGATCCGTAGACTGATCAGAACAGGTCCACGGAAAAGCCGCATGCTGCACTTGTTACTGGGGCGCTCGCTCTGAGTAGCGTGTTGACATTGCCTTTCTGGGCGGGCTTTCCATATCTTTAACAGCCCGCTTTGTTTGCTTTCCGAGTCAGATTGGTTACTCGTTAACCAAGTCGGGCAGTTCCTTGTCTGCTGTCCTAGGGTGGGGTGCTTGGCTAGTAAAAGCATTAAAGTCCCACCTTACCTGAGATTTTTTTTTACTCCAAAAAGTTAGTATTAGTATATAACAAAATAATAGAGGGTCAACTTTGTGTTTGTTTTTTAAGTGGATTTTTTTTTGGACAGACATATACAACTCCCCAACCCCTCCCACACACACCCCCCAACATGTTTGTCTCCTACCTTCATGCCTATTTCTGAGAACCAAATTTTGAAACAGCTTCTTTAGACTAATAAACTACCAAACAGGTCCAGCAGTGTCTCTGGCTTGAGTGTGCTGATATCTTCAGATAGGCAGAATGCATTTTGCATAGTTTAAATTACGGCAGTCGTTTGGTTTGTAAACATTGGGCCTGTGCGGCTTGGAAGCGTTGGTGGCAAGAAAGAGATTGATGGTCTTAAAATGTTTGCTCTCGTTATTCACTCTGTAAAATAGGAATGACGGGACCGCTCCTGGGCCTGGCGGGAGGCGGGGTGAGAGACCATGTGGGTGCACAGGGCGGAGTCCTCCGGCGTGCCACGCTCCGCTCCACACACCTTCAGTATAGGCGTCCGACGTTGAATTACCTCTCTATGCAGTGTGTGCGGTGGTGTCCCGCTCAGAGACGAGTGTCACTGTCACTAGCCCGTGGCTCTGGCTTATTACTTCCAGCTGTGTTTGATTAGATTGATAGCGTGAGGTTATAGAGAACAGTCCCCTGTAGTGGACGGTTCCCGCCTTGCTGTCACATAGCCCTTAGGAAAAGAGACGAGATAGGAACAAGAAAGTCGTGAAAGAGGAAAACTGGAATGACTGCTGAATCTGGGAGCTGCCATTCTCGCGTCCTTTCTAAGCTCTTCAGTGACTTCCGGTGTCCAAAGAGGAGAGAGGTGGGGAAAACCGGGCCTCTCAGTAGACTTGGGAGAAGATTAAAAAAAAAAAAAAAGTACAAACTTTTCGTATTGTTAGGATTTATTTATTTTTATGTCATGTGTATGGGTGTCTTGCTGGCTTGTCTCATGTGTGTGCCTGGTACCTGTAGAGGCCAGAAGAGGGTGTTAGATCCCTGGAACTGGAGTTACTGATGGTTGTGAGCCACCATGTGGGTGCTGGAATTGAACCGCAGGTCCTCAACTGGAACAGCCAATGCTCTTAACCATTTACCCATCTCTCCAAGCTTTTTAAAGAGTAATTTAGTACTTAAAGCGTGAGGGGCTAATTTTGGCTGCGAGTATCAGAAAAGCAGGCTTGATGCAGCCTAAGCCTCCTCAGGCTCCTGGAGATGGGCTGTGGCTCTCCCTGAACTGCCCTGACATCAGCCCGGAATTCTCTCGGCTCTCCCACCCCATGCTGCATCCTGACTGAAACCTCTCTGGTCTCTCTAGTCATCCTCTAGGTGGGCAAAGAGACGGAGTCAGTCGGTCATATTTATCCCTTTTACCTGGAAAGCAGACCATTCCCAAGGACTGCTCAGTAAACTTTTGTTCCTGTTTAATTGGCCAGAACTGGGCCACGTGGCTTCCCTCAGCCCCAAGTAAAATCACAGAAATGTAACTCTCCAGCAGGGCTAGCCCCGTGGGAAGGAGAGAGGACCGGAAATAGAGGGGGCAAGTGTGTTCCCAGCTTAGCCGTGTCCTCAGAGCACCAGCTACACTTCCGTGTTTCTGTCACAGAAGAGTCACCTCGTTTGCACTCACAGCCACCGCAGGGGATGTCACCGCCGACCATGTGGCTCGCAGTAGCAACATTCCCAGCCGTACCGCGTCCATGGGCAGATAAGGTTGGACAGTGAGCGGTGGGTCTTCATCCCTGCAGAAAGAATGCTACCTGACGAGTTAAGTTACATCTCAGTCTGCAGACACATGACTTTCAGAGCTATATGGAGGCGTGACTCTGAGACATTTCGAAGCGAGAAATTCAAGAATGGCATAACAGTATGATCCTATCTTGGTTTTAAAAAAAAAAATCAAACACGCAGAACTGAATAAATGTCCGGAAATATACAAAACTAATCTCTGAGGAGATAATGCACTGGGATGGTTCTCTCGGGGGCAGAGGCTGCGTGGAGGAGAGGGAAACAGGACATTTTGTTTCAACACTGATGAAAATGTGCTTGTGTTTTAGGGACGATTTTTTTTTTTTTTTAACTAAGAAGGACATTTCCCTTAGCTCTTTGTAGAGAAATAATTTGAAGGAATTGTACAATAGCAAAACAAATCCCAAGAAACTTCAATTAATATGCAGAAACACCCAGAACATTTCAATGCTAGCTAAACAGCTTGTGTTTTTTTGTGAGCCAATCGGTTTGCCGAAGATTGCTGCAGGCTCTTGTATACTCAGGCCCTAAGTTCTGAGTCTGCTTCTCATGAATGTTTGCTGCTCCTGGTCTCTTATAAAATATAACTTTAAATTTCTAAAATTGTACTTCATGTGTATGGGTGTTCTACCTGCATGTCTGCATCTGAACCATGTGCACGAATTGCATGCTGGGGCCGGCAGGGGGATGGGAGGCTGAGTTACAATCAGTTGTACATTGCCCTGTGGGTACTGGGACTCGAACCCAGTTCCCTGGAAGAACAGCTTTTAGTCATAACTCAGAAGCTCCAGCCTTGGAGGTGTTGACAAAATTACGGCTAAGAGAAGGTATTTATAAGCATTAATCATTTCAGACCACAGGATAGATTGAAGGAAGGTTCAGACTAACACTGTAGACCAGGCTGGCCACAAGCTCAGAGACCCCTGCCTCTACCTCCCCGTGCTGGGGATTAAACACGTGCGCACCACACCCGTCTTAAACGGTCATTTAGACGGAACTGTAGATTCGTATGCTCTTATAAGAAATCTCACAGAGCCAGGTGTGGTGACTTGTACCTCTGCTCTCCAAATCCTGGAGACCAAGAGCACAGATTCCAGGCTAACCTGAGGCAGAGCCCTTTGAAGAGGAAAGAAAGGAACAGGGGAGAAAGGAGGACTCACAGAGATTCTCTCTCTCCTCTACCGGGGTCCTCCTCAGTGTTGATATTTGGCAAAACTTTGAAGGGCTTCACAGCCAGGATGTTGATAATGACCTTATGAAGGCAGAAGTTCCTTTACCAGGGCCATGCTCTTCCTCCAAATCCTAGCCACACCCAGTTCCCTTCTAGCCACACCCACTTTCCTTCCTTGCCCTCCCCTTCCTTGGCAGACTGGCAACCCCTAGTCTGTTCTCTGTTTCCAAAATGTCTTTGTTTCAGATGCGTTAGCTAGGCGGGATCAGGCAGAATGTGATCTTTCCCACAGTCCGACTCTGGATGGTTGTTCCGTTGCCTTTTCCTTTTCATTGCTGTGTAATGCTCAGTGGCGTGAACACGCCAGTTTGCTCATCCTTTCGAGAGTTTGAATAAAGCTGCTGTAAACACATGAACCCCTTTATATAAACATAAATCCTCATTTCCTTGGGTAAACACACACACACACACACACACACACACATACACACACACACGTCAGTACAGTTAGTACGTCATGTGCTACTCCCAAGTTTATTTACTTTTTATTTAAAATTACCGTTTCAAGTGAATACAGTTTTTTTGTTTGTTTGTTTGTTTGTTTTGTTTTTTTAAAAAGGCATGCACCCTTCCACCCAATTGCTGGGATTAGAGGTATGGACCGCCCACGCCCACGCTCCCTCTTTCCTTATTTGAAGACTTTTTTTTTTTTTTTTTTTTTTTTTTGCGGTCATTTGTACTTCAGTGTATGTATATACAGTACACTTTAGGTATAAAGGTATGTATAAACTATAGCATAAATAAAAATAAGTAAATAAAATTACTGTCTCCTTGAGTAAATATATCGTTTTTCTTTCTTAATAGCAAGTGTAAGGCATCTATTTCTCTAAATTAAAGCCTCTCCGATTTTCAAAGCTGTCACTTTGAAACACTATTTCGTCTTATCTGTGTATGTGCGTGGTGTGCCCTGCTTTACCGCCTTCCCTTGAGACTTGGTCTCTCGCTGAACCAGGCCGTGATCAAGTCCCCGCCACCCTCACAGCTCTGCTGCACATACCAGTGGCTTCACAGACTTGTACAGCTCCTTCTAGCTTTTTAGGCGGGTGCTGGGGATTTGAACTTGGGTCCTTACGCTTGTAAAGCAAGCACTCTTACCCACCAAGCCACTCCCCTAGTCCCTGTCATCATATTCTTATAGATAGGGAGCGGTAACTCAGTGTAGGTTAAGATGAAATGGTACAGACAGAGAAACAGAGTGGAGGAAGCCACAGAACTAAAAACCAAACCCACCCAAATATACCCAGCGGACGTTAGCAAAGGACACAGAGACTCTTGGATGAAGACCGGCTGAGGAGGCGGCTCCGCTGTGAAGGCCACTTTCCCCACAAGCCTGGAACTAGGTAAAGAGTCAGGCCTGGGCTCACTCTCTGTGGGGTTTAATGATTTTCAGTAAACAAGTCCTATCAAGGCCGACCTGTGCTTTCTTCTCTAATCAGTTATACATTTTGATTTGGATGTCCGTGTCAGCGTGCCGACATCTGGCTGATGCCGTATACTTATCCTGAATCCCGTGTCTTCGTCCAGCTCACAGGTTGGCTGTGAGGTTTTCTTGGATTCCTGCAAGCGTTGTCGTCAGCCTACATATCAAATAAGAACACTTACTTTTCTTCTTCAGCTCCGCGCGCGCCTTTTAAATTTTTTTTCCTGCTTTGCCACAGTGTCTAGAACCTGGAACGGTGTATCAAATAACCGATGGTGATGGATGGCTGTCTTTGCTTGCTCCTGTCTTAGTTACTCCTTTATTCCCGTGATGAAGCCGAGAACCCACAAGAGAAACCCATAGGAGAAATGGTTTATATGGGCTTACTGGTGCCAGCGGGATAAGATCCCCTCGTGGTGGGGGTGTGCGGCAGCAAGCAGCAGGCATGGCGGCAGGAACCGGAAGCTGAGAGCTGTCGGGAGGAAGCAGACGCACAGCCAGCAGTGGGAGGGTTAGGTCTTTCGATCAAAGCCCACTCCTGGTAATAGACTTCTTTTAGCCAGGCCCTACCATCTAAACCTTCCCAAACAGCGCCCCTGCTGGGGACCGGGTGAGCCAATGCTCAAGACTGCAGGGAGTAGTTCTTATCCGAACCACGACAGCTCCCAGTCTGAGGATAAAACCATTGTCTTTCGCCAATAAATAGAATACCAGCTGTTAGATTTTTGATTCGTGGGGTTGGTGAAGTTCCCGTCCATCCTGGGTTCTTTGAGTTTGGTAGATAACTGAAGTTTTCCTCAGGCTTTTTTTCTACAAATGTGTGCAACCATGCTAGTTAACTGACTGTGCATCTGACTTCTGAATAAGAACCCAGCTTGCCGCCCTTGAAGAAAGTGTGCTTCTGCTGGGTAATTCTCTTCCCTGTGTTGATAAACTCTACCCGAGAGTGACGTCGTCGTCATCTGCAGTTTTAATTATTTTCACGGATGTTGTCTTCCTGATTTTATATCAACTTCATGGGAATATGTCTTCCAGAACCAATTGCGGAGAATTAGCGTGATCCTTCTCCAGTGAAATCATCTGGGCCTGAAGATTTCTTTGGGACAGTTTTTAAATCTCCACGTTAGATTCCCCCCCCCCAGTAGTTGTAGAGCTGTTTAAATAATCTCTTCCATCTGGGAGGGCCTGTGGTAGAGTGGATTTCTTGAGACTCGATACATCTCATTTAATCTGACAAATGTCGGAGCACTGAGTAGCTTCCTTAGTGTTTAATCCCTGGCCGACTTCCTGATGTGCACAGAACCACTAACAGCGAGACCGGTAATCAGTTGCAGTCCTGTATTGTCCATCTTGCTAAGGGTATCTCAATTTTCTGTCTTCATTATTTTTTTCTTTATTTCCTTTGCTCAGTTTTATTAATTTCTTTCTGCCTCTTGGTTTAGTTTGAGACTGTTTTCAGCCTCTTCCCCTTAATGAGAAGTTCAGAGGTCCCGATTTTTTTTTCTCTCTTAATAAATGTGTTTATTACACACACACTTCTAAGCACCGCTGTGGCAATCCCCACAAGTTTTGATTTCTTACATTTTCACACAGTTTCAGGATTGTTCAATGAACCTTAATGTTTAGAACAGCGTCAGCTCTGTTCACAGGTTCACCGAGCAGAAAGCCTGAGACACTGGTGCCAAGCGTGCATATCCCCCTCCAGTCCCCTCCCCCACTGCCGATGGATAGCCAGCGTCCTGCGGTGATTACAGTTCCATGACCCCGTGTTGACTTCATCATCATCACTAGCACAGGTGGTACACACTGGGGCTCGCTGTCGCCATCGTATGTTTTATGAGTTTAGATAAAGGTGCCGTGATACGCGTCTATCGTTATAGCACCTAACAGAATGATTTCGCAGCCTTACTGGCTTTTTTTTTTTTTTTAACTATTTATAAGTTTGCCTTTTTCAGAAGATCATCTGGTTGGAGTTCACAGGGCATGTAGCCTTTGCAAATTGGCTTTCTTCTCTTAACATGCATTTGGGTTCCTTCATGTCTTCTCATGGTTTAAAGCTAATTTGGGCGTTTAGGGAGATAACTTAGTTATGAGCGCGTGCTGTGCTGTCAGGGGGGCAGAGTTTTGATCTCTGTATCCATTCTTGGTGGCTCACGAGGGTCTGTAAGCTCCAATGTCTGTTTTGTCCTCTGGTCTATGTGGTGTGGTCATGCACATCACACACACACACACACACACACACACACACCTTAGTTGTGTGCACATACATATGCTAGTGTGTGCAGGTGGAGGTAAGGACCAGAGGTCAGTCTCAGGTGTCTCTTCAGGAGTTGTTCACATCGTTTTTTGAGACAGGGTCTCCTATTGGCCTGGAACTCTCCAGTCAGGCTGAGCTCTGGCCCTTCAATCCTAGGACTCTGCCTCTCTCTGCCAGCCCCACTTGGGGACCGAAAGCACGCGGCTCCATGCCCCCTTTTTGATCTGAGTTCTGCTGATTGAGCTCTGGCCCTCAGGCCTGCACTAGAGACGTTACAGAGCTGCCGCCATCCCATTCCCCTCCAATCCGTTTGTTTTCGGTGTTGAAGTACACCACGCCCCATGGATGTGCTCCAGTTAATTATCATTTACTTCCTGGAGGACAGTAGGATTGCCCCTGGGTTCTACAGAATGAACGAGGCTGCTGTGACGACACTGTGATGGTAAGAGGATTGAGTGTCGTTTTAAGGGAAACTGCTGGACTGTTTTTCCGGAGTGGCTGTGTAATTGTTAGTTTTCATTAGTTTAACCGCAACACATCTTGGCGTGGATTTCTTTGGATTAGTCTCTTTCCAGTTCATTTCGGATTTATGGCTCTTGCCAAATTTGGGGACATTATTTCAGACATTATTTCCTCAGGTCCTATCTCCCGGGGTGCCACCAACACCAAGATTCGTTCGTTAGTTCGTTTGTTTGTTTTAAATTAAGGTTTAGTTATTTTATTTGATATGCACGGGTGTTTTGCCTGCATGTATGTGAGTACACCACAAGTGTGCCTGGTGTCCATGAAGGCCAGAAGAGGGCACGGGACCCTTCGGAACTGGAAGTATAGGGTGTCGTGAGCCACCATGTGGATGCTGGAAGCGGAAGCTGGGCCTCTGCAGAAGCAGTGAGTTCTGGCCTCCAAGGTTACTTTAGTTTCTGTGGTCCTGGTGAGATTTTCCTCTCATTTTTCTGTTGTTCAGATTGGGCGATTCCTATTATTCTGTATTCAAGCTCACTGATTTTATTATCTCCGTTCCGCTGTCGATCCTATCCACTGGGATATTTCTACTGCACTTACTTTAGGTGTGTGTGTGTGTGTGTGTGTGTGTGTGTGTGTGTGTGTTGTGGTGTACCCATGGACACATGAGGCTGACCTTAGGCGTCTCCCTCAGTTACTCTGTACCTTACATCTTCTGACAGGGTCTCTCACTTGAACCCACAACCCACTGATTTTTTTCTAATGCGGGCAGGCAGCCATCTTGCTCTGGAGGGGCACTTTACCTCCCATGCACCGGGATTGCAAATATGACGCCATGCCCACCCAGGTGTTGCTTGGGTACCGGGGTATCCGAGCTCTAGTCCTCACACTTGAGAGGCAGGCACCTTACCTGGTGAGCCACCTCCCAGGTGCCACTGTGCCTTTTAATTCTAAGTTTCTGTTTATTCTGCGTAGTTTCCTCATGCTAAGGCTTTCTGCACCCCCTCCCACCACAGTTGTTTCCCACGTGCTTCAGCTGCTCATGGAGGTATTTTTATTATGGCTGCTTTGAAGTCTTTGTCAAGTAGGCCTATCATCTTTGTACCTAGGTGTTTACATCTACTGATGGCGAGATGCCCTGGGTTTTTGGATAACAGGGAACTTGCAGTTGAAGCCTGGGGATCTTCGTGTCATGTCGAGACTCTCAGGGTCTGGTTGAAACCTTCCACTTGGCTCCAGCAAAAGGGGGAGCCCTGTCTTGTTCCTGTTCTCCCCGTTGGCCTCTTCTGATGTCTGCTGGGCAGGGGAGGGAGTTCAGTGGCCACATGCTCTTTAATAAGCTACAAAGGAATGACCTCATTATCTCCGTGGGTGTTGAAAACCCTGACTCTTCCCACGCCTCCTGGGAGACCTTCCCGGTCTTACTGCTGTGTCAGGATAGAAGTCTTCGCTGGTCATGTGGTCACCACTCACATTTCAGGGCTCCTTACCAGCTCTGTTCTGTCCATGACCTTCTTTGTCACCACCAGGACTAGTGACATGTAGGTGGTTATACCTGATGAGAGCAGAGTTCTTGGTTGGTAGCCTTCAGCTATTTACTGGCTTTGGTGGGGCAGGCCCACAGGTTGTGTGTGCACATGTATGTGTTCATGTTGTATGTGTGTGTGTGCATGCATATTATATGTGTGTATACATATATGGTGTGTGCATGAACATGTATGTGTATAATGTGGTGTGTGTATAGTATAATATGTGTGCGTATGGTATGTGTGCAGTGTGTGGTGTGTGCATGTGTATGGTATGTGTGTAGTGTGATATGTGGGTATATGTGTATATGGTACGTGTGTAGTAAGTGTGTGTATGTGTGCTTGTGTGCTTATCTGCATGCATGGTGTGTGTGTGTGTGTGTGTGTGTGTATGGTATGTGTGTAGTGTGATGTGTGTATATATGTGTGTATGGTATGTGTGTGGCATGTGTGTGCAGTTGCGAACAGAATTATCATCGGACATACTTTTGTCTTGCCAGATTTTCCTTTCATCCTCTGGCCTCTGTGTTACAGAGAGGTTTGTCCTGGGACTCCTGTCTGTCTGTAGCTGTGATTTCTGTCTTTAGCATGCAGTTTCTTGAGCACCCAGTCTTAGATCCATGGGGCAAAAGGGGTCCGTCCCCAGGTTAGAAATGGCCATGTTCTTCCTCAGGCCTCATGGCTGCCGGCCTTCTCTCATCTCAGAACTGACGCTTGCCTCCAGTACAAAGTCCCGAGGCTTTAACCATGCTTCGTGGGAAGGGAAGGAAGTTCATCCATTCCATTCTCCTGAAAGTCCCTTGCTTAACGTTTAGACTCAGCCAAATTCATATTGAATTTTCACTGTGCAGTGGTTCTGACACAGGACGTCACTACGTATAGCCCAGGCTAGCTTCGAACTTGCCATTCTCACACCCCATCCTGAGGTGCTCCACCTCAGGCGTGCTCCACCACGACCAACCATATCACATTCTCGAAAGACTGGAGTTGGGGAATTATCGTTTTAAAGGCTTATTTCAAGGGCACGTGAGGTGGCCCAGTGGATAGAGACGCTTTTCTCCAGTCTGACAGCCCAAGTTGGATCCCTAGGACCCCCGTGGTAGAAGGAAAGAACCAGCTCCCGAATGTTGTCCTCTGACCTCCACACACACACCGTGCCGTGTGCCCACCCTTGAAGTAAATAAACAGATGTAAGAAGTTGTATTTTCAAACGGTTTTATAGGTTTGTTTACTTTTAATTCATGCATACAGGTGTGTTGCCTGTATGTATGTCTGTGCACCACTTGTGTGCCTGGTGTCCACGGCGGCCAGAAGAGGGTGTTAGAGCCACTTCAGCTAGAGCTTCAGATGGTTGTGAGCCTGAACGTGGCTGCTGGGACTAGAACCCGGGCCCTCAGCAAGAGCAGCCAGTGCTCTGACCACGGGTCTGTGTCTTCAGCCCCAAATGTTTGTCTTTTAAAATAAAGATTTATTCCAATGTTGCATTAATGAACAATGTAAAATTCAAATTCTCTTAGTGCTTCCAATATCTTAAAAAATTGCAGTAGGGTATGGCGATACGGGCCTTTAAACCCAGCACTTGGGAGGCAGAGGCAGGGGCATCTCCGAGTTTGAGGCTGGCCTTGTTCTACATAGTGAGTTCCAGGATAGCCAGGGCTACATAGTTAGACCCTGCCCATAAAAACAAACAAACAAACAAAAAGACACAAAAGATAAGAATGAATTAAGTCTAAAATCAAATCCAGATCATTAGGACTGATATGACGCCAGCTATTTGATCAGCTTCGGAAGGGTTAATTCATAGCCTCTGGCCTTTACATAAAAATTAAGCTCCAACTCCTACAGTATCCCAGTGTAGTAAGTGTGTGTGTGTGTGTGTGTGTGTGTGTGTGTGTGTGTTTTAGCTGATACTCTGTTTAGTTAGTGAGGACGTTCAACCTTCTATCTGTAATTTTATTTCTCAGTTAAGAAACTTCCACTTTTTGGGCTAAACATGTCTAGAATCAGTGCATATAGCCAGTGACTTCGAAAGTCTGCCTCTCACGTCAGGGACCGCACAGGTTGGGTTTTAATTCTTAGCCAAAGGGCTCTTTCTCTGTTTGGACTGCTGCGGGGCAGGCTTGCAGGGAGGGAAGAGGAGTCCTGTGAAAGTGCTCATGGGTCATTAGACCGCTTAGTCAGAGAGCAGTAGAGGACAGGGAAGGACTGGCCACCTCGAGTCGCACACACGCCTGTATATACATGTGTCCGTCTACCACTGTTTTGGAAGAGATAGGATACTGAGACCGGGAGTTTCCAGCCACTGAAGAGGGCAAAGAAAGAGTTCTCTCCGGAGGCATCAAAATTATAATATACACTTTAGGACTTACTCTCCATGCCTTTTTCTTAGAACTTATTCTCCGTGCCTTTATTCTTGCTCGGACATTTGAAGTTCAGAGTAGGGCATGAACATGTGGGGAGCAGGGAGAGGGAGAGAACCTTTACAAACAGAATCTCCTTTCTTGGGGTGGCTCAGTGGAAAAATCACTTGTTGCTCAAACTTGAGGACCAAAGTCCTGATCTCCAGAATCCATGTCTGGTAAACGTGACGGGCGACTTCCCTTTAAGTCTAGCTACCTAAAGGTGGAGACTGGATCCCAAGAGCAAACTGTCTGATCAGACTATGCGAGAGCCCCTGCCTTGGTGAATAAGGCAGAGACCAAAAAGATACCATCATATCAGCCTCAGGCCTCCACGCATACACACGGGTGTGAGCGTGTACACTCTCGAATGCGCGCGTGTGCACACACACACACACACACACACACACTTTTTCCTCCTGACCATTAAATGCCTTTCCTCTCCTTCAGTATAGTTTGTTTTTTAAATGGGAATATGTCAGTGATTTAACATGAAATTGAGCAACTATTTGTCTTTGTAGCTCTGTGCTAACCTATAGCAAAGACTTAGGAGCTGCTTGAAGCTCCAGGTTGGGATGTGGACATTTTTGTTTGGAATCACAACAGCAAACACTGGTGGTATAATGCTCCTGAGCCGGGGCCCAGTAACAAGCTGTCTTTATGGGTACCGAGGATTATGTAACCCCCTAACAGTGCATGTCGATTCCGAGTAGCTGTGTCAAGTCAAAAGCTGAAAGGTTTCTTTGTAATTATAATTTGTATTAAGGCCGTTTGCCAGAATGTTCCCAAATCCCTGTTCTGTAGAACACTTTAAAAACGGAGACGTGGCTGAACCTTCGATGACTGTAGCTATTCTTACTTTTCAAAATTGGTACCGAACCACAGACCACCGTGGGGCGATGTTCCGGCACCCCGCAGAACAGACCGTTTCACCTTGTCAGCGTGGCTCGATACACCGGGCCTCGGAGGGCCAGTAAGAAAGAATATTGTGCTTCAAATCGCGCGTCATGTATTTTGACCAAGATTTGGCTTTCGTGCTTGGCCCATTGTGAGTGAGTTCTGAGGACTGGGCTGGCATAAGCCTAAGTCACTGACTTGGAATCCAAAGATGGAGCCCAGGCCACCTCTTCTTTCCCTCCCTCGGGAAACAGAACATGTTCACTTTTGTGTTGATTACAGCAGTATGTTTAACGACAGTCATCAAGCAATCCTAAAATCTGTACTGTTGTAAACTGTCTAATGTTTAAGCGCCAGCTGTGTGTGTGTGTGTGTGTGTGTGTGTGTGTGTGTGTGTGTGTGTAAACCAGAGATCAACCTTAGGTATGCTTTCTCTGGTATTGCTTTCTGAGACAGGGTTTCTTGCTTACCGTGGCTGCTTACCTTGGCTGTCTTCCATTAAACTACACTGGCCAGGCTGTGAGCCCCATCTTCATCTCCCCAGTTCTGAGATGACAGCAGTTTGTGGGTTGTGGGGTCTCATCCAGGTCCTGGTGTTCCTGTCTCCCCAGCCCACAACAGGAGGCGATAACACTACCACAGACCTGACTTCTTCCCTGATTGACTTCTGGACTTTCCTTGGAGGCAGGGTCTCCCTGTATAGCCTAGGCTGTACTGGAGCTCGCAGTCAGTCCTGCAACTCAGAGCTTGGAAAGTGTAGAGATGCAGGCTGCACTACCACACCTGATGTCCTTGATTTTACATTGGATAC
Organism: Apodemus agrarius; assembly: GCA_964023405.1. NCBI lineage: Eukaryota > Metazoa > Chordata > Mammalia > Rodentia > Muridae > Apodemus > Apodemus agrarius. The sequence continues at coordinate 121,424,779 of OZ030012.1, forward strand.
ATGTATCAAAGTAAGTTTACAGAAAATAAAAATCACCCCTCTTGGTAAAACATAAATTTACAAAGCTTTGTGAGTTTTGACACACAGAACTGTGAAGCCACCCATCTCTGTTGAGATAAAACGTTTCCATTGGCCTCAAGATATTCTCTCTGGCATTTCCGTTTTGATTCCAAGCAGGCACTTGACAGCCCCTGTTGATTCTCTGCTTATCTGTCTTTGCTATTGTCATCTCTCACACTGGGCTTTTGGTTTTGGTTTTGTTTGTTTGTTTGTTTGTGTTGGCATCAGAGATAAAACCCAAGGCCTTTGCTTATTAAGCACATATTCCACACCCAGGCTAAGCCCCAGCCTCCTAGTGATGCTGAGAGTCCTTTTGTGTGTTTTAATTTTAATATTTTTAACTGGGTTAGGTTACTTGATTTCTTATTATTGATGTCTTTTTTGTTTGGTTGGTTTTTTTGTTTTGTTTTTCGAGACAGGGTTTCTCTGTGTAGCCCTGGCTGTCCTGGAACTCACTCTGTAGTTGAGGCTGTCCTCAAACATAGAAATCTGCCTGCCTCTGCCTCCCAAGTGCTGGGATTAAAAGCATGTACCACCACTGCCAGGCTTGATGTCTTTTAAATATAAAATGTTTTGCAAATATTTTCACCCAGAGTATGCAGCATGCTGGGGGATAGCTCAGGGCCTTGTATATGTCTTTTTTGTTTTCCCAGGTGGCAGCATGCGATTAAAGAAAACACACACACACACACACACACACACACACACACACACACACAAAGGGACTGGAGCCATGGCTCAGCAGTTAAGAGCACTTGCTGATCTTTGAGGACGGGGGCTGGGCTCCAGTGGGATCGCATGCTCCCTTCTGGCCTCCATGGGTGCTACAGACACACATGCAGTCAACACACCCAGACACACAAAAATAACACAAATAAATCTTTTACATATTAAAAATGCATACTGTAAAATGGACCCTTTTCAAGTACCCAGATCATCCATGCCAGACACATTCACACTGTCGCTCAGCCATCTGTCCATCAGTCATCTGTCTGTCCATCCTCATCTTTCTTTCATATTGCAAGATTGAAAGTGTATGTTCAGTGATAACTGGACATTTTCCCCTCTTGCTTACCAACCCCAGTAACCACTGTTCTGCCATCTGCCTCTGTGTTTTGACTCTCCATCCTTCCTCTTTAACAGAATGCCTTCCGGCTTCATCTGTGCCTAGTGCATGTCAGAATTCCCTCCTGACGGACTATTACATCAGAAGGAAGTTGTAACTATTGTCCACCTTTAGTCTTGAAGGTGATTGACATCCCTCTGGCTGGCTGGCTCCTTTGCTTACCCTACTCCGTCTGTCCATGGACTCTGCATCTGTGGCTTAGCTTTGTGAATGGTGCTGTAAACCTCACTGTGAATTCTCACCTTGAGGCTTGGGTTCATACTTTCATGTGGATCTGCCAGACAGGAACGCGGTTCTACTTGGCGAGTTTTGAGGAACCTCCATGTTGCTTTTTAGCACATTCCAGACAGCACCCAGAGATCCCAGGATTTTCCCACGCTGAGCGAGCATGCTTGTTATTTTTCTGGGTTTTGTTTGCTTGGTTCCTTGCTTGCTTTCTTGGGGTCAGGGAGGGTTGAGACAGAGGCTTCCTGTATAGCCCAGCCTTGGTCTCCTTTCAATTCTTCTGCCTTGACCTCCCAGGTCCTGAGGTTACAGCATGAAGCACCAGACCTGGCTTTGATGGGTTTTATACAGCAGGTATTCTCCTGCCTCTGCCCGCCAAGTGCTGGGATTAAAGGTATGTGCCCTCACTGCCCACCTCTTTTTTTTCCTAATATTATTTATTTTATGTATATGAGTACCCTGTAGCTGTCTTCAGACACACCAGAAGAGGGTATCAGATCCCATTACGGATGGTTGTGAGCCACCATGTGGTTGCTGGGAATAGAATGCAGGACTTCTGGAAGAGCAGTCAGTGCTCTTAACCTCTGAGCCATCTCTCCAGCCCCAGCCCTTAAAGATATTTTAGTATAGGCGTAAACCCAAGGATTAGGTGTGAAAGATCTGCTCAGAAAGAAGAAAAAAAAGTCATATTTAAGTAAGGGTTCAGGCTCCTCAAAGGAGAGTCAGCGACTTTGGTGTGTTGAGACGGTATCTCTCGATGAGCTCATTGAGTAGGCTAGACTGCTGGCCAGCAGCCAGGGACCCACCTGTTGCCACCTCTCTGTGTGGCGCTACTTGCTACTTGCTACTCAAGTGTGCACTACCAAACTGTTTAAAAAGAAAGAAAGAGAGAGAGAGAGAGAGAGAGAGAGAGAGAGAGGAAGGAAGGAAGAAAAGAAAGAAAGAAAGAAAAAGAAAGAAAGAAAAGAAAAGGACCCTCCCCCACCCCCCCAAACAAACAAACAAACAAACAAACAAAAAACAAAAAGTGTGGTTTCTGGGCATCAGATGCAAGTCAGTTTACCCACTGAGGTATCTATCTCCTCAGCCCGGGCTTGTTGATGTTTTAAGCCTTCATTTTACAGAGGAAAATACCTTGCAGAGTTATGACGGAAATTAAGTGGTATGGAAAACCACTCGGTAAACATTTGTTGAGGGATGCTCTGTCCCGTGAAGCCCCAACAGGCTCCCGAATGCGCAGATCAGCAGACCTCGCTGTTATATTAAGAACATTTTGATTACAACTATCTTGCATGTGCATGTGTGGGGTGGAGTGTGTGTGTGGTGTGTGTGTGTGTGTGTGTGTGTGTGTGTGTAAGTGCACATGTGTGGAGGTCAGAGGACAACTTGTAGGAACTGGTCTCTCCACCTGGAGGGTCCCAAGGATGGAGAAATCAGGTCATCAGGCTTAACAGCAAACGCCTTTACCCACTGAGCCATCTCCCTGGTTCTGGCTATTTTATTTGAGATGCTTAAACACAGTGCTCTAGGGAAAGACTGGGCAAAGAGTCACGCCCTGCCTCCATGACCGCCACCCATTAAGCTCTCTATACACACGAGTGTCTTATTTGATGATACTTCAGGATATCAGTATTGTCCACCGTATAGTATAGCAGAGGAAACTGAGTCACGGAGGAGATATGTAACTACCGGGATGGAAAGCCAGGAGTTAAAACTAGTCTGTCTGGCTCTGATGTTAAAAGGAAACTTGAAAAATACATGGAGAGGGGCAGTGGTGGCGCATGCCTTTAATTCCAGCACTTGGGAGGCAGAGGCAGGCGGATTTCTGAGTTCCAGGACAGCCAGGGCTACACAGAGAAACCCTGTCTCGAAAAACCAAAAAAGAAAAAAAGAAAAGAAAAATACACAGAGACTCCCACAAACCCTTTCGATGTATGTCTTGAAAGATGGTGGCTTTGCATCTCATTTTTGTCACACAGCGTGTCTAATGGGACATGTTCTTCAGCTTACCCAAGATGACAGGCAGCATTCTCTTTAGGATGTCCTTTCTTCCGTCTGTTTTCTGTATAACAACTGTTTCCTTGGTTCTTGCTGTTATCTCTTGACACTCTTCAAGTGAGCTTATGAACCACAAATGCCGGAAGTGGGAGACACTAAAATTTATCATAAAAGTCAAGAATCCTGTGGCTAGGGGATGGCTCAGTTGGTAAGGAGCTTAATCTCCCTAACCCTGTGTTGTTGTTGTTGTTGTTGTTGTTGTTGTTGTTGTTTTAAGGGCATACCAGCATGCTCCTGACTTGCTGGGGAAGACAGGAAGAGCCTTGGGGCTTTCCAGCTGGTATAGCACTAGGTTCAGGGAGAGACTCTGTCTCCTAAAACACGGTAGAGAAGACACCTGAGGAAGACACCTGAGGTCATCTTATGGTTTCCATATGCATGTACAAGCATGCATACACGCACACATATACATAGGCGTGCACATACACACACACTTGCATATGTATATACCTCTCTCTCTCTCTCTTTCTCTCTCTCTCTCTTTCTCTCTCTCTCTCTCTCTCACACACACACACACACACACACACACACACACACAGACCCAATACCATTTATTTCTAAACCCTTGAAAGAAGTGATCCCAGACCTCATTTGTCGCAGTCACGTGGTTTCTAGGTATATAATTAAATAAAGAGGAGCTTTGGGACACTTTCTTTTTCTTCCTATTTTGTTTTTGGTTTTTGTTTGTTTGTTTGTTTGTTTGAGACAGGGTTTCTATGTTCTGGACAGACTGTCCTTGACCAGGTGGCCTCGAACTCACAGAGATCCACCTGCCTCTTCCTCCCCAAAGCTAGGATTGAAGGCGTGCACAACCACACTCAGGTGGGACATTTTCAGTAGGGAAACAAAATGTGGAGGAGACTCCTAGTCAAGTCCTGTTGTATCAGTCAGAGTTCGTCTCTGCAGACCATGGACTCCAACTATATTAGAAGACTCCGGTGCCTTGTGGAGACTCTGGGCTCGGGAAATTCTCACCCGCTCACCATTCAACTTAGGGCATCACCATTACAGGGTTGGCATTGTCCAAAGTGAAATTACATACATATATATATATATATATATATATATATATATATATATCAAAAGCCCACTCTTTGGTGATATCCTATTTATATCCCCAAAAAGGGATATAGTAGACTCTCTGTATTACCAGTACAAAAGTATTTTATTGTCTGTGATGTGTGTCCACATGTGCATGTACAGTGTGTGTGTGTGTGTGTGTGTGTGTGTGTGAGAGAGAGAGAGAGAGAGAGAGAGAGAGAGAGAGAGAGAGAGAGAGAGTGCTCAGAGGACCACAGGTGCTGGTCCTGTCTGAAACAGACCATCGGACTCGCTGGCCTTCTGGGATTCTGTCTCCACCTCCAGGTTGGCTCTGGGTGGCTGTGCGGGGATTCGAAGCCTGAGTTGTCCTACCTGCCCTTATGTGTGCTCGAGGACCCGCTGCCCAGATCCTCACGTTTGCACAGCAGTCCCTCCACCCACTGAGCTGTCCCTCCAGCACTCTGTAATGCTTCCTTAATGAGAGTTTTTAAAAAGAGACAAATATAACAAAACATTAAACTTGTCTGGAGATGGGTAGTTGGGTACCTCCAAAATGTATTGGCTAAATTTATTCCCTGACTTTCTCATAGGTTTAAATTTTTCATAAAGAAAAAAGATTAATCCTGACTCTGGTTGAAGATTAGCATCAATTTTTAAGGATATTACCTCTGTACATGGAAATGAATTCCAAAAAGCAGGGAAGGTGCAGTCAGTGCGTTTAGTTCACTCCTCTCCCAAAGGGAGAGTGTCCGAGACGCTTGTCAGAATGTAGGACCATGTTTCCGTCCGGACGTTCAGCTCAGGGCCAACTCGGCTGTCCCGGGCTCCACCCCGGACACATCAGCCCTCGGTCTTGGTTTTGGTTTTGGGTTTCAGGATTTGGGGGGGTGTCAGGTGACCTTCCAGTGTCATAAGGGCTTGGTCTGTACCCTTGACTTTGTGTCAAGCACCAGCCTTGAACGTCCTGTTTACAGATGTGTAGTCAGATGGCCCGAGTGTGTCACCAAGGTTGGCTTGCCTGAGATGCTGATTCTACAATGTTATCCTGGAGATTTAGTTTAGGAATAAAGGACCTGAAATGTTCAGTCAAGTTGTTTATATTAAGGAAAGCAAAAATCAAATCAGAGAAGTCAAGGGGAGACAGTCCTCTTAAAACAGTTCTCAGCCTTCCTGGTGCTGGGACCCCGTAATGCAGCTCCCCACGTTGTGGTGACCCCCAACCATAAAGTTACTTTGTTGTTACTTCATAACCATAATTTTGTGGCTGTTATGAGTCATAATGCAAATATCTGATAGGCAGGATATCTGATATGCAGCACTATAAGGAATGGAGAACCACTATCTTGAAAGAAATCCAGCCAAAAAGACCTGTCTGCAGACCCTTAGTATCTATAACACGGGTTCCTGTTATGACTCGCAGCTGCTGGGTTTTTTGACTGGACTAGGGCTCTGGTTCCCTGGTGGTCTAGGTTACCTCTAGTCCTATTTTCTTTAGGGTGGGAAATCTTCCCAGGGATCTAGGAACCAAGAATTCAGGGAGTCTGAACTTGGGCAAAAGGTGGGCACCAGCCTACTGCAGGTGACTGTGCTGGGATCTCCCACCTCATTCAGAAGAGATCAGGGTGGGTTTTTCCTCTTGTTGGAAGTGCATGTGGGGATCTGATATCAAGGTCACTCTGAACCTCAGAAAATGTGTCTGGGAATTTTATTCTTTGGAAAAATTCTGTGAAGCTAGATCTGTCTGTTTTAAAACTATATTTGTGTGTGTGTGTGTGTGTGTGTGTGTGTGTGTATCCACGTGCTCTATGTATGCATGCACACACGTGTGTCTGGGTTTGCATGTGGAAGCCTGTGTCTTCCTCAGATGCCCTTTTCCTTGGTTTTTGAGGTAGGCTCTCACTGAAGCTAGAACTTGCCAGTTGGGCCTGACAGCCTGGTCAGCAAGCCCCAGGGGTCGACCTGACTCCCACTCCCAGCTCTGGGAGAGCAGTCACATGCCACCACGCCTGGAACTTGAATATGCGGTCTGGAGAACCAGACTCAGGTTCTCTCACTGAGCCATTCCCCCCGATGGCTTATTTCATAAACTGCAGAGTGTATTTGTAAAGCTCTTGGGTCCTGGAGTGTGTCTGTAGCAAGGCTTTCAGTGTAGTTTAATTTAATTGGCAGGCACAGGACTAGTCAAGTGGTCTGTTTCTTTTCGTATCAGTTTTGGCAAGTTTCTTCCTCCTGGAACTTGTCCATTTGGACTATGCTTGGAGATGCTGGGTGGTGCTGGGCGTTCTGGTGCACACCTTTACTGCCAGCGCTTCAGAAGCAGAGGCATGCAGATCTCTGGAGTTCCAGGCCAGCCTGAAACAAAGAAGCAAGCAGACCATTTAGCGAGGTACCTACACAATCATTTGGGACTGGAGCGATGGTTCTGGCATTGAGAGCACTGACTGTTCTTGCAGAGGCTCTGGGCTTCGTTCCCAGCACCCACATGGCAGCTTGCAATTGTCTGTAACCCCAGCTTCTGCGGCTTCTGGCCTCTTCAGGCACACATGTGGTACACGTGCATACATGTAGGCAAAACACCTATACACCTGAAGTTAAAAAGTATAAGTTGTTGATGTTGGTTTACCTTTAGCGCCTACCGGATTATTTTTCATTCTTGACATCAGTAATAGAAATGAAACAATGAACTTCTGGGTCTCTGACGTTTAAGGGTGTGGTCAATTGATAGGGCATAAGACAACCTATCAGGGAACCATTTTACAGTGTACAGAAGTGTGAGCTGTGAGTAGATTTAGTCTAACAACTTCTTTAAAGAAAATTTCCTGAGGGGTCAGAGACGTCTGTCACCAAACCTGGACTTGAGTTTGATCTCCAGGACTCACAGGGAGGAAGGAGGGGACCAACTCCCACAAGTTGTCCTAACTACACCATGGCCTTTTAAAGCACACATGCGTGTGTGTGTGTGTGTGTGTGTGTGTGTGTGTGCAGACTAATAAAAATGTCCTAAAAACACTTTTTAAAAAGTACATTTGCCAGACATAACCTCCTTGAGGCACAGATAATGGGCACTGCGTGATACTCTCCTCAGCAGGGACAGGGAAGCAGTTGTGGTATTTACTCCCAGGATTCCTTGCAGTCACAGAATGTAAGGCACTCCCTTGGAGGAGTGCTGGGGAGGCCCTGGGCCTCCCAAATGCCAGTCATACAAGATCAGGTATCCTGCAGTCTCTGCTGAGCTAAACCTTATACATCCTGCTGCATGTGATTGCGTGTGCACCTGCTTGTTTCTATTGCTGTGATAAAGCACCACGATCAACTTAGGGGGGAAAGGGCTTTCCAGCTCACTTGTCCTGGTCACCCTCCCTCATTAAGGAGAGCCAAGGCAGGAGTTAAAGCCAAGGCCTGAGGGAACGCTGCTTCCTGTCTTGAGCTCCGAGCCTCACCCAGCTTACTTTCTTACACAGCCAGGACCACCCGCCCTGGAGTATCCCTGTCCACAGCAGACCGGACCCTCCCACATCAATCCCTAATCAAGGAAGTGCCTCCATCAGACTTGCCTGCAGGCCAGTCTGATGGGGGCATATCCTCCACTGAGGTTCCTTCTTCCCTGATAACTCTAGCTCACGTCAGGTTGACCGGCTAACAGCACAGTGCACAGAGACCAGTTTGAGGCACATCACGTCTGGGTGCCGAGATGCTAGAGGATAGTTATTTTCTTCCAGCTCTTCTGTATTATTTCAAATGTTTGCATGAGCACGCATCACTCCTACAAAAATAGCCAAACTCTCTAAAGGAGCTTGGCAGGAACAAGAGGAGAGGGAGGGAAAGCAAGGAGCGTGTGCATGCATTTTTGTTGTGTCTTAGGAAACAGCAGGGAGGGAGAATTTGAAGCTTTGAGAAAGGGGTGGTAGTCAACAGGGTGGAGAAGAGTTGGGACCTGCAGCATAGAAGTCAGCCTTAAAGGCACAGGGCACCCTGTTTGCAAGAACAGACGAAGAGGTCATTGAAGATAACGAGAGTTTCAGAACTTCAGGGGAGGAGAACTGAGAGTGATTATAATCCGTGGCTTCTGGGTTCTTGATGAAATGGGAGATAGCCATTCGCTGAGAATGGGGACAGAAGAGAAATATAGAGAAAGGGTGTGGTCTCTGGTATATCCAACACAGTGAGGTCTCCAGTAGATCCGACCCATGGTGAGGTCTCCAGGTTGTGGCCGACAGGGCTGCAGGAGCCTGGTCTGGAGCTATAAACACTGTACTGGCAAGCAAGGCAAATGGGCAGTCTTTCTCTAGAGGAAGCGCACGCTTGGATCCGTGCGGTGGAGAGGCATACCTACGAGAGCCTCCCAGGGGAAAGAATTCAAAATACTCAGCAGAGACACTGAGGATCGGCCTTGTGGGACTGCTGAGGAGTTGAAGGTGGGGTCGCTGTCGCCATATGGTAGGCTCGGGGGTCCTAGTCCATGGTGGACCGTTTCCAGATGTGCTTTGGCCTTTTGGAGAAGGAAACTGCAAAGCAAGAACTAAGATATTAGCTCCAAGGTTGGAAGAAGGTTGAGTGTTCAGAAAGGGCTCTGGGAGGCCACTTCATCTCTTCTTGAAGGGTGGGATTGGCAGGCGAAGGAGGCGTGGTCTCAAAGGGGAAACCGGATGCAGTTTGTACAGCATCCTTGTAGCAAAGGGGGAAAGCAGGATGTACACGGGTGGGGGCGGGTGCACTCCGCAAAATGAGAAAGAAGGCGTGAAAAGAAGCAGCGGGGGTGGGGGTGGGGAAGAGGACTATGTGAAGGGTAATGTGAACGCAGGTTGTCCAAAGGAAATACTGAGCCTAAAGAATTACCCATAATTCCCAGAGTGGGAGAGCTTTTCCCACTAAGTTCTTCTGCTGTAGCTCACCACCTCCACAGTGGATCTCAGAATCAGCCTGACCTCTCTGTCTACCTCACAGTGCCTCTCCCTAGTTGAGCCTGGGTGCCTGCTACAACCTCTCTGTCCTGTGTGGGCACCCGCAGTCATCTTCCCAGGGCACCATTTTCCTTGGTCGCTTTTCTGCCCTGGTTCTGTCATGCCGCATCCCTCTCCTGCTCCTGATGTCATCCAGGAGCCCCCTTGCCTTCCCTCCTACCTTGTTTCTAGGCCTGTCCAGTTCTGCCAGGGTGTCTTCTCCCCTCACACCTCTCACTTCTCCACAGCCTCACTCGGGGATCTCTGTACTGTTAGTAGGATGGTTGTTTTAACAGGGTAACGGTCCCTGCCCAGAATCTCCCGACGCCAAGACCTTTGCCCTTCCAAGTTCTCAGCTATCTCTCCTTCCGGGGATTTGCATCCTTTAACCATCAGGTAGGAAGCACAGGCTTTAGGGCTGAGAGGAACCTAATCCTCTGATCCTACCGACGAGGAAGCTAGGAAGCCAAGGGGTGTCCCCATGGTCGACCAGCAAGCTAAGATTCAAGCCCCATTTTCAGACCTGAATGCTACTTCCTAAATTGGAAGATTCCTTTGTAATTTGTCTTTTTTCTTTCTTTCTTTCTTGATGTCTCAGGAAGCCCTAGAGGCCCAAAGCAATGGTGTATATGAGAATCACTAGAAGTAATTTCTGCCAACCTACCCTCCCCTTCTGTAGGAGCCCTGAGATTACAGATGTTTGCTCTGTGCCCCATCAGGCTTCTGCATGAGCTCTGGGGATGTGAACTCACGTCCTTGAGCTTGTATGGAAGCGTTTTACCCACTGAGCTCTTGGGGCTGACCTCTCAGCCTCTAAGAAGTTGGAGACGGATCTGACTAGGTGGTCCTCATAGAGCCAGCCATTGCCTTTGGGTTTATCTCTTTTCTAGATCCTTAGTATCACCCTTGCGGGCAGACTTTCAGAGGCACTGTCACCATAGAAGCAGCCCTGGAAAACCCACAACTAGATTCCTGTTCCAGATGTAACGACCACAACCCTGGGCAGGACTTGTGAACCTTCTCAGGGTCACACCGTCCTGGCTCTCAGGTTTTTATGTTACCCACTTTCCCATGTCCCTGGGAGCCAAACTGTCTGTCAAAGTACTTTCAGGCACAATCTAGCAAATATTGAGTGGAGTTTTTCTTGGTTCCATTTTTCCAGGTAGGGGTGTGTGTGTGTGTGTGTGTGTGTGTGTGTGTGTGTGTGTGTACACATGTGTTTGCCAATGCTCTATAGCCAAGGACACCCGAGTCAGGCAGACCTGGCCCAGAAAGTCATGGAGGAGATAGGATCTGTGTGGTGATTGTGCAGTGCCTCTGCACTGGCGAACTAACTATCTGAGTTTATATCCCAAAGTTCCCATTTGACCTCCCACTGCCTCTTTTTCCTCATCTATAAAATGAGAATAAAACTCATTAAAGACCGCAATCATTATAAAAAAATAAAAATATTCCCTTCCTTCCCGGGACAGAATATCAGATCCGCGCACATAAGGCATTTGGTACGTTCCCAGTGTTCTGTGAGGGTTTGCTATAGTGATTATTTCGTGAAAACTGTGAGGAATGAGGAGACTCATGAGAGCACTCCGCTGCCGGCACTGCCCAGGAGGTTATCAGTCCCTGCCTCGTTGCATGAGCACACATCAGAGGAATGACTCGCAATGTGGTAACAGCTCTTCACAGTGCGGCGGACCGCCAAAGACAAACACGCTAGGTATTTGCCAAGGAGAAGGTCAGGCCTTGCATAATTTAAGGAACACACAGCCGTCCTGCACTCCGGGGCTTTAATAAGTTGGCAGTTGCATAATAGGCTGCAACCATGCAGAGGGGCAGAGCCAGGGGTGTTGGGGTGCCGGGGCAGAGGCCATGGTGGATGAGGGATGGGTGCATCTAGGTCCCGGACAGTGTGTGTTAGGGAGATCCATGTGCTTCCCATGCCGTGGTGGTGGCGCACGCCTGTAATCCCAGCACTTGGGAGGCAGAGGCAGGTGGATTTCTGAGTTCGAGGCCAGCCTGGTCTACAGAGTGAGTTACAGGACAGCCAGGGCTACACAGAGAAACCCTGTCTCGAAAAACAAACAAACAAACAAACAAAAATGTGATAGCTCTCCAGGGCTTTCTTCCTCCTTGGGAATGTTTGTAAGCTAACTTACGATTGCTTTTAAGATTGCATTTCTGTGTCAAAGCAATGCTTTACTCCTTGATTTTGGTCAACTAATATAACACTAGACATCTTCTCCAGAATGAAGGAATCTTCCTTGAAGACTCGCATCTGTCAGACTGGTCTATAGGCAGGTCTGGGGGAAGGGCGTTGTCTTTGGGCAGTGCCAGCCCTATATGGAATTTGGAATGTGTATCCAGGAAGCCAAAGGTGCGTGGGGAAGGAGGGTCTATAGAATCTGGTGAAGTGCAGGAGCTCCTAAGGGCACCGCAGCAGCTAGGGAGCGTAGGACTGGCGAGGAGTCAAAGGTCACTGTCACAATACGGGAGGGAGGTGGCCTTGGCGGTACATTGGAAAGCACTGAGGGAGCCATGGGGAGCGAACCTGAAAGTGGAGCTCCTCACGGTCTCTGCTTCAGTTCCTGCTTCCGGGTTCCTGTCTGGAGTTCCTCCCCCCGACTGCCCTTCTTGGTGGACTACACGCTGTGAGGTGGAGTAAACCCTTTCCTCCCCAAGTTGCTTATGGTGTTTTATCACAGCAACAGAAACTCAACTGGGACAGGCACAGAACTCAGTTCAAAAAATGTGAGAGGCTGAGGGAGGAAGGGTCCAGCGGGTAAACCGCCCGTGTAAGCCTGAAGGTGTGAGTTTACATCGCCAGAGTCCATGAAGACCCAGCACTCCTATGGAGAGAGAAAAGGTGGACGGGAACCCCCTGGACAGTCACAGGACAACTGGTCTGGTACACACAGCAGTAGATAGAAGAGGAGAGGAGAGAAGAGGAGAGGAGAGGAGAGGAGAGGAGAGGAGAGGAGAGGAGAGGAGAGGAGAGGAGAGGAGAGGAGAGGAGAGGAAAAGAGAAAAGAAAAGAAAAGAAAAGAAAAGAAAAGAAAAGAAAAGAAAAGAAAAGAAAAGAAAAGAAAAGAAAAGAAAAATGAACACCCAGAGGCTGCCCTCTGACCTACGTACCTACAAACTATGGCACACACACATACTCACATGAACACACACACAAACACACACACACACACACACCTATAGTACATACACACTTGCAACTGACAAACATTTCATGGCGTGCCTGTAAACCCACAACTTGGATTGATGTCAAAGTGTGGCCTTCCTGTGTCACCTGCTGAGCTGGCGTCTTCAGTGCCCCAGACATGGTGGTGCTAGTCTACCGGCTGCAAGCACAGGAGAGTTTAGAGGGTCGGAAAGCAGGCTCCAGTGGCTTATTTCTATTTGGGGGGCAGAAGACGCGTGCCCACAGCACTTCCCAAGTGGTCTCGTGTGTTAATCACAAGATCCTCAGAGCGCCCCGTTTGAGTCAACCGGTACCTTTTGAGAGGAGACCGGCTGGTTGACATAAACAGTTTGCAGTTAGTCATACCATAAAGCTCAAAATTTCAGAAACCAGGGAGCCGGTTTATTTCTAGAACCATCTGTAGGGTGAGATTCAAGTTCATATCCAAGGAGCTGCCAGGGTAGCTCAGCGATTGCCAGGCTTTTGGAAGAGAAACCGAGATGGGGGTGGGGTTCTGGACTTGGGGTAGAGCAAGTGAGGGGGCTGCAGCCCACCAGGCCATGCTGGAAGCTCTGACTGCACGCCATGACCTACGGCCTCCCGTAGCAGCAAGCCGCTGAAGAATTCATTAGTCCCGGGGAATGGGGAGCTCCAAAAAGCTTTTTTGGGGGGTGGGGGCTTGAATTCATAATTTTAAATTGGGTGTGATTATTCGCGCCTGTAAATCCCAGCCCTTGGGGCTAAGGCAGGGGAGCATGGGCTAGTGGTGGCTGGTAGTGGTGGGTTACCATGCGTGGTGGGGGGTTACGGTGGGTTACGGTGGTGGTAGACAATGCCCTACCCCAAAAGGAGGGAGGGAGACAGAGGGGCAGGCTCCATAATCTTCCTCTGTCTCCCTTTAAATATTTTTTGACTTTTATTTGTTATTGTGTGTTTGTGTGTGTATGCTAGGGTGGGTGGGGGTGCCTGGACAGCTTTAGGGAGCCTGTCCCTGTTTCTGAGGTTTCTGGGGCTGGAACCAGGGTTGTTAGGCTTATACACACGTCTACCTGCTGAGCCATCTCACCAGCCCCAAATAAACAATTTTTAATATTTGCAAATGAGAGCAAAATTTGGAACATCTTTTCTTTCTCATTGCCATCTGATGGGCCGTGTGGGAGACGAGAAGGCAGCTTGCAGGCCCGGAGGAGGCGACGAGGCGGAAGCCTTGGCCACCAGCGGCCGTCTTTATTTAACTCTAGTGCAGGGAATGGGCCCTGCTAGGAAGGACAGTGGCTGGAACAGTCCCACTCTGTGAAAGTTTTGACAATTAAATTTTAAAAAGTGATGGCGTCTTTGAGGACAAGAAGAACATTTTTTGGAAGATAAAAATGTAACTAACCACTTCTGAAATGTAATATAAAGGCTGGATGTGAGATCAGGGGGTTTCCAAAGGACCGGAGAACATCCAAGGCATGACAGACACAGCACAAGCCTTGCCGGAGGCGGAGGGGGCGGGCGGAATTCACTGGACAGCCAGTCTAGCCGCAGTGGGCACAAGGCTCAGGGAGAGACCCTGTCTCAGAACATGAGACAGAGAGAGCAGTCAGAAACCCCTGGTGTTGGCCCCTGGTCTCCACAGGCATGCACACAGGTGCATGCATGTTTTTGTGCTTGCATGTGCTTGCAGTTGGACTCACATTCTCTCTCTCTCTCTCTCTCTCTCTCTCTCTCACACACACACACACACACACACACACACACACACGCAGAGATGATGTAGGAAATTAGACAGAATGTTAGTTACAGAAGTAAGGTTAATCAGGATGTGCAGATTCCATACCTGACTAGGAAGAGTTCTAAGGTAAAGGAACATAGAAACTAAGGAGAGGGGGCTGAGCCGGGCTGTGGCAGCACACACCTTCAATTCCAGCACTGGGAGGCAGAGAAGGCAGATCTCTGAGTTCAAGGCCAGCCTGGTCTACAGAGCGAGTTCCAGGCTGGCCAAGGACACAGAGAAACCCTGTCTTGGAAAAAAAAAATCAAAATGAATAAATACATAACTAACTAAATAAATAAATAAATAAATAAGGAAAGCACACAGAGACGTGTCAGTGGTTGAGAACTGCTCTTAAACCTGAGTCAGGTTTGGGTCCCAGCGCCCACACGGCAGCTCACAACCATCCGTAACTCCAGCCCCGTTTGATCTGGCACCCTCTTCTGGCCTGTGTGGGCACCAGGCACACATCTGGCATGCAGGCAAAATACTCATACGCATAGATTTTTTAAAAAGTAAGTTTATTTTTACAAAAGGAACTAAAGATTCAGAACAGAAGGTCAAGGTACTCTGTTCTGAAAGCCCCCTCCCCCCTCCATCTCACTGTAGAGTCCAGGCTGTCCTTGAACTCGTGACCCTCCTTTCTCAACCCCCAGCATGCTAGAAGTACAGACACACTGCCACACCAGGACTTCAAAGGTGCTTTTGATGGAGAGCTCCAGAAAATGAGTTTAAAAAGTTACACCGAGGACATTATGAGCAACATCCAAAAACAGAATATAGCCTCGGGGGAGATGATGTCTCCATGGTTAATAGCTCTGGCTGCTCTTCCAGAGGACCCAGGTTCACTTTCCAGCACCCACATGACAGCTCCCAACCATCTTTAACTCCAAATCCAGGGCACCGCACGCCATCTTCTGGCCCCCATAGGCACTGTACACATGTGTTGCACTGACAACACATGCAGGCCAAATACATATACACATAAAATAAAAGTAAACAAAATCTCAAAAAGCCCTAGATGAGCCATAAAGTCGCACAGGGCAACTAAAAAGAGGAATATTGCCGGGCGTGGTGGCGCATGCCTGTAATCCCAGCACTTGGGAGGCAAAGGCAGGCGGATTTCTGAGTTCGAGGCCAGCCTGGTCTACAGAGTGAGTTCCAGGACAGCCAGGACCACACAGAGAAACCCTGTCTCAAAAAAAAAAAAAAAAAAAAAGAGGAATATTTTGTCTTGGCTCACGGCTCTGGAGGGTTCTGGTCCATCCTGGTGGGCGGCATGTGGACGGTGTCAAGCTCACGTCATAGAAATGGAAGACAGGGGGCTCGCCTCACTGGCAGAGCAGGGAAAGAGGCTGGATCCGGTGGCTGGGGCCCCACTTCCAAAGGCCCAGTCCTGGTGACCGCTCCTGCCAGCTCACCTCTGCTGTCTAGAAGTCCTGTCCAAACCAGCACATCAGGGGAGTCAGGCATTCAGTGTGAACCTCAGACACTTCAGGAACAGGAGAGACATGGGGCAAGCAAAAAAAAAAAAATCAATGGAACCCAGGATGCTGTGAGATTTCTAGGCGTCAGTACCAGGAACAAGGAGACAATACAGCCCCAGAGTTAGTTTCCATCTAGATTCTACATTCAACTGAAACGTCAATCAAGTGTGAAGATAGAAAAAAGATGTTCTTTAAATCCTTTTCTAGGAAACAAACAGAACAAGAACTTCAGCAAAATAAGGAAATGAATAAAAACAGAGAGAGAGAGACGCAGAACCCAGGAGGCGGCAAACCATCAGCCAGAGAAAGGCAGGCAGGACACGCCCAGTGTTTTGTAAAATAGCTCAACTGCTTTGAAACACACAGGTATTGGACATGCTCGGCATTCGGGAACACAAACAAGAGTATCAGGGTATTTGGAAAATGTGAATATAGGTGCACGAAAGCAATGATTATAATAGAGAATAGATAAAATGGATAAATCAAGAGATGGAATGAGCCACCGGTCTGGGGCTCAGAGCAGAGCCTCTCTGAGCCCTCCTCGGAGCCTGAGTCTTGCAGTGGCTGGCGGCTAACACCGAGACCACAACTGGACAGTGCATGAAGTGAGCACTTCGGAGAGCTCAGTCCCTCACAGGCTGTCTCCATCAACCCCCTCCCCACCAGGCTCGGGAGCTATGCAGAGGGGGGTGGAAAGATGCTTAGAGCCAGAGGGGACCGTGACTCCAAGGAAATCTTCCAGACACGCAGCAGGACTGACCGTATGAACCCACAGAGACCAGCTCGTCAAACCAGACAAAACTCCAGCAGTGAGAAAGGGAAGAGGACAGAAAGTCCCGCTCCTGACCGAGAAGCGGTTTGCTGGGGAAGGCAGAAACAATTCCTCCAGTGGAGTCTCTGAGTCTCCGCCACACTCCAGGGCAGGCTTCATGTCAGGGAGTAGTTGACCAGCACAGAGGACTCCATGGGGTTTTCTTGTGGGCTTTTATTTTGTTTTAGTCAGTGTTTCTATTCCTGCCCAAAACAACATGAACAAAAAGGAAGTTGGGGAGGAAAGGGTTTATTCAGCTTACACTTCCACAGTGCTGCTCATCACCAAAAGGAAGTCAGGACTGGAACTCAAGCAGGTCAGGAAGCAGGAGCTGATGCAGAGGCCATGGAGGGATGCTGCTTACTGGCTTGCTTCCCCTGGCTTGCTCAGCTTGCTTTCCTATAGAACCCAAGACCACCAGCCCAGGGATGGCACCACCCACAAGGGGCCCTCCCCCCTTGATCACTAATTGAGAAAATGCCCTACAGCTGGATCTCATGGAGGCATTTCCTCAAGGGAGGCTCCTTTCTCTGTGATAACTCCAGCCTGTGTCAAGTAGACACACAAAACCAGCCAGTACAGTTTTGATTTTCATTTTTTTGTTTTGTTTTTGAGAGGACATGGGAAAGGGAACATGATCAGATTATAGTGTATGAAAAAAATTTTGAGGGTAGGTAAAGGTGCTTACTGCCACACATGATGACCTGAATTTGAGTCCCAGGGCCCATGTGGCAGAAGGAAAGAATGTACCCCGCAAAAAAAGTTCTCTGAGCTCCACCCACATGGTGATGTGCATGCACTCACACATCAACACAAAATAGACAAGTGTGAAAAAGCAGAACAGGGGGACTGGAGAGTTGGCTTCCTGGTTAAGAGCGCTTGTTGTTCTTGCAAAGGACCCAGGTTCAATTCCCAGCACCCACATGAAGGCTCACCACTTGCTTGGTACTAGGTATGTATCTGAGGAGCAGACATATATGCAGGCAAGGCACTCATACACACAAAATAAAACACACCTTTAAAAAGGGCAGTAAAAGAGGCCGGGCAGTGGTGGCGCACGCCTTTAATCCCAGCACTTGGGAGGCAGAGACAGGCAGATTTCTGAGTTCGAGGCCAGCCTGGTCTACAGAGTGAGTTCCAGGACAGCCAAGGCTACACAGGGAAACCCTGTCTCAAAAAAAAAAAAAAAAAAAAAAAAAAAGGGGCAGAAAAAGAATTGACAGTGTCAGCATATCATTTGGCATAAATAAAACCGGAAGTGTTCAAAAGGGATTGACACCGCACTTTCAGTTTTGAAGTTTGATGTGACATGTTGTCTTCTCTCATTTAAAAAAAAAGGATAATTATAAAAGGCCAAAGCTCTGTCGACAGGAGACTCAGAGCGCTGACATCCAGTGACATTTGTCACTGCAGGCATCCTTGGCACACACCAGAGTCTTCCTCAGGTCTAGGCGTTCTGTCCTAAGGTCCTCTGTCACAGGATGTGCTTTGTTGGGTGGCCAGGCTGTCACCTGCCAATGGTCATACCAAGCTTCACACGAGGTTATAAGGCTGAGCAGGATTATCTGCTTCATGACAGGAAGCGAGGGCGGAGGAAGCAGGAAGGAAGGAGACGATCCTCTCAGGGGTGGATTAGAAAACGATTTGCCACTTTGCTGTTGAGACTCCTCCAGAGAAATCCGATCTGGAACGCAGCCCGTGGCCATGGCATTGCATGGCCCTCGAATGCCTTTGCTCTCTGAGGCTCGCCTGGTCCTATGTCCCCAAGGCCAGCCCCAGATACAGAGATGACTGGTGGACAGACACACCACTCAGGCACGTCCCTGCTGCGTATTGGATGGATGTGCTGCTGAGGGCTCCAGGCTGACCCACCCAGGGATTGTTCTGGAGCACAGAATGGACCAGATTTCCCCGATATCACACACCCAGAGGGGGCTTTCTCTCCACTCATCATCCTTGCTGACACGAAACCAATCCACTCCTTGGCTTGCTGAGTCCAGTTCTAGTTGGCCTCCAGACCGTGAAAGAAGCCTGCTGTTTGCCTCTCTCTACTCTCGCTGTCTGAAGGGCCTTTCTCCTCCTACACACAGATGTGTAGAGCAGCAGCCCAGGTGAAAGCTAGGACAACACACAGCTGTTTGTCAGGACATCTACCTCAAAGCTCAACTGCCCTCCTCTGTCCGTGCTTGGAGGGGCCAAGTTATGTAAGAAACTCTTACATTGAGTGCCTGGTGGAGGAAGATCCTGTACCCTTAAATAGTCTGTCAACATGTAAAGTATTTTCTTTTGGAAAGAACATAGTATCTTTTTTAACTTTTAGGTGATACTTGACTTTCAAAAGAAACAACTTACCTGTTTATAACAGAAATAATTTGGACCAAGCATGGCAGTTCAGGCCTTTGATTCCTGTGTCTAGGAGGCTGAGGCAGGAAGGTGTGTATGGGGAGTAAACCTTGAGTGCTGTTCTTTGAGACAGGGTTTCCCTTTTGGCCTGGCTTTACTGGTTCAGACTTACCAGCCAGGCCTGGGAGTCTCCTGTCTCCATCTCTGTAGTGTTGGGGTTTACAGACACAGGCCGCCACGCCGGGACCAAACTCAGTTCTCCATCTTTTGAGGCAAGTTCACTACAGACTGAGCCGCCTCTCTATCCCAGGACTTCTACTTTAAGGTCCCCAGAACACAAAGACCCTCAAACTCGAGTCCTTCCTGTAGTGTTAAAGGTCACCATGAACAGCTCATTTAAGCTGATCAGCTATGGCTTCCGTGCCTTTACAGTATGTAAGGGTCGTCCGTTTTGAAAGGGAGTGGATGATATTTAAAAACAAAACAAAAACAACAACAACAAGAAACAGGACTTTGCTTGTTCCAGAGGCGTGTTCTAACCTTGTCCCCTGATCCTGGGCTGCTCGGTGCACCATCTCCAGCGGTAGCTCCCGGACATGTTCAGTGCAAAAATGTTTGCATGGGAACGAGAGCAGCTGTGCGCCTGCAGGAGGAAGGGCACAGCCTCCACTTCCTGTGCGGGGCAAGCCGGACATCTAAGGCAGTGCCGACCCGCCAAGAGGGAGGAGGAAAGGGAGCTGGGGGACAGACAGTCCGTTCTGTTTTGCCAGCATGTGCCACCAGCCGTGAGGCGGACTCGGCCGCTGCAGGACGCAGCTGACCTTTGGAGAGTCACTGTCTGGGAGAGGCCGCCCTTTCTCAGGACAGAACACAGCTGTTGTTTAGATGTCAGAGGCCAGTTAGTGACTGAGTTTAGCAATCCGCTCAGGATGTGGACTGTTTGGAAAACAGCGTGCCTGTAGGTTTAACGGAGGGTCAGGGCAGTGCAAAGGGAATCTTTGTGCTCTGGACAGGCTGTCCTGTACTCCTCTGCAGAAAAAATCAACACTTCGCAGCTAGTTTTAGAAAGAATTAAGAGAATGCAGAAAGGTCAGAGCAGGTGTGCACAGGTCACCTTCCTGAACACTGGCTGGGAACAGGGACATTCCCAGATCAGCAAGTCCAACAAAGATGCTAATTCAAGTTAAAAATTTCTAAGGCAAATATTGACTCCCTGTCAAGCCCGTCAGTTAATTCTCCAACCTGAAGGTATCCCTCCAGGATACCCTGACCTGTTTTCTTTCTGGTCATTCATCCACTCCTCCCATCCTTCTCAACTCTTAGCACATGGGTCTTTTAATGGCTGGCTCTGCATTCTTTCTGTTGAGAGGAATGAAAGAGTACCTTCATTTTCTTACTGTGCTGTTGTGTGAGAAAAGTACAAGAAGAAGCAGGGAGACCCTAGCAGAGGAAACCAGCGGACAGGTCACTCACAGTTACTTCTCACCTACTCTTGAACATTCAAGGAAAAATGAAGGGTAGATTATTATGTGGATTTTCCCACAATATTTAAGTTTTTTATTAATTTTAAAACATGTACCTTAAGATTTTCATAAATTGGTATGCAAAGTACCACATGACAGCCAATGTGTAGTATTAAAGCAAAAGGTACTGGCTGGGGGGGGGTGTAGATGGCTCAGTCCGTACACTGCTTCCCATGTAAGGTTTCCAACTTGAGTTCAGATCCCCGGCACCCAAGCCAAAAGCTCCTGCACCTGTAATCCCAGCACTGGGGAGGCAGAGATGGGGGGTTCTGGAGGTGCCAGCCAGCCTGGATGCCAGCCAGCCTAGATGCCAGCCAGCCTAGATGCCAGTCAGCCTAGCCGAATTGGTGGGTGTCTTAGTCAGGGTTTCTATTCCTGCACAAACATCATGACCAAGAAGCAAGTTGGGGAGGAAAGGGTTTATTCAGCTTACACTTCCACATTGCTGTTCATCACTAAAGGAAATCAGGGCTGGAACTCAAGCAGGTCAGGAAGCAGGAGCTGATGCAGAGACCATGGAGGGATGTTTCTTACTGACTTGCTTCCCCTGGCTTGCTCAGCCTGCTCTCTTATAGAACCCAAGACTACCAGCCCAGGGATGGCACCACCCACAATGGGCCCTGCCCCCTTGATCACTGACTGAGAAAATGCCCCACAGTTGGATCTCATGGAGGCATTTCCTCAAGGGAGGCTCCTTTCCCTGGGATAACTCCAGCCTGTGTCAAGTAGACACACAAAACCAGCCGGTACAGTGAGTTCCAAGCTCAGTGAGAGAGCCAGTCTCAGAAAAATAGTGGAGAGAGTGACTGGGGTGCACACCCCACATCATGCTCTGGCCTCTACACACAGCAGGTGAGTGTGCATGCATACACACACACACACACACACACACACACACTCACATATACCATACCCACACAAGGCGGTGCATGCCTGTAATCTTAGTATTTGGAAGACAGATGGAGGAGGATCACGAGTTCAAGGACAGCCTCTGTCACACAGTGAGTTCCCTGCCAGCCTGAGCTTTGTAAAATAGTCTATAAGGTAACGCATATTTAACTACCTTCCTTCTTGAAGATACTATTCACTGGGTGTAGAATTTCAGTCGAAGATTCCCTGGAACGGTCTTTCCCAGCATTCCTAGCTTGTGACCGTCTTCACCGTTAGCATAGCCCTCGATCTGTCTGCTGTGCGGTTTTCCCCTGGCTGCCCTCAAGAGCTCTGTAGCTTGCTTTCCTCTGGTTTCTTTATATTTATCCTACTTAGAGTTCCTTGGGCTTTGTGAGTCTATAGGTTTGTTGAGATTCTTAAACCCTTAAAATCAAAGAATTTCCAACCATTTTTTAAATACTTCTTCTGTCCTGCCCTCTCTCTCAGTTTTCTTCTTCTGGGGCTCCAACTGCACTTGAGGTCCTTCTGGTCCATCTTTAAAACCTTTCCCCCTTTTCTTCTCAGATGGGATCATTTCTCCTGGCCTTAATGTTCACTGGCCCTGACTATGTTCTGAGCCATGGTGTTCTTACCCTTGGATTTTTTTTTCACGTATAATAGGAGTTTGTTGTTGTTGTTGTTGTTGTTGTTGTTGGTGGTGGTGGTCAATTTTGAGGCAACTGTGTATCTCTATCTAGCCTCCAACTCTCAGAGCTCGGCCTGCCTCTACCTCTCCAGCATTTAGATTAAAAGTGTGTACTGACACGCCTATCCATATATTATAGATTTTAAGTCTAGAATTTCCAGCTGGGGCTCTTCCATAGTTTCTCTGTCTGCACCAACATTTCCCACATACCTCGTCTCTCATGCCACCGAGCATAACCATACGACGGTCGCTCATTAGTTCTAACAGGGGCGGGGCGTGTTGAGGTCTCTTGATGGTCTCATGGTGAAGATAGTCCGCATTTCCTATTTAGTCATTAAATAATTTTGTGCTGTATTTTGGGTAGAGTATAATCGTATGTTCTGTGGTAAAGAGCCGGGATTCCCTGCTCTCCTTCTGAGGAGCTGTTTTTGAGGAGTGAGAAGTTGTTTGTTTGTTCTAGGTACCAGCAATTAACTTGGTTGAACTAAAACCACAGGCCCGACTTGAGGGCAGCGCATCACTTCCCAGATATGTTCTCCTCAGCTGGTTGTTTGGCGTCTGCAGCATGCATGTGTGATTCAGGGTCAGCCAGAGGTGTGGGCGGTTCTTACTCAGAATGGGCTTCCTTCCGGCCCAGTGCTGTCTGGATTGCTACTACAGCTTCCAATGGCCGTGGCTAGCCGGAAATGTCTAGGGACTCGGTGTTTGCTTACTGGGTTTCAGCGCTGCACCCGCTGCAGCCTCTACAACGCCCAAAGACTTAAGACTGAAAAACGCATCTGTATCTTTCCCATCTCCCATGTCAACTCCCGTCCCATACTTTGTCTTGCATTTATGTAAAGTTATATTTTTGTTCTGAGTTCTTAGTTGTTCTGTCCAGGAAATGGATCCCGTATCCCCAGTAGTGGGGAACGGGGAGTAACCCCACCACCACCATGGAGTAGTAAAGGCTACTTAAATGTATACAATGTCTACAATAGGCAAAACTCATTGATTGTACACTTAAGACTTGGGCTTGAGGCTGGATAGATGGTTCAGTGGATCAAAGCACTTGCTCACCAGCATGAGACCCTGAGTCCAAATCCCTAGAACCCATCCGAAAGCCAGATACAGTTGCCCATGCCTGTAACCCCTGAGACAGGCCCAGCCAGAGTGCTCACCGGACAGCCCGTTTATCCAAAATGGCAACCTTCCAGTTCAGTGAGATTGTTTCTCAATGCGATAAGGTGAAGAACAATCCAGAAAGCTACCCAGTGTCTCGGTCTGACTTCCACATGTGTGTGCATTGGCGCGCGCGCACACACACACACACACACACACACACACACAGACACACACACACACACACACACACACACATTGATTTGGTTACAAAAATTTAAAAATTAAAGGTAAACTATAGCTAACTTAATCAGGTATACAGAAGTATCCGAGGGAAGTAGCATGGTATCTACTTCTTTTGAAGTGTGTCAGAGATTAAATTGATGCTGACTGGGGACGGGATGTGCCTGTCAGTGAGGATGAAGCAAGCGTTGTGGGATGTCAGGGGTCAGATTCACGTGCCCTCTGGACCTTTGCCATGTGCTTGAATTTTTTCATTAAAGATGCTGAGATGTGAGAGAGGAATGCTGGTTAAACTACTCACAGACTCACCAAACACAATGGCTCAATCCTCTGTGAGGATTGGCTTTTAAGCAGACAAGGAATCTGACAGTTGTTCTCAGTTGCTTGAGAGCTGCCACATGGCGCGGGACCGTGTGGGTAAGGAATTCATACAGATCCAATGTGTCTTCCCTCCCCCGGAAATACGAAGTCAGTGGAAGGGCGGAAGGCAAAGGTTGCGGGCCAGGTGTGATGCGTCCCCTCAGTGATGTGCAGACAGCCGGGGCGTTCGGGAGAGTGGGGGCGTGCAGGCTATTAGCAGAGCCACGGAGGCCGCATGGGAGGGTGAGGAGCACTGAGGATCAGCGGGCCTCGGGGAGCCGAGGTGCCTGTGTAACTGGAGTTAGGAAAGAACCAGAGCCTCAAAGACTAGCTTAGGTTTTCTTCAGAGCAGAGAAGACCATGTGTGTGTCTTTGAGCAAGATGGGGAGGTGAGCACCCTAACGTGCAGCCGTCTCTCTGGTACCCGGAAGTGCAGGGCACCCAGATGCAGCCAGCCAGCCGCCACCCTCCCTACGACACCTCGCTCTCTTCCGTGTACTTGGAGGGCCACCCGTGAGTTTGAGTGAGACCTGCAGGTCCTTCCAGCTGTCCTTCCAGCTGTGGCGTCCTGTGATTGGATGGCTGCTAGAAACGTGTTGCCAAAGCAGACAGAGAAGTTTAGACTGTTCTATTAGGTGATTGTGAGTTCCACATTCAGAGTGCCTGAGCCATCTCGATCCCCACATGTCACTTTCAGAGCCTGCGTCATGTCCAGCTTCGGAGCCCTTCTGTTGTGCTATGAGACGGACGGAAGGGCTTCTAAGGGAAGCCTGTAAGCTTTCTCTCCTTGAGTCCCCGGACCTGCGTGTCACAGGCGCATCTGAGGAATTCCGTCATAGAGTAATCCTCACTGAAGATGCTCAGCACCTTGGCAATTCTCCAGTGGAAAGAAGGATCTTAACACTACATCAAACAGCAAGAGTCGCCTTTCTCAAAAGGAGAAGTAAAGCCGGGCGTGGTGGCGCACGCCTGTAACCCCAGCACTTGGGAGGCAGAAGCAGGCAGATTTCTGAGTTCGAGGCCAGCCTGGTCTACAGAGTGAGTTCCAGGACTACACAGAAAAACCCTGTCTTGAAAAACCAAAAAAAAAAAAAAAAAAAAAAAAAAGGAGAAGTAAAGGCCAGAGAGATGGCTCAAAGGTCGAGCACTGGCTGATCTTCCAGAGGAACTGGATTCTGTTCCCAGCACCCACATGGTGGCCCCAGACTGACTGTAACTCCAGTCCCCGGGGATCCAGTGCCATCTCTGTCCCTCTCATGCATCACCATAAGTGGACATACATGTAGATAAAGCACTAGTATACATACAGCTTTTTTTTTTTTTTTTTTTTTTTTTTTTTTGGTTTTTTGAGACAGGGTTTCTCTGTGTAGTCCTGGCTGTCCTGGAACTCACTCTGTAGACCAGGCTGGCCTTGAACTCAGAAATCCGCCTGCCTCTGCCTCCCAAATGCTGGGATTACAGGCATGCGCTACCACACCCGGCCAGATTTTTTTAAAGTATGTACTGTGTACATTTTTTGGGTGATTGCTCTATTATCTCTGGTAAGATCTTTACCCTAGAAATTAAGGTGCCAATCAATAGATCGAGACACTCAGTGATAACAGATTTTTTTTTTTTTTAAATCTTGGGCATCTGGGTCTATATGGTGATCCCATTGCATAAGAGTAAGTGCCAGGATTTGAAACACTGGATGATTTGGGGTTGTTGGGTCCAGTGCTGTGCTGGTTTGAATGAGACTTGCTCCCTATAAACTCATGTATTTGAATGTTGAATCCCCGGGTAGTGGAACTGTTGGGAAAGAATTATGGGGTACAGCCTTATGGGAGGAGGTGACAGTGGAGGCAGGCTTTTAAAAAGCCCGTGCCACGGAGGCTGAAGAGATGGCTCAGTAGTTAAGAGCAAGTAGTTAAGAGCTCTTCCAGAGGTCCTGAGTTCCATTCCCAGCAACCACATGGTGGCTCACAACCATCTGTAATGGGATCTGATACCATCTTCTGGATTTGTCTGAAGACAGCTACAGTGTACTCATTTAAATAAAAAATATAAATAAATCTTTTTTTAAAAAAAGCCCTTGCTAGGCAGTGGTTGCACACCCCTTTAATTCCAGCACTTGGGAGGCAGAGGCAGGTTGATTTCTGAGTTCGAGTTCAGCCTGGTCTACAGAGTGAGTTGCAGGACAGCCAGTGCTACAAGAGAAACCCTGTCTCACAAAACAAAAACAAATTTAAAAAAAATTAAAAAATAAAATAAAAATTAAAAAAAAGAATCCCATGCCATTGCCAGATCTCTCTCTTCCTTGTGCTGCAGATGTAAGCTCTCGGCTACCATCCCAGCACCACGCCTGCCTGCCTGCCTGCCTGCTGCCGTGTTCGCCACCGTGATGGGCATAGACTCTAACTCTGCAACCCCGAGCCCCCAAATCACACACTCTCTTTTATAAGTTGCCTTGGCCACGGTGTTTTGTCACAACAAGAGAAAAAAGTGACTGAGACAGGTGGCCAGTGTAAAAGCCACACTGTGGGCTGCAGAATTGTGCAGTGTGGAAGTACAAAGTCCTCAAGAGAGCCACGGCCTCCCTCACGGGCTCCTGCCTGCGAGGTTTCTGCTGCTGACCTCTTTCAGGCCTGGCCGATTGCAGTGACTCCAGCTGAGTAACGGGAGAGCGGTTAGAGGCGAGCTCTGTTACAGTGAAGACAGGTTTCTTGGCTTTAGTTCGCCTCATCCTGACCACACGGGAACCACTCAAACACAGAGCCACGGCTCTCCAGGTCTCTCAGAGGCCCGCTCTCTAAGAAGCAGACAGAGACGGTTCAGATTCACATTTAGTGATGAAATGGATCCATCAAAACCTTTTAACAGAGAGGGCCTTCTCTCGGGGATCTCAGACGAGGCAGGGTTCAAAGAGAGGAGAATGGGTTTCTACACCAGACCCCAGCGAGGGGGGAAAGTGTGTCTATTGTTAAGCCCGCTGGGAAATGAAGGCCGCGGCGGAGGCTCCGAGAGCAGTGTTGAAGTGAAGTGTTGCTGTCTGCCTGTGAGCAGACCTCGGGGGTCCAGGCCACATACCCTGTCCAGACATCACAGTGCTGAGCTAGACCACATAAATCAGCTGTTCTGCGGGCAAGTTCAGATACTAGCGGTTTCATACGGCAGAACCTAAGGATGGACTCACGGTAACGCTGCTGCTCCCACCCGCGCCACACGCCATGCCCAGCCACGGCTTTCACTTACTCTGGTTCTATTAAATGTCACTCGCTGCTGGCTTGACTCACAGTTCACTCAGTCATTAAAGAATTTACCACAGATCTGCTGTGTTCCAAGTAATACCCGTCGATGCTCAGGACAGGGGTCTCGCCACCAGTGAGACCTCAGTCCTCAGGGCTGCTCAGGGAAACGGAAAGATAACAAATAGGCGAAAGCTTAATGAAGGGCCGGTGAGATAGCTCAGCAGGTAAAGGCACTTGCCACACGAAACTAACAGCCTGAGCTCGGTCACCTGAACCCGCGGCAAAAGGAGAGAACTGGCTTCCAGAAGTTGTCCCCTGACCGCCACACATGCGCCATGGCACAAACAGGAGCCATTTCTCAGACGTAGGCAATGGTAGTAAGTAAAATGTAAAGGGCTGGTTAATTCGTTGGTGGCGGAGTACAGTGGGTGTAGGAAGGCAGTACGCTGATGCTCTAGTTTCTTCTTTGTTGCTGTGATAAAATGCCCTGACACAAAGCAACCTAGAGAAGAAAGGGTTTAGTTCTAGGTTACGGTCCATCACAGAGAAGTTCAGGAAGCAGGAACTTCAAACAGCCGGTCACGTTGCATCCACAGAGAGGGATGAACAGAGTGTGTGCGCCACTTGATAGCCTGTGCTCAGCCTGACTTGTAAACAGTCCAGGACCACCTGCATAGGGAATGGTGACGCCCACTGTAGGCTGGATTGCCTCACATTGATTAATGAATACAGTTCCCCATAGACATGCACATGGGCCAACAGGGTGTCGATGGTCCCTCATTGAGGCTTTCCTCCCAGCTGACCCCAGGTTGTATTGAGTTAAACATCACAGTTGGTAACTGCGGTAAAAGTACCAGGGTCAGCCTAGTTTTGTCTATAATCCAAGTCTCATAAAGGAGCATTGGTGATGAAGAACACGGCAGATGTCAAACTCTTGCTGTAAGCAAATGCTTGACAGGATCCAGGAGCCAGCAAAACCCCTGGGAGGGAGTGAACGCTGAGGAGAGCACTTTTGGATGAGGTAGAAGGAGCGGTAACACGGTCAGGTGACAGTCAGAAGGAGAGGTACCGAGGTCACATGATAGACAGAAGGAGATGTAATGTGGTCACATGACAGACAGAAGGAGCCAGAATGAGGTCAGGTGACAGACAGAAGGAGAGGTAGCTCACTCAGGTGACAGAGGCCTGCAGGTCTTCTGTTCTAGGCACACCAGTGGTGAGATGGCAGGGGAACTTACAGAAACAGTTGCTGAGAAGGCAAAAATGTCCCAGGCTGGAATCCAGAAAAATGGACTTTGTTAGAGATGTACATTTGAAAGGCGCCACTGCAGGTGATATTTCAATCCTTGAGACTACAGCAGCTGGCCTGAGGAGCAAGAGTAAGCCCTCTCAGAGAGATGGCAAAGTGACCTGGAGCCCGCAGGGTCAGAGGCCGTGCTCCTTCACCCTGCTCTGATGCCTCTACCCCAGAGCCACTCCAACCCGTGTCCTCAGCTGAGCCTGCCCTGTGGTCCAAGGCATAGAAGGCTAGCATCAGCTGCCTTCTGTCTGGCCTTGGTGTCCGCTGCGACACTGAGTGGACCCTGAGATGAGTCTAAGTCAAGAAAAATTCAAACAGTCCAGTTAGCCAAAGGCACAAGGCCAGGGATGATTATGGAAAAAGCAAGCTGGCCAGGCTGACAGAGGCCTTAGGAGGCCTTGAATCCCCAAGACGGTGCACTCTTGGTCACCCAGTGGCCATAAACAAAGTTTTGCAAACTGCAGTGTGGCCCTGGGTTCACATTTGTAATGTCTCTTCTTAGCTTTTCTGCTTCCTCTCAAAGTGACCATAGGTGAGTTACTTAATGGCCCTGGGCCTCAGCTCACTCATCCGTAGAACTGGAATAATCACAATGTGAATTTCCCTGTAAATCGAATCAGTGGCAGCTAACATAATAAATGTTCTGAAGTCTTTTTTAAAGAACTTATGGAATCTTGGGGCTGGGGAGTTGGTTTCAAGGTTAGCAGCAGGTACTGCTCTTGTAGAGGACCAGGAACTGGTTCCCAGCACCCACATCACTTCCTGTGACTCCAGCTCCAGTGGAGTGGATCTGATGCCCTCCTGGCCTCAGAAGGCTGTGCACTCATGTGCACAAACCCATGCAGAGCAGAGGCGCACATGTGCATGCATAATTTACAAGTGAAAACGAATCACTTTAAAAAAAAGTTGAGGAATTGCTCTGTCCTATGGTTAGTTCTAGACTGAGGTGGGCCATGTCGCTTGCCTTCTGTCAGCAAGAAGACAGACAGACAGACTCAGTGTGGCCAGGCCTTTCACCACAGTGACATGTCACCTGTTATGAAGACAAGAGTGCGTTGTCTCGGAGGAGCTGGGTCGCAGCATTACGCCCTGCATTAGAAGCTGCAGTGCAGGGCATTTTGGAGAGGGAGGCTAGAGAGAGAACTAGGGGAGGAAGCACGTGACAGGCAGTGCCACACCCATCTGGGACTCCGAAGGAACAGAAGGTGCCGGCACTGAGCCAAGGGGATCTCTGACAGAAAGGCTCCCTGTGGCCTCTAAACCCAGGTTAAGTTTGGGGGATACTGCTTATAGGTGTCAGGGAGGGTCACTTTTGACAGGGGAAGAAACAGCTTCTGTTACAGAAAGGCTTGAAGGAAGGAAGGGGAAAGTGAGGCAGGACTGTGACATTGCTTTTGAAACACGATCTTCTGTATGGTCGGTCACACAGAATGTTTTGTTTTTTTGTTTTTTGGGTTTTTTGTTTTTTTTGTTTTTGTTTTTGTTTTTGTTTGTTTTTTTTTTTTTTTTTTTTTTTTTGGTTTTTCGAGACAGGGTTTCTCTGTGTAGCCCTGGCTGTCCTGGACCTCACTCTGTAGACCAGGCTGGCCTCGAACTCAGAAATCCGCCTGCCTCTGCCTCCCAAGTGCTGGGATTAAAGGCGTGCGCCACCACCGCCCGGCACAGAATGTTTTAAATGTCTCATAGTTTGAGGGGAATGTTTTGCCTGTGTGTCTGTTATGTGCAGGACATGTGGGCCTGCTGCGTGTGGAGGCCAAAGTCCACATGGAAGTTATGAGTGCTTGTGGGTCACTTGTGAGGGCTGAGGAGCATGCTCAGGTCCTCTGCAAGAGCAACAGGTGTTCCCACCTGCTGAGCCATCCCCTCCCCTCCCCTCCCCACTCCCATCTTTTTTTTTTCTTTTGTGTGTGTGTGTGTGTGTGTGTGTGTGTGTGTGTGTGTGTTTTGTTTTTTGTTTTTCGAGACAGGGTTTCTCTGTGTAGTCCTGGCTGTCCTGGAACTCACTCTGTAGACCAGGCTGGCCTCGAACTCAGAAATCCGCCTGCCTCTGCCTGCCAAGTGCTGGGATTAAAGGCGTGCGCCACCACCGCCCAGCAGCTCCTGTCTTACCTGTCTTTGCGTCAGTGTGCCTCACAGTTTTGGAGGACTGTAATCCACTGTCAGCATGGTGGGGGCAGGTAATATGGGAATCTGCTCATTTCATAGGAGACCGTGGACAGAGAACCAGCGGTCAGGCTATAAACTTCAAAGACCCACTCCTAGGAAGCCCACTTCCTCCAGGGACCGCAGCTGGTTGCAGGAGCAGGAACAGACAACATCTGAGGCACTAGGTGGAAGAATCCTTTCTGAGGGCATTTCCTCCTGTGCCCCAAGGACATCCCATCGCACTCTAGCTCTTAAAGGGCCACCACCTCTCCTATTGCCACCCTGAGAGACACACTTGCAACACATGTACCCAGGAGAGAGCTGACATCCCAAACATAGCAATTAGCCTAAACAAGTAACTTTTCTGACATGAGCCTGTCGTGGGGAGGGGGGTTGCCCTCCATGCCACCAGCAGCCCCAATCTGCTATCTTCCTACCTGTATCGTTCTGGCCAACGGCTTTCTATCCTCCTGGGTACAGTGCGGCTCTGCCTTTACCCTGCGTGAGCTGAGCAGAGAGGGGGAGAGACGAGAGAGCCCCGTGTCACAACAGCAAAGCTCTCTTTCAAGACTCTTTCACCAGTACTGTCCCACAGTCACTTGACTGTCAGCCAGCGAGATGTCTTAGCTGGGCACACGGCCATCTCTAAAGATACAGAGAATTCTGTTACAAGGGAGAAGAGGGCGGCTCGTGGGTAGGCCGCCATCAGTGTCTGTATCGGTTCATCAGTCCATCTCTCTGAAGCACCTCCCTGGTCTAGGCTGTCCCTTTCAGCTCATCAGAGAGATGCCTCATCTGTCCCTGGAATGAGAACTCTTCGAGAAGACCTCAAAGGATGTAGGAAAATTCTGCAAGCATCACGCAGACGGACTGTCCATCACTGGTCCCTGTAGCTTCAGTGCTCTCCTAGGCACCTCATTGTTCACAGTGCAGGGATTTGGGGAGCCCTGCTAACACATTATCATCTTAGAGTTTGGCACCAGTATCTCCCCACCCTTAGCATCCCTCCAGATACCCTTGCCCATATGTCTGCTTACCCTTCCCTCGTGGGTATGTCGTCATATTTTGTCTGCCATCTTTCCTGCACATCCCTTTTGAGAGAAATGAGGCCTTGAGTCAGCCAGTGGTCT
This sequence comes from Apodemus agrarius, assembly GCA_964023405.1. Classification (NCBI taxonomy): domain Eukaryota; kingdom Metazoa; phylum Chordata; class Mammalia; order Rodentia; family Muridae; genus Apodemus; species Apodemus agrarius. Next base: position 121,456,415 of record OZ030012.1, read on the forward strand.
CTAAGAAGGAACGTTACCATTGAGCAGAGTTGTAACCACACTGTCCTGTGGCCACAGGACATACCAGGGCTGCTTTTCTACATAGAGGCCTATCGTCATGACAAGTGTTCCGGGGTCTCACATAGCCCCGCCCTCGGTGAGTTATCTCAGTCTTGGATGAACAGCATCTTACAACTCAAGGGAGGACCATACACTGGGAGGCCTGTGTTGGTTGAGCCTCAGTAATTGTGAGGCCCCTGAAGTTACACCACACAGTATTGGTCTGTGATTGGCTCTGTGTGTTTGGGACAATTTGGGAAGGTGATGGGAAGATGGTACTCTTGTCTACCAAGAGCCAAGCACAAGCCTGAGCCAGCCAACTGGTCTACCAAGCACAGGGCCTGGTAGAGAGTATGGGTGTTGTGGAGAAGCATTACTTTCAACACCACTAACCATCAGAGATGCATCTCACTGCAGTCGGATGACAGAACAATGAGAATGGGGACAAAGGTTACACTAATATACTGTCAGTGAGAATGTGAACTGGCCACGCCGCTGTGGATGTCATTATAGAAAAAGAAAATAAAACAAAACAACTAAAAGCACACTTCCTATATGTCCAGCTAGAGCCCTTCTTAGCATTCACCAGAAGACTCCCGAGTCAGCGCGTCCCAGAGATCCTCACAGGTATCTTAACCACAGCACCCTTCACGATCGCTGACTGCTGAACCAGCCTGGGTCTCCATCAGCAGAGAACTGGATAAAAAAAAAAAATAGGTTTGTGGGCACTGGATATTTTTTTCAGCCATAAAGAAGGAATTCAGATAATTTTCTGAAAAAGGGAAATCCTCATATCAAGTAAATTAAATCAAACTCAGAAAGGCAGATACCACGTTTTCTCTCATTGGCGGGCCCTGGGTTTTAAAGGTATGCACGCTAATGATTGGGAAGCAAAGATAAAGCCCAGACTTGATGGTCAATGATTTCATCTTGACAGACTCTAGAGTCACCTGGCAGAGGAGCCTCAGTCGGTGACCATGCCTGTGCGGGATTATCTGGATGGCATTGAGGCAGGGAGGCCCATCTTGACTGTGGGCAAGAACAGTCCCTCATCGGGGAATCCTGAACTACATGCAATGAACATGGGGGGGGGGCGCTGAGCATTAACTGTCATTATGTTTCCCAACTGTGCCACCAGGGTCTTGCTGCTCTGCCTTCTCACCATGATGGACTGTATCTTTGACTGAACTAGAACAAACTTGCCCGATGGTGGTGGTGGTGGTGGTGGTGGTGGTGGTGGTGGTGGTGGTGGTGGTGGTGGTGGTGGTGGTGATGGTGATGATGATGATGATGATGATGATGGAGGAGACCATTTTTATAGAAAATGATAACAGTAAGCGGACATGGGGTAGAGCGGCCAGGGAACCTGCCAACCCTCCCGGGGCCAGCCTCTTCATTAGGGCAGGAAGCTGCTGTTGGTTCTTTCCACCTCCAGCTGCTGAGCGGCGAGGACAGGTGTGGGGACCCATGAGGGAATGTGTGTGCACGGATTTTGAAACTGTGGCTCCGTAAGGGCTTCCTTGCTGCTGATACTGTAGCTGCCGCTGTAGCAAAACAGGTTTGAACCCTGAGGCGGAGGACTGATATGGGAGTCAGGGAAGGGATGGGGCAAAGCCATGGGCCACGCAAGACACAAGAGCTCGCACTCAGTTACTGGGGAAGGCCGTGTGCGGCTCCTCTGTGTGTGCTCCTTCCGTTGTGGTTCCAGATTATTGTATAAGTTGTTGACACAGTCTGTCCGCACCCTTGGGGTCAAATGCTAGAGGCAAGCCAGAGTGTCCCTATCACAATCCTGTCCAAGCAACTCACTTAGCAAATGATGTACCGCATCTAACACAGCCCCGCCGGATGCCTCTCTGTGTGGGCTCTGAGGTGGCTTCCTGAGAGGTGGGCCGGGCACAAGTCCGGAGCCTCTCGCCATGAGAGCCAGGTGACCCTCTGCACCCTTCCGTCGGCCCCTTGCAATGAGTCACGACGCTGTCGCCGTTGGACCAGCGTGCCGGGCACGTCCGTGCGCAGCCGCTTCTGGCTGGTGCCACTTTCCCGAGGCTGCCCTCTCTGCCACTCGGTTACCTCACTTGGTTGTTCCTCTGTAAGAGCTCTCAGAAGTGAGCGGCTTTCCTCGCTAGATCCCTACCACATCACCGCGAGGCCTTTAGACTGCCTCGGGCTGCCCAGGGTTGGAGAACTGGATAGAAAAAAAAATCCTTGTGAAGAATTCTGTAGAAGAATGTCAGCTCCCTAGCCTGGCTGACAACAGGACAGCCCTACATGTCACCATATATGACATTTAGAGCTTAGGCAGGTGAAGAAAGCCAGGTCAAGGGGAAGAGCCGTTCTGTGGGTGCTTGTGTGAGCGGAGGTGGAGCCCTGACGCCCACGTCCAGCCTCTCCTTCTCATGGCTCCCCACTTTCTATTTCCTGAGGTAGGTTCTGTGACTGAACCTGGAGCTCACCCAGTGGCCAGACCGGCTAGCCTGCGAGCCCCAGGCTGCCGTTGCGGCTGTGGGACTATGGCCCTGAGCTGGGGCTTGAACCTGAGTCCTCCAGCCATGCGCTAAGCAGTTTACCAACTGAGCCACCTAACTAGGCACTCCTTTTAGATTTCCAACACATGTTCCCTTTGAGGACATCTGTACCTAGCCCCTCTGTGGCATCAGGAGGAGGGGGCACTCCTTCAAGGTTCAGCAGAAAGCCCAAGACCCCAGAGTTCCGGCCTCCCCAAGTCTGAGAAGGAGCCTTGTACGATGACCTGTGACAAAGGAGAAATGGCTCACCAGGAAGAGTGGGAGTCGGAACACAGGGTCTGTTTTGTTTTATGTGTGTGCGTGCCAATGTGTATGAACATTCATGAATGTACACATGCAGGTGTGGGCACATATATGTGGAAACCAGAGATCAACCTGGCATGTCATTCCGCAGCCACTGTCCCCCTGCACTTCGAGACAGGGCCTTTCATTGAGACCAAGACTCACTGATAAGGCTGACCAGAAGCCTGTGAAGTCGTCTGCCTGCCTCTGCCTTCCCAGGGCAGGGCTTACAAGCAAGTGCCTCCACGCCCAACTTCCTACGTGCATTCTGAGGTCACATCGTGTCCCCATGTGTGTGCCACAAGTACTTTACCACACAGGCTGCCTGCAGCCTGGGGAGGTTATTTTTCTGCCTATGCTTGCATCTGGACTCAGCATTGAAACAGCCTTTTGGCTTAGCTTCCTGACTCCAGAGTGTTGGATTTTGCTGATTCTTCCTCCTCCTCTTCCTCCTCCTCCTCCTCTCCCTCCTTCTCCTCTTCTTCCTCCTCTCATTCCTCCTCCTCTTCCACTTCTCCCTCCTCCTCTTTTGCCTCCTCTCCTCCTCGTCTCCCTCCTCCTCTTTTGCCTCCTTCCCCTCCTTCCCCTTCTTCCCTTCCTTCCCCTCCTCCTCTCCCTCTCCCTCCTTCCTCCTCCTCATCTCCCTCCCCCTTCTTCCCCTCCTCCTTTCCCTCCTTCCCCTCCTCCCCCTCTTTCCCCTTCTCCCCTTCCTCCCCCTCCTTCCTCCTCTCTCTCCCCCTCGTCCCTCCTCCTCATCTCCCTTCTCCCTCTCCTCCCCCTCCTCTTTCTCCCCTTCCTTCATTCCTTCCTCCTCCTCTCTCTCCCCTTCCTCCCTCCTCATCTCCCTCCTCCCCCTCCTCCCCTCCTTCCCTCCTCCTCCTCCTCACCATCACTGTCTCTTCAGTGAACTTACTGAGCCCAGTGCAGGCTAGTCACACCTCCACTCCCAAGGCTTCAGCGCCTCTCAATGCCTGTGAGAAACAGGTAGACGTGGGAGAATCTTCCCCTGCCATTTGCCCCCACACAGCACACCATTGCACGCTGAGTCTGGTGACTTTGTTCTGGAAACAATTAGAGAGGAGATGACTGGATATAAAAGCTAGGAAGCCAGTGTAGGTTCTCTGGAGCCTTCTGTTTCATCAACACAGAGCTGTGGTAATGTCCTATGACGGTAATCGCCAATAGCCGTCCCTGGGCTCTTACTGATACACTTGTTATTCAAAGAATCAAGGGGCCTGTCTTGCTTCATAAAGGGACAGGGTTGATAGAATTTCTAAAGGAAACCGGGTCTTTTCGCTTTGAACTTGTGGTGCAGATAATCTCAGTGATTGGGTCTTTTTTGAGCCAGCCAGTTCTCTGGTCAAGTTTTGAAAGGCTTGGGAGAACATGTGATTTTTTTTTTTTTTTTTTGTAAATATCCTGGAGTATTTTTCCAGGCCTGGGCAGCTCGTGGGTCAGTGCACAGCTATTTCCGTATGTGGGCAGGGTGGGAGAGCACTGTCAGTTCACTGAGGGCCAGCCTAGCCAGGCGGCGGGCTGAGCCAGTGGGTGCCTGGACGGGCTCTTTCCTTCCCTCCTCCCGCTGTCCCCCTCCCCCGCCCCTGAGAGCTGGAAGTCTGTCTTGCAGACACACTTGTGTCTACTTGCCTGTACCTGCCGCACGGTGTTTATCCTGAGCTCCAATTCCCTCACATTGTGAAAGCCTGGACTTCCCACATCTAACGTGTAGCCGACAGGTATGAACCACTAGGCATCTGGGGAGTAGCTCGGGGGAATGTAGACTGTACCGGGGAGGAGTCGCTTTGGAATGCACCATCCAGACAACAGATACCCACAGTTCCAACTGATAGGGAATCCCGTTGTTTTACGAGGCTTGAGTCCTGGGACAGGATGCCAAAAAGAAGGTATCCTTCAATCAAACAGAGAACAGTCTGGGCTGCCAGGTGGGGACAGAGTTCACAGGTCAGTCCTACCACACCACCTGTTGCTTTCCACCAGCATCCCTTTCCAGGAATAGAACCTCTCAAATCAGAGGACATTCTTGGGCCAGATGATTCCTGTCCCCACAGGTCTTCTCCACCCTGTCAGAGTCCTGAATGCCCCCCCAGTAGGGACCACAGGAATGGGCTCCCTCCCTTCCTGACAACCTCTCCTTGCTTTGCTTCATGGGCAGTAGGGAGAGAGAGAGAAGGAAGCACTGATTCTCCTGCTCCACGCTGTGACATTACCAAAGACCTGGGCACCTAGAGCTGTGTCTAGTTCCGGTGACCTCTCTTCCCTCAACCCATCCCGCCTTGATGTATAAGCACGCTATACCAGAGCCCTGCGCTCGAGGCGCATCTATAAATGGCGCCTGTTGAACCCCTCCCGTTACTCATTTTGAGAGTGCCATCTGTTTCCTGCCAGAACCCTTGAGGATAAGATTCCTAAGATCTGCTCAGATCTGGAGAGGGATGAGTATAAGAGGGAACAGCCAGCCTCCCGGGGCTCCTGTGTTTCCAACGGTGCCTCTCTGGTGGTTCACCAGGATCCTGGGAGACAAGGCCAGGTCAAAACAGACCTCTAGAACAGGAGTTCCCAGGGTGAAGGGGTAGTCACTGGAGCCCTGGCAGGCACAGAGCGTTGGACTGGGTTTCCAAAGAATGAACAGAAGAAATGCTGCCCATGGGGTGGGGAGAAAGCAGGGTGGGGGACCGCCCTACTGAGGGTGGCCAGTCACTCTGCCCTCTTTGCCCTTTGACCTTGAGCTTACCCACTGGGCTTTCCCTTTGTGTCTAACCCAAACCTTCTCTCACCCTGACCATGCACAGCAGCTCTGAGGCTCCCATGATGGTGTGCGCCTCCTGCTGTGTGGACCGATGTGATGATGTCATAGAAAGCCTGTGGCCAAGTGGGCCATCATCTCTGCCTCGGGTCTGGAGGAAACTTCCTTACACACACACACACACACACACACACAAAGCATGATCTCAGAGACATCAGATTATGCACTCACATTGCCAGACAGCGGCCATATGTCCTCCTGACAGATCCCCTTGAGAGCCTTAGGACCATCCACACACAGCCCTTCCAAGAGTAGCTACTTCACAGTAGGTTCAAGGGAGAATGGTAAAAGTTAAGAATTTTAAAAGCTCAAGCATTCTCAATTATTAAAGTTAGCATTTTTTTTTAAATAGAGAGAACTACAGTCTTCAAAAATCATGCCACGTGTAGTTTTCTCTAAAAAGACAGAGATGTAAGGACCTTTGTCTTACCCACTAGACCCTGCTGATAGTGTGCTTGGCTGAATGAATGTGTGCACGTGTATCACACATGTAGCCTCACAGGAAATGCTAAAGGAGTAAATGATACGTATCAGGCAGGCCCAGAAAAGACACACGCCAGTAAGTGCCACGAGGGATATACACTGTCTGGGTTTCATTTTCTGATGCTGTGATAAACCTCTGGCAAAAGCAGTCTAGGAGGAAAGGGGTTATTTGGCTCATGGTTCCAAGTCACACTCCATGGGAGCAGAGAAGTCACTGGGACAGGGGCTTGGGGGAACCAGCTACTTCAGATTCATAGCAAGAAACGGAGAGCGAGGAATACGTGTGAGTTTGCTGTGCAGGCTGGGATGCAAGCCCAGGGAATGGTGCCACCCACAGTGGGCACGTCTTCCTACCTCCCTTACTCTTAATGGCTCACAGACAATGCCACCTACAAACCAGTCTGATTCACACAATTCCTCATTGAGACTCCCTTCCCAGGTGCTTCTGGATTGTGTCATGCTGACAGAACTCACCATCACACAAAGTCGAAGGGCATTCGTCCAACAGATGTTGGGGCTCACGCATATAGCATTCTGAATGAATCTTAGGAGCAGCGCATAGCAGGGAAAGTAAGGGTGAACTACACAAATCCGCTTTCCGTAAGCTAAACGCGGGTGCTCGTAAAAAAAGGCTCTGCACACTTTGGGAGCCAAGGACACAAACACTGGATTCACTCTGATCTCACTGTAAAGCTTTCCCGTGGATTCAGGGAGATGGAAGCCAGCCTGTAGGGCTGAAACGGAAGCTTGCGTACACAGAGGGCCTTGGTGTGCTGTCAGCCGTGCGGCACGTGGTAAATGGAGCCCTCTGTTCTCAAGGTAGAAACCAAGCGAAGTCCTCGGTGCGTTTCTGAAGAAGTCTGAAAGCCTGCGTGTCTTCCCCATGACCGTATAGCAGCAAACCACAAGTGGTTAGTAGAACAAAAGTCCCTTTTGTAGGGTCAGAAGGCAAACACAGCACAGGCACTGCCCAGAGACCGAATGGAAGAAAGGATGCTGGGAGCCCCCTCCAGCTTGCTTCTGAACCCGCATCACCTGGGAGCACACGCCATATGTTAAAACCTGCCCCACAGGAAGTGGAGCCCATGGCAGACCCACGCAAACCCCGGAAAAGGCTGCTGGAAACGCCTTCAACAGTACGCTCTCTACCCCCTCCTCCCCGCCCCCACCAACAGAATAACTGGCACCGTGTGTCTCACCTAAGCTACCTTTCCGTATTCCTTATTGTGTTGTTCTTCTTCCTTGGTTGTGTGTTTGTGTAGTGTCTCTGTGTGTGTGTGACTGTGTGACCGTGTGTCTATGGGTGGGGGTGTACATGCAGATATGTGCACATATGTGTGGAGACCAAGGATTCTAAACTGAGTGATTTCCACTGTTGGTTTCTACCTGATCTTTGGGGTCTTTCACTAAATGCAGCGCTCACTGTATGTCTAGACTGGCTGGCCAGCATGCGCCAAGGAATCCACCTGCCTCCACACCTTCCCCCGCTTCCCACCCAGCATTAGGGATTGAAGCCAGGCCCTGGTGCCTGGCACTTCACCCACTAAACCGTTCTCCCAGACCCCCAGTTATCCTTTCCTAGCCTTCCAGTGAACTCTGTTTCGCTTTGCTATAAAGACAGTATTCGTGGGGCTGGAGAGATGTTCAGTGGTTAAGAGAGCTGGCTGCTCCTCGAGGGGTCCCTGGTTCGTCTCCCGGCACCCCGCATGGCAGCTCACAGCTATCTGTAACTCCCACCTCTAGGGATCCAATCCCCTCTCCTCGCCTCTACAAGCATTGCATATGCCTGGTACCCATACATGCACGCAGGCGAGGCACCCTTATACATGAAATAAAATGAAAAAGCAAAAATCTCTTTTTACAAAAGTATATGCATCCTGTGTTAAAGGCCAGAGTTAGAAGCCAGGTAATGTTTTATTGGGCAAATATTCCATACTTGTTACATTATTGGGTAAATACTCTGCACTTGCTACATTACTGAGGAAATGCGCTGTACTTGGTAGGCATCATGTCTTTCCTGTCATATTTATCTACCTGCCACATGTTCCACTTCCGATAACTTGGAGGACGTCCCCAGGCTGCATACAACTTCCTCATGTCTTAAATTAAACCCTCAGTATACTTAGGACCTGGGATCTGGAGTAATAGCATTCACGCGGCATCCGTGGGCTGGTGCAGCACCCTCGTCAACATAGTGAGTTCAAGGCCAGGCAGAGCTGGCTACACAGTGAGACACTGTCTCTAAAAAAAGAAAAAAGGGGGAAAAAATCTTTGATTCTTGAACAGGCTACCAAATTGTTCTTCAAAAGAATAGTAGCAGCCAGGCGTGGTGGCACACGCCTTTAATCCCAGCACTCAAAAGGCTGATCCATCTCTGTAAATTCAAGGCCAGCCTGGTCTATGGAGCAAGTTCCAGGTTAGCCAGGGAGGGAACTTGCCACCGAGAAATCCTGTTGGGAGGGTGGGGGACAATAACAACAATATCAACAAAAGAAACCCAGAACAATAGCCAGCTGTCTTTCCCCTAGAGCTGTGCTATTACAGCAGCAATTTTTGGAGTTTTATATCTTGTTGCTGCTACTTGATAGGCTAGCTAGCTAAGCTAGTTTGTTAAAACACGGGCACTCCATAGCCCAGGCTAACCAGAAACTCTCTTTGTAGCTTGAGCTGGCTCCCAACATAAGGTTTTCTTCCACCCTCCAGCCCTCGAGGCTGGAATTCCAAGCGTGAGCCACCCCATACCCAGCTAGATATTTTTCTTTATAAAGGAGACTGATGCTAACTCGTTGGTTTCTCTGTTTATTTTGTTAGCCACATAAAAATTAAGATACCCTTTTTGACCAAATTCAAGAAATTTCACAGCATTCCATAGTGAAAACCACATCAAACCTGGGACTTTGAAAGCAGACAGGCCAGGTTGTGAAGTCCCAGGCAAACACATCCCTTGAACACTCTGTTCTCTGCTGCGTGATTAGGAAACAGACCCACCTTCCCGGTGCGGGACTGAGGCCACGAATGGACACCTACCCGGTGGCCTTGTTTCTTGCCTCCTGTAGCCTGGGGCTGAGCAGGGGACCTGGGTGGCTGCTTTAGAGAAACCAGCTACCTTCCTGACTCAGGCCTGCCTGCAGCCTGCCCAGCACAGCCCAGCCCGAGGCCGGTTGCTTCCAGGCAGGGGCCCCTCCACAGGCTGCCGCTGCCTGCTGCCAGGAGCTGGGAACAGAGGGGCTGTTGTTCTGGCGTCTGGAAACCAGCTTCCTGTTTTTCCTGCTGTGCCGCTGTTGTTTTAATCTGCAGCAGAAGGAAAGAAACAGTCCTGGGTGGGTAGCCTGTGTCCCACAGCCCTGCAGGGAGAGTCTGGTCCTTTCCTCCGGGGACTCTGGGTCACAGTACTGGAGCTCTGAACCTTGAACGGGGTCGTGATGCCAGGTTAGGGGGGGGGCGGAGGTTGGGGAGCACAGGGACAGCACCTCTGCACAGATTGTAGCTCAGGATCCTTAGTGCCTGTGTGAGCTGACGCCAGTGCATTTAAAATATAAGGCTGATTAAACATTAAGCTTTCATTTCCCCAAGAGCCAGGGCGTCACACAAGCCAGCTCACGTCACATTCCTGGGCAAGCCAGGCTCCTGGGTTCGCACACCAGTCACAGAAAGGACTCTAGGCAAATGACTTAACCTCTCCACCTTCCAGGTTTTGGCACCTACAGGATGGGAAAATAACAGTAATTACGTCACTAGGTCATTGGGTGTGTAAATCGGGTTCCACACTAGCCAGACAGCCTACAAAGTTTACTTGCTGAACGCTGAACCGGTGCTTCAGAGGCTAAACTTTTAGTCGAGACCTGGCAATCCATTTTAAAGATAATCTGAGGAAGTCTCTCAGCTCACTAGAAGTCGATACTATGTTTTAAAAGTGCCACAAAGAGTCTACCAGATGGGCCTCTAAATGTTAGTAATAAAATAAAAATATTTTCTTCCTATCTGCTTGGATTTATAAAATACAGGGGTGAGGGGAATTGGGTTGGTGCTGGCTTTGGTGTGCCTTGGTTTCAGGAAGACACAGCTGCCTTGCTCCCTCTGCAGAGGAGGGTTTGAGGGGCCAGCTCACCATTTCTGAACAAGGTCCCTGCTGTCTCGTGGGCAGACTTACAGGTACAGCTTGTTAGTCACTAGCTGGTTCCAAGGCTGGGGACTCCTGCCCAGGCTGTCCTGATTTGCAGCTGGGTGTGAGTTTGGTGCATGCAGTACTGGTTCGGTGCCGTCCAAGGATTTTCTCGGAGGTACCGAGTGGATTGAGCAGCGCATGCGGCCATTTAAACCCTGGAGCGCCAGTGCTGGTCTTTAAAACGCATGTGCAGGAATGATTGACAGCTTACTCTTGATGCGTGCTAAGTGTGGTTACAGAGCCTGCTGCCCTCCTCAAGTGCCTTCATGCCCACATCCGGTCTGCTCCGGTCACTGAGAACAAGCAGGAGCAGGGCATGCACTGGTTTTACAACTGGATGGAAATAATTTGAAACTTCAGGGCTGCAGGGGAGTGGCGTTTCTATGTTTGACATTGTTGTTGATGTTGTTGTTGTTATTTCTTCTTTGAAAATATCACGCACTTACACCACGAATGTGATCGTATCCACCTCACCACTGCTCTAACTCCCTCTAGTACCCCCACCCCTTCTCCCTCCCAACTTCACGGCTGCTGCTTTTGTGTTTTGTTTTGTTTTCTTGAGACAAGCTGTCACTATGTAGACCAGGCTGGCCTCAGACTCACAGCGATCCACCCACCTCTGCCTGCTGACTGCTGGGGTTCAAGATGTGCTCCACCATGTCTGGCTCCTCCTTTTTTGTTGTTATCAGGAAAGCCAGGGTCCAGTGAGTACATCCCATATTCGGACCATACACTGGAGCACAGACATCTTACCAGTGCCAATACCCCGAAATGGCTCTCCCCGCCTCAGCAACTGTCAACTATAAAGAAGTCTCCCATCAAGAGTGGGGCCTCAGGGGCCCCTGCCCCGTTCGTGTTGACATTTTGACTGGCTTGATCTTGTGCATGTCTTGCACTGACAGCCACAGCCACTGTGAGCTGATGTGTGCAACATGCCGCTTCGTGTCCAGAAGCCGGGGTGCACAGCGCTCCTCCCCATCTTTCCTCCGGGCCTTACATTCGTACATTCTCCCCTCCTTCTTCCCCACGATATCCACGAGCGTTGGATAGAAGGTTAATAACATTGATTCATCCACAGCCGAGAGCTCGCCGTTATTTCCATCAGCCCATTGACCGCGTTCTGAGTCTGCTCTAGCCGCTAGCCACTGCCAGGAGAGCGCTGGGGAAAGTAATGGAGAGCTGCTGAGAACAAGGTTCGTTCTGGTTGGTCCAACGTGGTATACAGGGTTTCCAAGGCAGGTTTCAGAGTCCTACCCGGAGAATCGAGAGAAAGGGTAACGTAAAGGCAAGAATAAGAAGGTGGTTACGGCAACCAGTGGACTGAGCTAGAGAAGGGACCCAAGGAGCTGAAGGGGTTTGCAGCCCCATAGGAGGAACAACAATATGAACCAACCAGTACCGCTCCCCCACCCCCCAGCTCCCAGGGACTAAACCACAGACCAAAGAGAGTACACATGGAGCGACCCGTGGCTACAGCTACATATGCAGCAGAGGATGGCCTTTTCAGACATCAAGGAGAGGAGAGGCCATTGGTCCTGTGAAGGCTCGATACCCCAGTGTAGGGGAATGCCAGGACAGGGAAGTGGGAGTGGATGGGTTGGTGAGCAGGGAGAGGGGGGAGGGGATGGGGGTTCAGAGGGGAAATGAGGAAAGGAGATAACATTCGAAATGTAAATAAAGCAAATATCTAATTAAAAAACAAAGAAGGTGTTCGGGTCCCCAGGCAGCCGCTGGGGT
>OZ030012.1:121470972-121760972 GCA_964023405.1 Apodemus agrarius
AGGACATTGTGTGGCCTAATCTCCACCTTCTTCCCTTGAGACAGGGTCCTTCACTGATCCTGGAGCTGGGCTGGCTGGCAACCAGCAAACCCCCCACCTCCACCCCGTGACCCTGCTGCCCTTTGCCCCTAACCTACACCATACCCACCTTTTTATATGCATGCTGGGAATTTGAACTCAGGGCCTGGTGCTTGCACAGCTGGTGATCTAACCACTGAACCATCTCCTCAGTCCGACTTTAAAACTAACCTCTGTCTCCCCACTAAATGAGTGTGAAGCTTCTCACAGATGGTCAATATGCAGCATCCAAGCATCTAAGCAAGTCCCCCTCATCCCCACACACACACATTTCTCATAGTGCTCCTATAGCATGATGCCTCAACCAGACAGAGGCAGCTTCCTTGTCTCCTCCTCGATCTCAGCAGGAAGCCTTGGATATTTCTGCAGGAGTGTGATGAATGCCATAGTTATTTATAGAAGTCACTTATCAGACCGGGAAGATCCTATCATAGATAGCTATTGGCACTTACCACATTCTTTTCCTCTGATTCCGTGAATATAGTCATTTGCTTTTCCTCTGTTATTTGAATATGATGGCGTGCATTCATGGGTTTGGGTGCTGGCTTGGTTGTACTTAGAAAATGAATTTGATCCTGATTTCTGGGAAGGCGGGTCCAAGATGGCTGATGTTTCTTTGGAAAGAGTGTATGTAATGTCGATGATGTTCTTTAAATGTTTAGGCATTTTCTTTCCCATCTAATGGCATTTTATCTTTTCGTTAAAAATCAGTTGTAGCCGGACGGTGGTGGCACACGCCTGTAATCCCAGCACTTGGGAGGCAGAGTCAGGTGGATTTCTGAGTTCGAGGCCAGCCTGGTCTACAGAGTGAGTTCCAGGACAGCCAGGGCTACACAGAGAAACCCTGCCTCGAAAAAACAAAGCAAAACAAAACAAAACAAAAAAGAAATCAGTTGTTGGGCTAGATGTGGGGTAGTGGCTCACACCTGCCATCCCAGCACCCGGGAGACAGAGACAGGGGCATCTCTGGGAGTTCAGAGGCCAGCCTGGTCATCATCGGGAATTCCAGGTGAGCCAGGGCTATGTATGTAGTGAGACTTTGCATCAAATAAAAGAAAACAGAAAAAAGAAATAGTCAGTCATACTGTTAGCCCTCTGGAAGTAACCAAGGTGCTCCTCTCAGGCTGCTTTTGAGGCTTTTCTCTTCCTTTTTAAGTATTTTCCTAATGACCTGGGTACTGGCTTATTTTCATTTATTCTACAGGACTTAAGCCTTTGGAATCTAAAGCTGTGGTTAATTAATGATATTCTTCAGTTTTGGGAAGTTTTTGGTGGCCTAATCTTTTCATTTTTCCTTTAACTATTGCATTTATTTGTGTGTGTATATGTGTGTGTGTGTGTGTGTGTGTGTGTGTGTGTGTGTAGGTCAGAAAACAAACTGTGGAAGTCAATTCTCCCCTACCGCCATGAGGGTCCTGGAGACCAAACTCAAATTGTCACCTACTGAGCCACCACACTGACTCCTCCCACTTCCGGTTCCTCTAACCCTATCATTCCCTCTCTTTCCTCAGACTTGAGTAGCCACGGTGCCATTAGTCCTCTCACTACATACCTTCTGTCTGTCTGTCCATTTGTTTGTTTATGACAGGGTCTCATGTGGCCCAAGCTGGCCTTGAACTCATGGTCCCCCAGATTCCACCTTCCCAGGGCTCAGAGTACAGACCTGTACAATCCCCGCCTCTTCCCCTCTGTGTGTTCCCTGCTCCTCCTTGTTTTCTTCCTTTCCACCGCTGAGTTTGAAACAGATCCTGTCTTGCGACCTCTTGTTCCTCGTGTTTGTCTTACTGAACTTTTAAGCTCTGAATCCTTGCTTCTGCCTTGTTTATTACATCTGCAATTGCTACAGTTTCTTTTTGCTTTGTTCTGTTTCTGGTTTCCCTGGAAACTGTCTTTTACCCCTCTGAACCCTTGTAAGTGTAATTTCTTTTTAAAAACTTTATTTATGTGTGCGGGTTTATACGCATATGTGCTGGGTCGCCTGTGAATGTAGAAGCCGGGAGCTGGTGTTGGAAATGCCTTCCCCAGTTGCTTCTCCATGTTTGTGTCACGGAGCCCAGAGCTCACCATTTCCACTAGAATGACTGATGAGCCCAGGATCCTCCTTTCCCCACCCGTACCCCAGTGACAGTGCTACAAGTGTCGTCCCAGCACGCTGGTTCCTTACGTAGGTGCTAGGATCCAAATTTAAAACGTCCACCTTGTATGGCGAGCGCATCACCTACAGAGCCTCTTCCCCAGCCTGGAGTTTAATTTTTAAAAATTCTCTGACTGTCAGCACTCACATCTGTCTCCCTTAAATGTTGTTTCTGTTGCCTGTGACTATACACAGAATATATTTACATTGTCTCCTAGACTAGTTACTTTTGTTTGAGTGCCAGACATCATAGATGATAATTTATAGAGATAACCAGAACCCTTGGTTGAGGCTGCCTTTCTTTAGGGAGTCTTTATTCTTGCTCGACGCTGGATATGGGCAGACTAACACTGCAGTCTGGATTCGGGGTTCAGGGGCTTAATATGATCAAGAGAAACAGCCTGCTTAAGGTGTGGTCATTTGGGAAGGAGACTCTGACTGTAGCCTGCTTAGTTCCAGGAAATGTCCAAAGTGCTGGTCTTAGTGGCCGGCATTCCCAGGGGAACAGCACCACCCAGCACACACCTCTCTGGACTCCTCTTGAGTCACGGTTCCATTATTCTTTATTAACTGCTAATTTACCGTATCTTGGAGGAGTGGATTTTTACATTTATTATTTATGGGAGGGGAGGGGTGTGCATTTGTCATAGCATTCTTGAGGAGGTCAAAAAACAACTTGCAACAGTCAGTTCTCTCCTACCAGGTATGGACTAGGGATCGAACTCAGGCCATCAGGCTTGGTGGCAGTCACCTTTACCCACTTAGCCATCTCGCCAGCCACCAAGGAAAGTTTTTAAAATAATTCTCCAGCTTTTCTCATTTCCAGTAGGTGGATCGGTCTGCCTTACCTCGGCTGATGCTTCCCCCTAGAGTCTCAAGTGACCCATTTACTCATGGTATTTGTGAGTTGAGTTATGACCTGCAAAAAATGTGCTAAAGTCCTGGCCCCCCCCCCCGCCTGTCTAAAGGTGACCGCATTTAAAAATAGGGTTGCTGAAGATTTAAGTGATTAAGGGAAGGTCAAACGGGGAGTAGCAGACCCTTTATCTAATGTGACACTTGTCCTAGAGGAAGAGAAGTAAGCAGAGCCACAGGGAGAAGACAGAAGCCGAGACTGGAGTGCTGTGGCTGCTAGCCAGGGGCCACTGAGAATCACAGGTCAGCCGGGCAGTGGTGGCGCACGCCTTTAAACCCAGGCAGAGGCAGGCGGATTTCTGAGTTCGAAGCCAGCCTGGTCTACAGAGTGAGTTCCAGGGCAGCCAGGGCTACACAGAGAAACACTGTTTTGAGAGAGAGAGAGAGAGAGAGAGAGAGAGAGAGAGAGAGAGAGAGAGAATGAGAATATATCTCAGGTTAAACACCAGAAGCCAGCGGAGGCAAGGAAGAGGGTTGGCCCTGCCTGGCCTTCAGAGCTGTGAGATGGGAAATGCAAGTCACAGGGTGTGTGGTGCTTTGTGTCCACCCCAAGAAATGAACACCACCCGCCAGTGGACTGAGTACACCTGGCAAACCACCTTGTTAGGCACCGATCTCCTCGTGGGAAGGAGGGAGGGCAGGTGGTGCCAGAGAATCTGGTGTTAGAGGCCTGGAGGCCGAGAGGAAGCCTTGGCACTGTGTGTCCTGCATCATTTTGGGTAACGCCGAGGTGTCTTCAGACTCTCTGTGGCACAGGAATACCACCACGTGTGTACATATGTGTGCGATCACAGGTGTGTATGTACGGCGTGTGCACACGCATGTGTGCCACACTGTGTACGTGTGTAGGCACATGCGTGGAGCTCCACTGTATGTGCATGTGTGTTTGTGGCCCACACTGTGTATTGAGTGTGTGTACTTGTGCATGTGTGGAGGCCGTAGATTGACATCAGTGGCTCAACCCCTTGTATGCTGAGCCAAGGTCTCTCACTTGAACCTGGAGCTTGCTGGCTCAAGACTAGCTGGCCAGCTTGCTCTGGGGATCCCGGCTCCTCTTCCCAAAGGATGGAGTCACAGGCTGCTGCATCCACCAGACACTCGTGTGGGTGCTGGGGACCCACACCCTAGTTCACATCTTTGTGCACCAAGTATTTTACCTTCTGAGGCATCTCTCCAATCCAGCACCCTGTTTCTCTAACTTCTAAAATAGAGCTTAGCAAGATATGAATAATATCATTAATTCAGAGTGAATTTCCCCCCCTGGGTTTGTAAAAGTAAGAAAGCACTTGTATATACTATTTAATAATTATGGCACACCATTTTCCCTAAGGTGTTAGACATTTTCATCATAATTATTTAGAGGATTAACTACTGATCAGTTGTCCTAAATTATATCTCAACAGAGATGAATAAACTTAGATCTCAGAAAGTCGATGTCATCTGACTTGAAACGGGGCCCCATCCTGGAGTCGCAGGCCACGGAATACCAAACAGCTCTCCTCTTCTTTCCGTTTAGTGCAGTGTACAGAGTCAACAGATTTTTGTTTAGAATTTTCAGAGGGGTCTAAAGGCAGCAGCTCCCAGCCGCAGTCCGAGGCAACTGTAGGCTACAAAGCCTCCTTTCTTTAATGCATCCAACCTTAATTGAAGGCCCAGGCATCAGGGTTGCAGTGTTGAATAATAAATGGCGGGGGGAAGGGCTTAGCAGCAGATATCCAGAAGAGTGCTAGGTGAGCCCAGGGCCGTTAGGAATTGAGAGCAGTGTGTATGGGCTGAGGATTTTAGGAAACAACTTCCAGGTTTTGTAGCACTAGCTCAAGAGCTAAGAAGGCGGGTTGGGTGGAAAGGCTTGGGGGATGCTGATCCAGGGAAGCTAAGAAGGGATGCAGGATCAGGGAAGCTAGAAACACACTGAATGGTGCTCCAGGGGAGTGCTCACCTTGGCATGCGAGCTTGCTGGTGGTCTAAGGAAACATGCGTCGGCACCTAGGGTTAATTTACTGCCTTCAGGGAGTGGCACTGTTTGAAAGGACTAAGAGGTGTGGCCTTCTTGGACTAAGTGTGTCACTGGGTGAGGACTTTGAGGTTTGAAAAGCTCAAGCCAGGCTCAGCGCTTCTTTCTTCTTGCTGCCTTCAGATGCACACACAGAACTCTCAGCCGCCATGTCTGCCCGCATGCCATGGTGCTCCCTGCCAGAATGATGATGGACTAAACCTCTGAAACCAAGCAAGCCCCGGTTAAACGCTTTTCTTTGTAAGAGCTGCCCCAGTCATGGCGTCTCTTCACAGCAATACTGACTAAGACGGGACCCTGTCTCGGGTCTAATCAAGCCGAGACCTTTGGAAGACCACATCATAGTCTGATTCAGGCAAGCTGGCCTTGTGTGAGCTGTTCTCCAGGATGTCCCGCATTTAGTGTGTCCCTGGGAACCTCTAGCCTACAATCTGTCACAGATTGGCATCTGAACGGGTGTGTCTGAGACCCCTCCCCCTTCTCCTTTCACTGGAAACCCATATTCCTATCCATCAATCTTCTTAACGGCTCCCGTCCTCTTCTGGTGATTTAACATCATTAAGACCTTGACTTCCATAGACCCTAAGGAGTCCTGTCCTTTGCCTGTGGTAGGGCTTTACACGTTGTTCAATTTGATATATGCTTAAAGCAAGGCCAGCAGCTGGAGCTTGGACAGGAATTGATGATGTGTCCAACACATGAAGAACTGTCTGTGATCTAAGCTGCTCTGTTGGTGACAGAATAGCCATCATGAAGACAAAAGCCGTCTGTGCTTCAGGGGGGGCCCAACTCTACAAAGGAATCAGGCCCTATTCAATGGCGGGAGTTGAGGACCTAGGATCTGTGGGGAGCAGTGAGGACCTTTAACTGTGATCCTCCTGCCTCTGCCTCTTTAGCGTGTACTACTGACATGTGCCCCTGTGGACAGAGTAGGGCCCTCAGTTGTCATAGAATCTGTGACTCGGGCTTATTCATCATTAAAATGGTGGTATGCACTGTCAGTGACAGATTCAGTGTCCTTTGCTGGTCTTTACATAGCTCTGAAAGATCCCTGTAGCTTTAGTGTTTGACATCACGGGTCCTTGCAGCTTACTGTCTTTCAAAGATTACCCGGCGATAATGTAAACACCTGAAACCTGTTCTTCCCCAAAGCAGATGCATCATCCTTGGAGGTATTTAGGGGTCTCGGGGACCTGTGTCATCTGCAAAATTCTTCACACAACATCGAAACAAGCGCTTTCCTCTCTGGGCAAACAGCATTGGAATCTTGCCTTGAGTTGATAGCACATGACAGGACAGTCTCTGAATACATTCTCACCTCCATCTTTATTTTAAAAGTGACGTGTGAAGTGGAAACTAGACTAGGAAATCAGTGTGGCAACTGCTGGGCGCCACTTCCAGGAGGGATTATTTAAGGACAGTGTGTGTCTTCTGATCCAGACCCAGGCTCTGAGGAAGCTGAGGGTCTAGAAGGCTGCCACTGAGAGAGCTGACGAGTAGGTCATCCTGAGGGGACCCACGGCTGAGGAAGACTTGGCAGGCATGGGTGGGCGAGGCCTAGGGTTCCCTGTCTCCGGAGAGGAGGGTGTGCTCCTCTTAAGGGTGGTGCTTTGCAGGGCCCTGTGGAAGAACAAGACAGAGAGAGGGCTGATTTGTGTGAACCAAATGCCACAGTGTTGTAGGGGAGGAGTTGACTTGAGCAGCCAGGGCCTGAAGAGAGATAATTTGAGGGTGGGGTCATGGAGGTACAGACTCCTCTCTGTCTTGAGGAAAGCTTTATTTCCTCTGGCTACTGAAAAGGAAGGAAGGAAGGAAGGGAAGAAGGAAGGAAGGAAGGGAAAGAAATCACACACTTAATGCTTAAGGCAACACAGATTTATTCTCCTTTAGTTTGGGAATCAAGATTCAAATAATCTCACTAGGTTAAGGACGTGCTGTTATGAACCGATTGCCTCTGCAGCCTCCAAGGGAGGCTCTATCCTTTCCTCTTCTGGCTTCTCGAGGCCGCCAGCAGTCCTTGACTTATGTCCTTCTCCCATCATGCCTCGCTCTTACTTCCTTCTTTGACCTTCATTTCCTCTTAAGAACCTGTGTGTGCTGTACTCTCTGTTCCGGGAGCCTGTGTGGTCCAGGGCAGTCTCGCACCATCCAGTGATCAACTTTCAGCTTCCCCTAATCATAGACTCTAGTATTCCTAGGTCCCAGGGACTGGGGTCTTTCCTTGGAACTGCAGTGTAACAGATTCAACATAGAAAGACAGGGATTCATGATGTCTACTGGAGTCATAGAGCCATGGTAGGGTACCTAGTCTCAAGGCTGTGCTGCTGGCCTGGCCTGTCACCCTTGGTCACCAGACCTTCCATTCAGCCAGTCAGCTGCTCCCGGACCTAGGCTGGGTCTCACAGTGATGAGTAGTAAGGGGAAGGCCTTCCACAGTTGGCTTACCTGGCTGGAAATAGGGCTGTACATGACTGTTGTGGCTGCTTATAATGGAAACAGACCCCGCCCTACTCCCACTCTCAGTTGACTGGCAAGTTGGGTTGCTCTGCAGCTTGCCTTCTGCTTCAGTTTCACGCTCGACCCATCGGGATGAGGACCTCGGCTTGAGGGGGAAGCTAGCTGTATCTAACAGCCCTGGAGGCTATTCTCTGGGTTTGCTCCCAATGACCTGTGATGTAGGGTGTGGAGGTGGGGGCCTACTGATCTGGGAGGCAGGTCCCGGGAGCTCCAGAAGCTGGAGCACCAACGCCTGAGATGTCCTAAGAGAAGGTAGGTAGGTGGCCGAGAGCTCTGGCCGCTCCATCCCTCTGACTTGGGTAGGAGGAGGATGTGATTCCATGAAGGAACTGGCAGACCTTTCCATAGCCGAGCCTTTAGAAATGGCCACCCTTTGCCGCTGAGTTAGGGGCTAGTCAGTCTTTGTGCCCAACGTGAGCACCTGTCACTCTATCACACGACGGTGATAGAAAACAGCATCCCAGGTTCGGAGCGAGAGGTGTGTGCGCACCACCCACTCACAGCACAGACCTGCCCGGCTCCAGCTTGATGTGGACCCATGATCAGCCCGCAAACCGGGCCGCCATAGTGGGTGCTTCCATCGCGGATGCTGAAGGCCAAGCGCACCAAGAATCCTTCCAACCCTCTGTTGCCTTATTTTGCACACCATTGCGACAGCTCAGAGCCAAGCAGAGTCGCCCAGAGGAGCTGTAATCAGGAAGGGGGACCAACCATGGCTGGATTTCAGAACAGGCACTCTAAGAGCTGGGGAGGAAAGGCTTGTCACCAGACCTCTGCCAAAGTCTCAGGGACGCTGGAGCCGCAGTGTGGGCTGGGAGCCCGCTGAGCACTGGAAACAGTGGGACTCTGGTCGCTGTCTGAGGGGGTGCAGGCAGAAATAAAAGACGAGGCTGTTTCCATTTCTAAGGTCTTGGGAGGGACATGGAAGTTGTCAGGTAGCAGAGCCTTGAGTTCTTGCGGGGACCCCTGAAAATAGTGTGAAGATTCCCCAAGAGCTGCCGTCTCCACTTGGTTCAAGCATGTTCTTAAAGTACCTGGTTGCCTTGGCAGAGTGGAGCCCTGTGTAGGAGGAATCACGTGCTGTTCCTTATTCCATGTTCAGTCCCCAATGTGTGGAATCTATTTTGAAATATGAGCTCTATGTAATTTCATCTAGAGAGGTCCTCGGGGTGATTGGTTACTCTTTTTTCCATCTATGAAAGTACTGTGTCTTAGAAAATCCATGTTAAGGAACAAATACTTTCATAAAAAAAGTTCTTTAAATTATCTCTTAAAGTCTTTTAAAGGCCGGGCGGTGGTGGCGCACGCCTTTAATCCCAGCACTTGGGAGGCAGAGGCAGGGGGATTTCTGAGTTCGAGGCCAGTCTGGTCTACAGAGCGAGTTCCAGGACAGCCAGGGCTACACAGAGAACCCTGTCTCAAAAAAAAAAAAAAGTCTTTTAAAGTTAGTCAGGAAATTCAAACTGGATAATTACAAACTGTAAGCCACTGAAAGTGACATTCTGACATAAACTGTTAGCAAGGTGTTGTGAGCCCCGAGGGTGCCTTGCTGTCTGCTGTTCTGCTTTCTCTTTGAAAATAAATCACCACACTTGCAAGCCAATACACTATCCAACAGCATGAACTCGCTCGCTCAGGCTGTAGGAAAACTCTGGTGCCAGGAAGAGAAAACACAAGCATTCCTATCTGCTGGCATCTGCACACCCAGTCTGAAAGCACAAGGGCAATGCCCCACACAGAACGAAAGATTACAAGCAGCAACTCCCCTGTTCCAGCATCCCGAGCAAGCAAAGGCACTGCCAGCCAACCTGAGTTCAAGGCCCACGACCCACGTGATTATAGTGATTGTAGGAAACTGCCTCCGTGACTCTCATAGATTGTCCTCTGACCTTGATGTATGCACGCACATGCATACACACACACACACACACACACACACACTCATGCAAATATATGAACAACAAATAATAAATAAATGACAGATAGATGTTTACATATAAAGTAAGAAAAAAAGAAGAAAAGAAAAAAATGTTCCTATTCCACTTTTTCCCTTAAAACTAAGGGAAAAGTTTTCCATGTCTCAAAAGGCCCCTGACTGTGCATGGGGGTTGAGTGGACACCCGACCAGTACATTCTCTTAGGAAGACACGTGTGAAGGCCAGAGTGCCGTGTCAGGTACAACTCTCTTCCTCTTGGTCGTACTTTTTGAGACAGGGCCTCTGACTGGATCTGGAGCATACCACTGCCTGGCCACAGACCCCTCCTGCCTGCTCCCCTGCAAAGACACATGTCTGGGCTTACAGTTACACACCAACACACCTGCTCATACATGGGCTATGAGCTTTATGCCTGCGAAGCCGGCACTGCCCGCAGGCCATCTCCCCGACCTCTAGAATTTCTTCTGACATTCAAACTATTTGTGCTGGGGTTTCTTTGGTTGGCTGTGTTGGGTTTTGTTGTTGTTTGTTTTAAAATCTTGACGTAAGAGTTGGATAGAATTCAGAGTAAGGCTGTTTCGTTATTTGGCCTGCGGAGAGGAGAGTACTGCATGTCCTGCTTGTATGGTAAAAATAAATTTCTCTAGGCCCTCCGCGGGCCCCTTTGTCCATGTTGGTCACTGCCCCATGATGGGAATTGTTTGCCCATGTTAAAGAGGAGACAGGACTGTGAGATCCCGAAGTGGCAGGTCTTTAAGGGACTGGATGTGGTGCCAGCAGCTTTGACCTCCGCTTTTGGATTCTGGTTGCCAGCTTTGGTGAGGAGGAAGTCCAAGAGGACACCCTAAGAAATGACCCCTGTGGGCAGCGAGTAAAATGTGCCTGGCCTGTGTTGATCTTCCTCTCCACACAACTCGAAAATAATGACAAAAGTAAATATTTGGGACCAGGTTTATTTTGGTCAGGCAAATTCCAGCCTGGTTTCTAAAATTAGAGAATCTGTGGGAAGCACGTGGCTTGGGGCATCCTGACGGAGAAGTCTGTCTCCGAGCTATTGGGTTCTTTTCCTTCTTGTCGCTGGCTTGAAAACACACGTATCTATCCCAGATAATGTTGGTAGGCTTCGGAGGCCTCTCACAGGCTGATGCGGGAGTTGAGCTGCTTGCTGTCTGTCCTTCCCTCACACTGCGGGATCCGCCTTCGGAGAGCAGAGCTTTCATCCGGTCTCTGGGAAGCATTCACTGACCACCTTCCCCTGGTGGTGTGTACCTGGCAACAATTGGACACATTGTAACTTTCCATTTCTCCCGCGTAAACGTCCCGTTATCCTCCCCTCCACATTCTTCCGGACTCTGCTGCTCTCCGCTTCCGTGGGCAGTCGGCTGAGCCCAGGGGAAGCCCAGGCTGACCACCCTGGGTCACCCCATCCCTATCTCTTTGTCCCAGTACCCAGCACAAAGGAAGTCCCAGAAGATGTTTCTGTTTCCCTCTCCCCAGAGCTGTCCTTGACCCGGCAAGGGCCGACAGGCCCTCCTAGCAGGCTCCTAAACTTATCTTTCACCTGTACTTAGATCCTTCAGCTCTTTTGTAAAATGTAGCAGAAGCAGGCCCTCGCCTCCACCTCCCACCAGGGCTGTTCAGGGTGGAAGGCAAGGCCTTACTCCAGGACCTCACCCTTCCCTCCCTCCCTTCCCGTCCCTGGGCTGGCTTCCTGCTACCACCCTGAATGTCTGTTCTGTTCCTTGTGAGCACTTATCCTAAGCTATACAATTTATAACCTCAGTCCTAGGAGTAGAGAAAGTGCTGGCGGCCAGTGGGGGGTGGGGCTGGGGGCTTGTCAGCCCGTGAAGTGCTGCTTGCTGTTCAAGCCTGTGCACAGAAGCTGGGATCCTCAGCACTCAACGTAAAAGTGGGCCATGGCCACGAGTGCCCGTAACAGCAGTGCTGGTCCAGGGGGCCAGGTGACCAGCCAGTCCAGCTGAGTCAGTGAACTCCAGGCTCTGGGATGGAGGAGAGAGAAGGCAGAGGCCAATTTCTGGCTTCCACAGGCATGCACAGGCAAGCGTGTGTGCGTGTGTGTGTGTGTGTGTGTGTGTGTGTGTGTGTGGTGTGTACAGGTGGAACAGTTCTCTGACACAGAGAGCCAGGGTACTCCCCGTCAGCGGAAACTGGGATCTGAGTTGAAGTCATTCTTGCTACAGTTCTGCAATAGGTTGCTGTCTTATGGTGCTATTCACAAAACAAACTTCCAGTGACACTCAAGGGAAAGTCACATCCTTCCTACTCGTCCCTTATCCACCGACTGCTTCTCCTCCCACCGGCTCCTTGACCTCTCTGCTGTACCCACTCAATGCCCGGCTGTTGGGTCTGAATATAGGTCCCTCATAGAGACACCCCCAGCCTCTAAAGCGTAGTGTTCCCTTCCCCGTGCTAATTTTGGGACTTGTTTTTCTTTCTTTCTTCTGGTTGCATGACATATAAAGATAGATTGTTTGTTTGCAATCTTCTTTTTTGTAAAATTTATTTTATGTGCATGTTTACTTGCTTGCTTGACTGTCTACCATGTGTGTGCCTCATGCCTGCAAGGCCAGAAGAGGGCCTGGGATGCAAGTGACAGGCAGGTGTGAGCTGTGAGCTGCCATGTGGATACTGGGAATCGAACTCGGGCCCTCTGGAAGAGCAGTCACGGCTCCTGACCGCTGCGCCATCCCTTCTGCCCATCCGTCATTCTCCCGATCTTATGTGGATGTTCACAGCTGCAGCATCTCTCTTTGCTCCTGTGTCTTGGTGTGTGGTGGTTTTGTCTATTTCAAGAACTGAGTCTTCCGGTTGCTTCTTGGTCCCCCTGGGGACTGAAGAGTGTGTTGCTTGACTCACACGTGGGTCTCCAGTTTGTTTGTTTGTTTGTTTGTTTTTTCCTGCTGTAGATTCTTAGTTTCATCCCGCTGTGGTTAGGGAAGTTTCTCGGTGTGAATCCCCTCTTCCTGGCATTTTTTTTTCTTTTCTTTTTGGTTTTGTCGCGATAGGGTTTCTCTGTGTAGCCCTGGCTGTCCTGGAACTCACTCTGTAGACCAGGCTGGCCTCGAACTCAGAAATCCCCCTGCCTCTGCCTCCCAGAGTACTGGGATCACAGGCATGCACCATCACCACCCGACCTCCCTAGCATTCTTAAGACTGTGACAAGACAGGATCTGTTCCAAGGAATGCTGTGCACGTGCTTGAGAAGAATGTGTGTCCTGAGGTGTCTGCGATGTTGTGTCTGTGTCGCCCAGACCCACGTGGTCTCATTGTTCTCTCTTTTGTTTTCTTATTGGTGAGTTCTTTTATTCAGAACAGAATTTTGAAATACCGCTGTGACGGTGTCTGCTCTTCGGTTGTGTCAGCCTTAGCTTGTCTCTGGCCCTCTGATGTTGGGAACGTGTGTAACTGTTATATATCTTCCTACTGACTTTAAGGGATGGATGTACATGTGCGTGCATGACTGTGTGTGTGTGGGGGCACGCACATGAGTGTACATGGGGGCATGCCTGTGCTCTCTTCTCTTTCCTTCCCTTCCCAGCTCTCCGCCTCTCTCTCTCTCTCTCTCTCTCCCCCCCCTTCCCTCGCTCCCTCCCTTTCATTGTTTTGCAACAGCATCTCTCACATCATTTTGCCCAAACTAGCCCCAGATTCCACGCATCTGACCCTTAAGTGCTGGTGTTACTCAGGGCTCCACCAGTACCAGCTTTTTATGCAGGTGCTGGGAATTCAGGTCCGGCGCTTACACGATAAGCCTTCTTACCCACTGAGCCATCTCCCCAGCCCCTCGATCACATGCTGCCATCTGTCTCCTGTGACAGCTCTTAAGTCTGCCTTGTCAGCCCCCCTCTGGTTTGGCCCTGCTAGCGTGGGATATATGGGATCTATCCTCCCATCCTTTGGCTCTTGGCTGGAGTGTACCCCTCTAGGGATTCTGAGAGTGTCTCTTGCCATTGAATCTTGATTTTTTTTTTTCTTTCTGAGTTCAGCCACTTTGTGTATTGTGATTGGAGTTTAATCTATTTGTGCTTAAAGTGATTGGTCATTTTGTGTGGTGGCATGCTTCGGTTCCTTTCTGTTTCTTTAGTCTCTCTTCTATAAGTATTGTTTCTGGTTGCCATGGAGATTACACAGAACATAACCCAGTTATCATTCAATGTATTTTAGGCCGGTAGATGGGGCCACGCAACCTTGGCATAGTCTTTAGACATAATACAACAAAATTGATTTAAAAAAAAAAAACTTTACTTGAACCTTCGTTTATAACTTCAAATACAATTAACTAGAATCGGTGGATATAAATTTTATGACTCGAAGGCAACTAATCCCCAGTGCTATTTTGTTTTAGAATTTGGTAAGTAACTCTGACATTTGTCTGGAAGTATAAAAGTTTAGACCAGCCAAGACATTTTCAAATAAAAATTTAAAGAGGGGACTACTGCTATTAAATGTAAACCAATGCATCTGTGCTCACAGGCTGCGTCTTACTGGAACACAGAGGGGACTAGGTTAGGCTAGAACACAGGACAGAGCAACAGGCTGAGGGCAGGTTGTTCAGTAGGTAATAGGGTACTGGGTTAGTCTTAGGAGAAAATGGCTCCCTGGTGTATCCTGAAAAACAGGGAAACCACAGACCAAGGTGGAAAGTTCACTTAACGCACACCGGCAGAGCAGGTGGTACACGCCTCAGACCCAGCACTCGGGGGCCAGAGGTGGGCAGAGTTCAGAAAATCTACACACACACACACACACACACACACACACACATCCATCCATCCATCTCATGGTTGAAAAGAACTGTATGCACACACATACATACATGCATGCATGCATGCATATATATGTATATATATGAATGATACTATACACACACATATATACATACATAAACATCTTACTGTAGAAAAGAACCATATTGTATGTACATGTGCATATATGTATACATATACACATATTGTACATATACACACATATACACATGTGTATATATATGAATAATCATACATACATACATGCATCTCTGGGTAGAAAAGAACTGTTTCTATAAGATGGTTATATTTGTAGCTAGGAACATAATTCATTGGGAAAGTGGTAACCACTTGCATTTGAGGCCCTGGGTTTGATCCCCAGCACCTCAGAAAACAAAGAGAAGGAAGAAAGGAAGGAAAGGAAATCTGTTAGAGTTGACTCTCTGAAAACTTAACATTTTCTGCCTCTCCATCTTTATAAGCCCATCAAATTTTAGCAGGCCTAAATCAGGTGCCATTTCCAACACACAGCACAGTCAGCATGACAGAGGAACCTGTGATATTAACGTCATGTCACTCCCAACTTGACAAAGGAAACTACATATAAAACACAGACTCCCTCGAAGTGTAGGCTCACCCTCCCAACTCCCGTGATTCTCAAAAGAAATAGAAGAACCCAAAAAACCCACACAGGAGTCTATCCAGCTTGGAGGACAGTCCAAGAGTGCAAATTGAACTCAGCTAGTTACACCTGCCGCCTCTCAGACCGACAGAAGCTGTGCGCACCCACATCAGCGTTGGGGCTCCTGTTAGCACAGCAGTGCGGACACCTGTGTGCACATCGCTAGATGACCCACTGGCGGCTTACCCACAAGCACCGAGGACAGTCATCAAGTCTGTTCTCTCCTCCTATGATGGGTTCTGTAGATCCGCCCCAGGACATCAGGCTCATGGGCAAATGCTCTGACCCACCAAGCCATCTCTCCAGCCCATATGTACACATAATGTACACGTAAAGACTGTACACATAACGTGCACGTAAAGGCCGTATGCCACATAGTCTTCGCAATACTATATTTGCATTCTTAACACTTTCATGAACATACAATACACAATTGTTACTTTAATACATAATACACAACCCTATACAGTCCCTAAACAGTACTAGGAACAATGAGCCCCTCCCCTTCCCCCGTTGGTTCTTTATCAAACCTTTCCAGGATGCACTCAGCATATAGAACATGAACGTGTGTGTGTGTGTGTGTGTGTGTGTGTGTGTGTGTGTGTGACTTTAGTTTGGGACTTAGTAGTTTATGAGAGGGGGCTGGAGAGATGGCTCAGTGGGTCCGGTTGGATCCAGCTTCCCCACACACACACCCCACCCCCGACAGACTGCAGGAGCACTTCCTTACTAATCTTAGGGTCACTTCCCGTCTTCTGATCATTGATGCAGTCATTAACATCCGGGAATGTCCCGTAGTCTCGGGTATTTGAACACGTGTTTGGGGAGATTTGGTGGGTGCAGCCTTGCTGAAGAAGTGCCACTGTCGGGGACCTGGGGTGAGGCTCACAGTAAGGCTCACAGCTAAACCTCTCGGACACTTGGCTTTGGCCCTCTGCTTCATGTTTATGGCTGGACGATGTGACCTGTTAGCCCCCTGCTTCAGCCACCAAGTCTTTGCGCCAGCACCACAGACTCTTCTCCTGAAACCGAAGCCCAAATAAACACCCCCTTCCTTACGTTGCCTTGGTCGAATTATCGCAGCCATGAAAATAACTAATTCGGTGGCTACTCTGGCAGGCCTGTGGTGTACCAGAACTTCTAAGTCCAGGAATATGAACAAGATTGGTAGGTCCCCTCCCCCACCCCACCCCCGCCCCCCCCCCCCCGCCACCTTCCAGAGTTTATCCAGCCAGTACTGCTGACATAGGCAGGGCTGGAACAGGTCTGTGCTAACCACACATGTCCCACGGGGAAGGCTCTCTCCTGTGCACACAGCGCTTTCTGTAGCTGCTGTCATCGTCGTCGTTAAGACAGCCCCTCTGTCCGACCTCCACATTGCTTGGATTTTTCCGGCTCTAGCTTCATCTCCGTTGATGGAAAGCACCTTACAGGAGAAAGGACTTATTTTATCTCACACTGCCAGTTCCTGTCCATCCTAGCAAAGAGGTGCGGGAAGTCAGAGTCGGTCACAGGCAGTCCAGAGGGGAGGGAGTGGTACGTGTACACTAGCTGCCCAGACAGCTTGCTCTCCCTTACGTGGTTCAGGGCCCAGCACCAGAGATCGAGCGAGCGGTGTTCCTCGATTTCAGCCCGGGTTGTCCCACATCCATCAAGACAATCAAGACAACCCAGCCCCCCAGACATGCCCACAGGCCAGCCTGGCCAGACAGTCCTTCAGCGAGACTCTCTTCACACCCATCTTGGGTCAAGTTGACAATTAAACTAATTATCACAAATGCCTCCTGGCGTGTGACGCGTTCCTGTTCCGCCTTTTAAACAAGTCGTTGCCAGTTAGCAGCGGGCAGTTAGAGTGAGGTCAGTACCTCCCAAGCTTCCCGTCCCTTCTCGTCCCTTCACTGGATAGCTCGGTTTTGTTCGGTTAATAAGCACAAAAGTGGGACTTATTTTTTTTTAACCCCATTTATTTGATTACTGTTAGATTTAAGCTGTGTTTGTTTCTCTTCCGTGCTTCAAACCTTTGCGTTGCTAGTCAGTGTAAAAAAAAAAAAAAAAAAAAAGAGGAGAAGAGAAGAGAAGAGAAGAGAAGAGAAGAGAAGAAATTTATTGCTCAGTGATGGCTCAGAACTCAGGTCCCAGCCTCACACAACCCTGGCTTGTTTAACCAGTCCCTGGTCACGGAGACCCAGAAAAGTGCTGAGACAAGGAAGAGTGGAGACTCGTGGCCATCGTCTCTGAGAGGCCATGCCTGGGTACACACAGTGAGGACTCGGTTCTGCCCACTGTGTGCCCTCCTGCTTCCCATTGTGTTTCACGGGTGGCTCTAAGGTGAACTGAGTGCTCAGATGCAGCTGCTGTCCCTGGAAATAAGACCCAGCATGGGGCTGGTGAGATGGCTCAGTGGTTAAGAGCACTGACTGCTCTTCCAAAGGTCCTGAGTTCAAGTCCCAGCAACTGCAATTACGGTGGCTCACAACCATCCGTAATGAGATCCAAGGCCCTCTTCTGGTGCATCTGAGGACAGCTGCAGTATACTTAGATATAATAATATATAAATTAAAAAAAAAAAAAAAAGCCAGGCAGTGGTGGGGCACACCTGTAATCCCAGCACTCTGGGAGGCAGAGGCAGGTGGATTTCTGAGTTCGAGGCCAGCCTGGTCTATAGAGTGAGTTCCAGGACAGCCAGGGCTATACAGAGAAACCCTGTCTCGAAAAAAAAATCCAATAAAACAAGCAACAACAACAACAAAAAAGGCCCAACATGCAGGGAGCATGCTAGGCAAAGACAGGGGGGCGTGCCAGGAATCTGGGTGTCTGGGAGTCTCTGGTTTCTCATGGGTAAATGGTCCTGTTAGAATTGTACTACACACCTTGAAGAGCAGAGATGACTTCTATAAAGGACCTCATGCAAACACACCCCACAAATCCAAGTGGGGACAGAGAAACACAGCTGTCACCCGGGAAGGAAGTGGCCCCCTCGCTGCTGAGGAGCCATTGCCAGCGTTGGCGTTGTGGTGGGTGGCTCCTTCAGACTGTCCCATGGCATCCCCTGGGGAATTTTATCTCGTGGAAATAAAATAGAGGCTGATTGGATATCTCAAACGGCGACTCTTCTCTTGACCAACTCCCTCGGCCTGCAGCCCAGCCTCTCTCCACTCCCGTGTCACTGGAACAGAGGCGAAGTTGCGTTTGCTCTTTCAGGGATGGGAAAGGAATGTAACGTATGTGCACACTGCCCAGAATTTCCTGTTAGACGCCCATTCCAGACCGCGGCCTGGGAGGCCGTCCAGAGATAGGAGCCCATTCTAGGAGGGAAGAAATGGTACATTCATTTCTCTGTTGGCCTCCGGAAAGGACTCGCCTCGCCCTCCTCTCTGGAGGGCGTTTCACTTTCTCCCGTGTGACGTAGTTGTGAGTTCAGCAGGACGGCCGCTCTCTTTAGGGTAGTAATTAATGCGTTCTGCTCTAGCTTCCCTGCGAGTGAAGCCGCGGCCCTAACTTAAGGAGCGTTTGATGTTTCATTCTGAAGCTGCAGCAGCGGCATGAACAGCCATAGGAATGCTGTGCGTGGAACTTATTGATCTAGATCTGCTATGGATCGATGATGAACTTGGGGGGGGGGTATGCAGGTACATAAGCCTCCCTTAAGGAGAACGTTGGGCTTCCTGCTCCTTTGCCGGAGACGGAGATGGGGGTCTGAGCTTGTACTGAGATAGCAGCAGCAGCAGGTCTCAGCAAGCCTCCTGTCTCCGTCCCTCACGGGGCGGGGTTACGGTTGCTTTTGAAATGGGTGCTAGGCATGTGAGCTCACGCCTCATGCTTACCCAGAGATTGCTCCTTCCCACTGAGCCACCCCCCACCCCGCCCATCCACCACCCCTGGATTACTTAGGTTTGATAAGAAGACTCATTTCATGGGGGTGGGGGGCAGTTTTTGGGTGCTCTAGCACCTCGCCAATCAAATCGGTACCTTGTTGGAGGAAACCAGAAGCACCGGAGGAGCCTTGGCAGTAATGTGCTACCGTTCTCTAAACTGCGCTGTCCTGGGGGATCCATCCCCATGCCAGAGAGAGGCAAGCCTCGCCTCGTGGGAACTAAAGGCAGACCTTAGTGTTTGCTGCTGCTAAGACGTCTTTCACGGGGAGGAACTTGATGTTGGAAATGCTTACATCAAGTAGTGAACTCAGATGCTGCTAGGTGTCCCAAACTCCTATTTGTGATTAAATTTGTTCTTGGACCCTTTCACCCCCATCTCCCTATGCCCCATTCTTCCCACAAGCCTCTCATGTTCACGTCTGTTCATCTGGTTCTGTGACCCACTGAGACAAGCCAGTGCCACCCGTATGACCGTGGGTTTGGAGATGTCCATCAGGACCTGGTGAGGTCACAACTGAATCCCTCCTTCCCAGAATCTGTCACTCACCAGCCATTCTGCGGCTGCGCCCTTGAACTGTTCCCTAGTAGTGCAGAGGTCCGGTAGCTGAGATGGGTGAGTCAGAGCGGAGGGGAGGATGGAGCAAAGCCATATGGTAGCCACACAGGGAGGTGGGCACGCAGGGCCTCCGTGAGCGCAGACCCCAAAGGCTTAGGTCCCGAAGCCAGGGTGGTGGGTGGTCCCGAAACGTCTCACGTTGACTGTCAGCCAGATCCAGTCAACAGAAAATGAAAGGTCTGTGGTTATGGCATGTGGCTGGTCTGGGGACATTTCAACATTTCTGGAAACTGTAAGGATGCCAGAGGATCAGGAAACATAAAACACTGGCCAGAGATTGCCCTCTTCCTGTGTAAACGCCCCTCCGCTGTAGCCTCCCCCCGCTGGCATAAACGCAGCCAAGACTCTAATCACGCACTCACAGACGTGTCTCGTTGGGACTCTGGAGCACCAACCCCATGGTCAGCCTTGGTGAAGCTCCTTGTGGATTCCATGATTATAACACTTGGTGACACACTTCATACATGATTTCCCGGGAAGGACCTAGGCCAAGGCCCGACAGGAAGCCTCATGCAAAGCACATGGGTCTTACTCGCTGCCTTTTATGCTGGTGTCTGTGTATACAGAAATGTTCTCCGCGCTGGAGGTGGAACTCCAAGGGGCCACTTAATGTTCTAAGTTTGGAATCCGCATCACCCAAACCAAAATGGGTCTGCCTACATGTTTTCTCATAAAGCCGGGCTGTCTCCATGAACACCGTCGCTCTCTGGGTATGAGCTAAATTCTCGCCGCGCACGCAGAGACGCTGTACAGAGCCCAGGTTAGCTGTCGTTTTTTATTCTGTTTTAAGCTGCCGGTGGGTTCTTTTTCTCGAACATGAACACACATCGTTTGCCGCAGGCGCCGTGTGGGGGGAGCTGCTGTTCTCTGCCTAGAGTTGCTCTTTAGGTGGATGAAGTCATGCCGACTGACAACTGAGGACTGAAACTGGGGCTCCCTCCTCCTTCCCGGTACCGCGTGCTGTGTTTGAGGGAGGTCTATTGTTTATCTGTTTACTGCACATGCGTGCACGTGCACTTACGCATTCACGAGTGTGTCTGTGTGTGCGAGGGTCAGGGGTCAACGGCAAATGCTCTCCTCAATCAGTTTTCCAGCCTGTTTGTTTCAAAGAGTCTCTTGCTGAGCCCAGAGCTCCCTGGTTTGGCTAGATGCAGGGACCCTCCTGGTCTGCCTCCCCAGCACGGGGAGTACACACGTGCACCACCTCACGGGGGTTTACATAGGTGCCGGGTCCACACTTATGTACCTGTGACTACAGTGCAGCCACATTAGCAACTTGGCCACCTCCCCAACCCAATAATACTTCTGAATGGGGACCGGGATGGGGCTTGGCCTGCAGCATGTGTAGATGGGGTGTGGCCTGCAGCATGGGTAGAGGTCAGAGAGGACCTCTGGGGAGCCGGCTAGTTCTTCTCCTTCCCTATTGTCGAGCCAGGGGCGCGCTCCAAGCTAGCCGACTCTTCTCCAACGTCGCCTGCCGCCTTCCCCACGCCTGCCGGCTCTGGGATCCCGGATCAATCCCTGTCCTTGTATAGCGCGCATTATCCACTGAGCCTTCTCCCCAGCCCTGCGGGCACCTCCTTCCTCGCTGGTATCTCGCGCTCTCGCTCACACTAAACATTCCCCACACCACCGTTCCTCCCTCCCCCTGCTCTCCCCATAGCAGTTTGTAGAATGCTCATACCTTCTCAGAAGCCCTTCCCCCCTGTCTTGGTGACAGGGAGGCTGAGGAGGCTGAGGCGAGCGGATTGCCACAAGTTCGAGGCAACCCCGTCCTGTGTTAGAATCTGGGTTAGCCAGAGCTTCATGGCAAGATGCCTGTCAACAACAAACACAAGAACGAGAATTAAAAAAAAAAAAAAAAAAAAAAAAAGGAAGAAATCTAATTCCTCTCCCCCTTGAGCTCCAGCAGTGCCCTGAACTGACCCACCAAAGCACAGCTCTTTCCGTAACTGGATTTTGTATTCAAATTCAGACGCCTCTCATTAGCTGTGGCACACCTCCTCCGCCTGTGGAGACAGTGCTCAGCTGCCAGGCTGTGCACCGGGAGCTTCCGCTCTCAGAACTGAGCCGTGCCATCGAACGAACAGCGTTATGTAAACCTAGCACAGACTGGCTCAGGGTAAAAAGGAATCTGGTTTTACATAATTGAAAACCCCACAAGGGTCTAGTCTTGATCACACTTTATCTTGGGAGCGCTTTCTCAGCTTTGGCTTCACACACTGGAGGCAAGGGTGCCCTCCTAGGAAGCCCAGCAGAAAGAGGAAACCTTCGACAGCTTTAGCAGGCACCCCGGGTGAGACCCTCCCTGGCCTGAGTTCAGTTGCGTGGACGGGAAGCTGGGGAGTTGGACGTTCACGAGGGAACACAGAGCAGCTTTTTACTCAAAAGCTGGGCAGAGCTCTAGCAGGTGGCCATTGTCAGATGGATGCCGTCAGTAATCGGTATTGTAATGATGTCACCTCCTGCTACTCTACCCAGAGAAACTAGGGAGACACCCTGTAGCTTCCCATCCTGTAGGATCAGGGGCTCATTTCCTCAAAGAAAAAGGTAGCCCCCGTGGTAGTGACTGTGAGCCTCATTGGTGGATGCTTCCAGAAGTCTCCGGCCCTGTCGGGGGAAAGGACCATATCCGCAGGCGGGAAGCAGGCTGTGGTGATGTCTAGAAGGAAGCAGTAAGGCATATCCGGAGTAACAACCTCGTATCTGTGTTACCTCTGTCACACTGCCTCCAGGAGACGCACGAGGGCTGTGCGTAAGACCAAACTCACATCCCGCCTCCCCACCCCACACCCGCCATTCCGTTCTGCTCATGTCTCCTTAGGGAACTGAAGATATTTGAGTCGTAGAATTGCTTGCTGCCTCCGCCAACAGTCTCCCTTTATTCACCTTAGGAGGCCTGACCATCGGGTGGAGAAAAGGGCAGATGCTGGGCTCAGCCTCGGGCATGACCTCATTATCACAGCGGAGGAGGAGATAGAAGGTGGTCCTTCATGGCCTGTGCTGCCCTGAGCCTTGGGGAAATGGCAGTGATGGCATCTCAGGGCACCTAGATGGGAGAATGTGCTAGATCTGCTGGTCTCCTTGAGTGCTCCTCCCTGGTGCTCCTCCTTGAGTGCTCCTCCCTGAGTGTTCCTCCCTGGTGCTCCTCCTTGAGTGCTCCTCCTTGGGTGCTCCTCCCTGGGCTCCTCCTTGAGTGCTCCTCCCCTGAGTGTTCCTCCCTGGTGCTCCTCCTTGGGTGCTCCTCCCGGTGCTCCTCCTTGAGTGCTCCTCCCTGAGTGTTCCTCCCTGCTGCTCCTCCTCGGTGCTCCTTTCTGATGAACAGCATAGGGACAGGAGTCCCTGGGCCAGCTGCAGGCGGGCAGGAATGGCACTCAGCAAAGAGCTAAACAGGACCCTCAGAGGGAAATGAAGTGCAAGGGGGTGGGGAGGGCGCGTGGACGCTGCCCCTTCTCTCTTGAGAACAGTGTTCTCTCAGAAAACAGCAGCCAGGAGAAGGCACTGCACACTCAGCCCCTCCCTCCACTTTCCCAACTCTGCATCTAGTGTTGAAAGCAACCGAATAGAATTATTTCCCGGCATTTGTCTAGTTTTGCTCCTAAAGTACAGTTTATATAACTGAGACCTGTTATGGTAAGTGTGTCTCTCAGCCGGCAGATGCCAGGAGAAAGAAAAACATTTACTTTCGTAATATCCAGCCTTGATCCAGAACTTAACAGCAGAATCACTTTTTTTTCCTACCAAGCAAACATGGGTAAAGGCCGATGAGATGGCTCAGGGAGTAAAGCTGAGAGAACTAGAGACCTGAGTTCAAGCCCCCCAGGACCTATAAGGACTGACTCTTCCAACCTACACACACACACACACACACACACACAGAGAGAGAGAGAGAGAGAGAGAGAGAGAGAGAGAGACTAAATAAATAAATAATGCATTTTTAATAAGAAAAGAAGAAATCAAATAAGCTAAATAAACTTCTAAATGAAAGTATTTTCAAGGTTCACTTTACTTTTAACTATTTATATATGTGTATATGCAGTGCCCACAGAGGGCAGAAGAAGGTGTTGGATTCTCTGGAGCTGGAGCGTTTAGGAGCCTCCAACATGAGTGCTGGAAACCCAACTTAATTCTTTACAAGGGTTTTCCTACTCGTACTGCTGAGCCACCTCTCCAGCCCCATAAAAGACATTTTTTTTTTCAAGAAAAGAAAGACTACTGATTGATCATTCAAGAGCTACCATGTATTGAGTGTTTGCTGTTATTAGACTCTATTCTAAGCACTTAACATAAAACATGTTAATTCTCATGTCAGACTATTGGGGCGTGGCTATTCCCAGTGGCCTGAGAACGTACCCAAGTCCCGTACTATTCCTGTTTGAGCCATCCTCTGCAAGCCTGCTCCTGAACCCATGGTCCGATCACATGGTAGGCCGAGCTGCCGTGCTGGTCACGTGGAGAATCGCAGCGATCCAGGGACAAAATGGCGCAGGCGTCTGCCCGTGCAGGAGAGGAGCAGGGAGCTGGAGACAGATTTAAGAGTGACTTTGGGTTCAGAACGGCTTAATGAGAGAGAATGGGATAAAGGTCAGACTGGGAGTCTGATACGTCCCCTGGGCCAAGTCGGGGGACCATGACCTCCATTTAGGGGTGTAGGAGGGGAAGGACTTAGGAGACGTCCAGACATGTCCACCCCACAGGTTGGATATACTGACTGAAATGTGGGCGAGAGGTCTGGACCGGAGGTTCCAGACACTCAGACACCGGTCTTAAGGAAATATTTCTGTTCCCCGTCTAGCCCTGGAGTTCTTGGGAAATTAGAAGGGGGAGGGGCTTCCCCTACTTGACACACAGGGAGCCCCCCCCCCCAAAGCAGCTTCTCCCCACACCAAGAAGGGAGGCCAGGAAGCCGCTCCGAGTCAGCTCCGGCTACTCACACTGATTGTACTGGTTCTCCAGACGGGGTGATCCAGCGCTAGAAATTACAAGTGACCGACTGGTTCCAAGTTTCAAGGTTATTGATCGGTTTATTATATGAGCAGTGTGTTAACGGTGCTGAGGAAGAGAGTTATGTCTGCCAGAGATGAGTGAAGTCAGCCCGTTGGGAGCCGCTTCCTCCCAGGCTGCTCGCTGGCTCCAAGATGCAAGGGGCCGGTGTCGGGACCAGCGCAGCGTCGCACTGTTTTCGTTCGTTTGTTTTCTGTCCAGGGTTAAATCTGAGTGTAGCATAAATATTTAAACTCCCAGTCCGTAACAGTCAGGCGGTCTAATCAATCACTTGTATTAAATACGGTTTATTACCACGCCTTCCTCTCTGCTTGGCAAGCCCCCTGCTCTTTAATCAGACCTCAATTGTCTCAAGATTTGCCTTCTGCGGGCGCTTGGGAAATCACACATTTGGAAACCAGCCCATTGGGGCTGCACTCCACTCCGGGCACCCGCAAGTACAAGGTGCTCCCTCTCAGCAAAGGTGGAAGCAATGCCCCCGCCCCTCCCCCATATCTTCTGGCAGTC
Source organism: Apodemus agrarius (assembly GCA_964023405.1). Taxonomy (NCBI): domain Eukaryota; kingdom Metazoa; phylum Chordata; class Mammalia; order Rodentia; family Muridae; genus Apodemus; species Apodemus agrarius. Next base: position 121,496,018 of record OZ030012.1, read on the forward strand.
TGAGCAGCCTACAAGAGGCAGTGCGTGACATCATGGTCTGTAGAGGTCAGCCTCTGCCCTCCAGTGTGTGACATCATGGTCTGTAGAGGTCAGCCTCTGCCCTCCGTGAACATGACAGCAACCATTATCTTTTCTCTCCACTCATGCACAGCTGGAAAGCCATCCGCCGCTTGGTCGGGTGGTCTAACCCAGCCTCGGAAATGAAAACTCGAGGGTTCTGTGACATACACCCAAGGACTCATGAAGACGTTAGAAACAACCAACCTGCCCAGGATTTATGAGTCTAAAGTTCATCTTTTTCTTTTCTTTTCTTTTCTTTTCTTTTCTTTTCTTTTCTTTTCTTTTTTCTTTTCTTTTCTTTTCTTTGTTTTGTTTTTTTGTTTGTTTTTTGTTTTTTGAGACAGGGTTTCTCTGTGTAGCCCTGGCTGTCCTAGTACTCACTCTGTAGACCAGACTGGCCTCGAACTCAGAAATCCGCCTGCCTCTGCCTCCCAAATGCTGGGATTAAAGGTGTGCACCACCACCGCCCGGCTAATTCATCTTTTTCTTAAGGGGCGTGTGGGGTGTGTGTGTGTGTGTGTGTGTGTGTGTGTGTGTGTGTGTGTGAATGCATGTGTGGTGTGTATGTATGTGTGGTGTGTGTGTGGTGTGTGTCTGTATGTGTGGTGTGGGTGTGTATGTGTGTGTATGTGTGTGTAGTGTGTATGTGTGTGGGGTATGTCTGTGTGGTGTGTGTATGTGCGTGGGGTACGTATATGTGTGTAGTGTGTGTATGTGTGTATATGTGTGGGGGGTATGTATGTGTGTGTATATGGTGTGGGGGTGTATGTGTGTGGAGTGAGGGGTGTACATGTGTATGTGGTGGCTGTATGTGGTGGGTGTGTATGTGTGGCGTGCGCGCGCGTGTGTGTGTGTGTGTGTGTGTGTGTGTGAGTTTGTTTGTGTGTTTAGTATGTGTGTGTGGTGTGCATGTGTGGTGTGTGTGTGTGTGTGTGTGTGTGTGTGTGTGTGTACAGGAACACAAAGGTCAAAAAAAGTGCACTAGGTTTCTTCCCCTATCAGCCTCTGCTTATTTTCTTTAGGCGTGGTCTCTCTGAACCTAGGGCTTGAGTTTTCTCTGTCAGACTGAAAGACAGTGAACCCCAGTTATCCTGTCCCCCGCCCTCAGAGCAGATTGCACGTGTTACAAAGGTGTTCAGCTCTGTTCTCTGGTCCCCATTTTCCTGTGACAAGAGCTCCTAAGCGCTGAGCCACCTCGCCAGTCCCTAAGGAGCATCCTCAATGAGCGAGAATCTTGCATTTATGTTTGCGGGAGCACAGACCAGCCACCTCTGAACTCTTGCTTGGAAATCACCCTCCCTCCGCGAGCCTCCTGTGCGAGCGTTTGGGTTTGCTGGTACCAGGCGACTACTCCTAGGATCACTTAGGAGCAAAGATACTGAAAGTTCACAAGCGCCTCGTGCCAGATGGCCTGTGAGGAGAGACAAGTCCTCACAGTGGCTCCGCGTCTAAACCATTTCCCACAGTGTCTGTTTTCCCACTAACCCTCAGCATGGTCCCTTCCCTGTGGCTTCTGCTCCGAGCCCTGCGGACCCACCCAGCCCTGGTATGAGGCAGAACTGCCCCGGCCGCATTCCCAGGAAAAGGCTCTGGCTCCTGCTGGAGTCAGTCTTCTGCCCTGAGGTGTGCTTTCGTCTGGGCCAGATCTTACCTTTCTGACTAGTGGCAGCTTGTCCTGAGCATGGATAAACAGAAAGACCCATCCCTCCTCTGGTGCCTCCAGCCCAGTGCGGCCCGGGCACTGAACGGCCCTGGATGGAGAGACCCGGTCCTGGACTTCCAAAGCACATGGTCTTGGCATCCCGTCTCCTGGTATCTCTATAATGGATGCCTCAGCTTTGATCTGGGGGAGGGGGGGATCCAGATCCCCTTTTTGACAAACAACTGACTTAAAAGGGGGTTCCTCTGTGTTCCCAAATGGTTTTGTCTTGAACTCATAAAGCCTATGGTCCCCATAGTGCACAGGAAGTGCCCAAGAGCTAAGTTGAAAGTGGCTCTTGCTTGCTGTCCCGTGGGAGGATGCTTCTGAGAGAGGGTCAGGACTCCTTTGTTCACGAAGAGACTGGTTTGGAAGTAGTGCTTCCTGCACGGTAGGGATGTCTTACTTGGTAACCCGCGGGCGATGGCCCTGAGGACCCTGGGAGCAAGCCCCACTGAAGTGAACAGGATTCGCACGGCCTGTGGGCTCCAGGGCCCCTGTAGTCCGGCGGGGCAGACAGCTGCACCCTGCGGGACTCTCACGTTGCTATTTCTCTCCCCAGCTTCCCAGCGCAACATCAGCCTAAAGAAGCAGAGGGGCCGGAGCATCCTTAGCTCTTTCTTCTGCTGCTTCCGGGACTACAATGTGGAAGCCCCTCCACCCAGCAGCCCCAGCGTGCTGCCGCCGCTGGTGGAGGAGAACGGTGGGCTCCAGAAGGTCAGTGCTCCTGGGAAACCACAATCTCAAACTGCAGTAGTCTATGTGCCCAGCCTCGACACATAGGAGTGTGAGGCATGCAAAGGCCGCCATTTAAGACTCGGGTTCCATCCTTTTAGGTAACGAGTATTCCCCGTCTTCCCAGCTAGCACCTAAAGAGCATGTATAGGGGAAGGTTAACACCAGTGAGATGGCTCAGCTAGCAAAGGGGCTTGCTGCCAAGCCTGATGACCCGAGTTCAAGGCCCAGCACCCACATGGAAGAAGGAAAGAATTGATTCCCACGCGGTATCCCTGATCTCTCCATGCACACTGTGGCTTACACACACACACACACACACGCACGCACGCACGCACGCACGCACGCACGCACGCACACGCACATACACACACGATAAATGTAATTTTATTAAGAAATCTTTCCTTTTTTAAGATTTATTTATTTATTTTGTGTATGTGAGTACACTGTAGCTATATAGATGGTTGTGAGTCATGTGGTTGGTAGGAATTGAACTCAGGACCTCTGCTCACTCTGGTTCAAAGATTTATTTATTGCCATATCTAAGTACACTGTAGCTGTCTTCAGACACACCAGAAGTGAGCGTCAGATCTCATTACAGATGGTTGTGAGCCACTATGTGGTTGCTGGGATTTGAACTCAGGACCTTCGGAAGAACAGTCAGTGCTCTTAACTGCTGAGTGTAACTTTAAAAGGAACCAGTAGCAGGCATAGAAATAGGCAAAATAAGATAGAGACAGAGCAGACCCCGCAGTGAGTACGGTTGACTTTAACTACCTTGGGTGATAACAATATCTGTTTAGCAACAGCAGGGTGGGAGGAAGGTCTGGGGACACAGCTCTGTGGTAGAGTGTTTGCTGGGGTGTGTGTGTGAGATTGTCATAATAGGTCAAAACCCAGAACCTCCCACGGGCTGTCTGACAGACACATCTGAAACAAAATGACTCAGAACAGTTAAGAATATAAGGATAAACAGAGAGCACTCAGGGACAGGCAAAGAAACCAGGTTACATTAACCTCCGTCAAAATCGGATTCCAGGTAGAGAAAACAAACAAACAAACAAGCAAAAAGGCATTGAGAAAGACAAAAGGGGTATCCACCAGGAGCACGGCTGAAGACCGCAGGCAGCCACTCATAGAGCTCTGGGTTCCAAATGACGTAAACGAACGACATAAAACAACATAACCAGATGGCAAGAGACGAAGCCGGAGGGCCCGGCTGATGCTCAGCCTCAGGCTCAGAGCACTGCTGCCCTGGCAGAGGGAGGACTGGGGTTTGGTTCCCAGCGCCCATGCCGGGCAGTTCACAGCAGCCAGCGACTCCAGTCCTGGGGAACCGATGCTGTCTTCTGGCTTTCATGCGTGTGCACACACACTAAATATTTAAATAAGAAAAATATACAACTAGTCGAGTGTGTGATCTAGCAAGACATCTGATTGTTTTGACGTATGGCTCAAAATATTTGATGTAGCCAAATGTGCAAACTAAAGCAACCCTTTTCCTGTCTGTCAGGTTTTATAGGTGATATAGGTTTGGGGTGGTAGTGGAGGCTTCAACGTAGCATCAAGTAGAATAAAGAGGACGCCAACTGGTTTACATTTCCCAGGAGGCATTTGGCAGTATGCAATTAAAATCTTGAGAGTATGCCTGCTGGTCGGGCTAGAGAGATGGCTCAGTGGTTAAGAGCACTGACTGCTCTTCCAGAGGTCCTGAGTTCAAATCCCAGCAACCACATGATGGCTCACAACCATCTGTAGTGAGATCTGACTCCCTCTTCTGGAGTGTCTAAACACAGCAACAGTGTACTAACAATAAATAAATAAATCTTAAAAAAAAAAAAAGAGTGTGCCTGTTGTTGATGAAAGCATTATTATTTCACAGAAAAAAATGTCATTATGAATGTACAGAGATTGAATTAACCATAAAATACTATCTAGCATAACTTATAAAGACTTAGGAAGGTACCTGATACTGACCTCTGACCTACACACACACACACACACACACACACACACATATACACAAAGCTAACGTTGCTCCAGGCAGTGGTGGCGCACGCCTTTAATCCCAGCACTTGGGAGGCAGAGGCAGGCGGATCTCTGAGTTCGAGGCCAGCCTGGTTTACAGAATGAGTTCCAGGACATCCAGGGCTACACAGAGAAACCCTGTCTTGAAAAACCAAAAGGAAGAGGAGGAGGAGGAGGAGGAGGAGGAGGAGGAGGAGGAGGAGGAGGAGGAGGAGGAGAAGGAGAAAAATCAAAAAAAAAAGAAAAAGAAAAGAAAAAAGAAAACAAAGCTAGCTTTCTGGGAGGCAAGGGAGGTACATTTTTAGACACATAATGATTTCAAGGACATTAAAAAAGGATAGTTTGGTTAAAAGAATGACATCATAGCCATACAACCAGATGCTATGTCTTTGCTAAGAATTGCGTAGCTCAAAGAATGGCCTGTCATGGTTATTAACATAAAGAAATACTTGGAGTAGAGCCACAGAGAAGCCCTGTGCACAAGCCTGACTGCCTGGGTTCGGAGCTCCAACCCACGTTAAAGCATCACTGCAGTATTTGCAGTCCTGGGAGATGCACTGCTGGGAGCAGGGCCGTCAGCAGGGGCTTGTGGGCCAGCCAGCCTGCCACACACCACAGGAACTGCAAGCAAGACTGGGAAGAGACAAGGCAAACGCTTGCCTTCTGTAGAGTCCTAAGATGGGCTGAAGTGTCAGCGCCAGTAGAGGCCCGTGGACACGCTGGGGAACGACTTAAACTGCCCACTACTGTGGTAGACCCTAGAATAGCTGGCGAACTGAATGACTTTATTCCGGGTACCCTGGCATCTGATAATGTGGGGCTTCCTCTGCCTCTGCTGGTCCATGGAAACAGGGCTCCTCTGGCCTTCTCGGGCTTTCTCATTCCCCAAAGATCCTCATGGACAGAGTGGCCAGCCATGGTCAGAACACACAGCCTTGCACAAGCAAATGAAAAGGTAGCCTCAGCTGAGAGGTCCACGTTGAACTTGTGGGACCCAAATCTCCGAAGTATTAAACACAAAACCTAAAAAAAAAAAAAAAAAAAACACCCACAAGGGAGAAGGAGAGAACAGTCGCTTCTGAGAACTGAAAGTGAAAAGTGAATTCTAGAAACGCAGTGGAAGAGATATTGTAGAACTCGGACCAGAAGCACAAAGACAGAAATCCTGAGGGAGGAAGAGGAGCCACGTAGGAGACCCCGATGGCAAACAGGAGCGTCGGAAGGAAAAGCAGAGGCAGAGGCAGCTCTTTTAGGTTTTGTTTGTGTTTGTTTTTGTTTCTTTGTTTTCTTGAGCTGAAAGAGACAGGTTGCACCTGCCACTGAAAAGTCAGCAGCCGTAAAGGACAGAAGGCTGTACGAGGTGTGTACAGGTCACCGAAAGGAGTGCGCACTGCAGAGCAGAATGTGTGTGTGTCATCTCCTAGCCCCGGGCTGGGAGAGGCTTTGTAAGCATGAATGTCTGAGTCAAGATATTTCTCCATGGTTGCTGAGGATAAACAGAAACATAGCATAAAGACGGCGCAGAGCCGGGCCGAGTGAACCAGATCCTGCTGATGGGTGACCCAGGCTACATCAGATGCTTCGGCGATCCAGCTGGACACCATTACCAAGAATATACCTGCCATCAGATGGGCATGATTTGGGCAAGAAGTAATGGAAAATTGACAACCAATGGCTTGAACTGATCATTTTCTCCCTGCAAAGGCTGCGTCAGGCAGGTGCTAGCCTGGGCTAGATCCCGTGATGACAGCAGAGACCCAGACCATGAACGATTCCGTGTGAACATCCGTCTGCTCGGCCGTCCCTGGTCTCTGTGCCTGCCCCCCTCGTAGCTGTTATGAATTCTAAGCGCCAAGCCTCAGATATGGGATCTGCATTCACAGAAGTGGGGTGGGAGGTACCAGCCGTGTGTGTGCCATCGCTTTCACGGGAAACCCAGGACGTCGTCCCGGGGCTGCCCAGTCACAGCAAGGAGAACATGCAGAGAAATTCAGCCGAAATGAAGAATGAGCAGTGGGTTGAGGGGCCAGTCACCATGAGTGCAGTGGTGCCTCAGTAAGAGCCTCCAAACCTAAGAGGCCTAAACAGTACAAGTGGGGCCAGCAAGGTGGCTCAGTGGGTAAAGGTGCTGGGTGCCAGGCTTCCTGATCTGAGTTTTGTCCTATAGGCAGGGAGACCTGGCACATCGTCCTCTGATGTCCACGCGCTCACAAGCAAGAGCACACAGGTGATCACCCCCTCGCACATATACACACAAAATAGATAACAGTTAACTTTAGGGGGCTGGAGAGGTGGCTCAGTGGTTAGGAGTTCATGCAGAGATCCAGTTCCGTTCCTAGCACCCGTGTGCTGGCTCCCAACCTTCTGTAACACCATCCAGTTTCGGGGGGGTCCGGTGCCCTCTTCTGACCTCTACAGACTCTGCACACATGTGATATTCACAAACATACATGCGCACAGAATAACTCAAACACATAAATCTTTCTCAAAGTTAATTTTTAAGAGTAGTTTGAAGAGTTATTAAAAAGCTTATTTTTCCTGGGCTGGAGAGATGGCTCAGTGGTTAAGAGCACTGACTCTTCTTCCAGAGGTCCTGAGTTCAATTACCAGCAACCACGTGGTGTCTGTAACAGAATCTGGTGTGTCTGAAGGCAGTGGCAGTTTACTCACATACATAAAATAAATAAATAAATCTTTTTTTTTTAAAAAGCATTTATTTTTCCCCTCATCCATTACTTGCCATAGGCTAGCTGAGTCTTCTGTGAAGACACAGTGAGTCACAAATCTAATTTAAATCATTCTAGTCACATTTCAATTTTTTTTTTTTTTTGGTTTTTCGAGACAGGGTTTCTCTGTGTAGCCCTGGCTGTCCTGGAACTCACTCTGAAGACCAGGCTGGCCTCGAACTCAGAAATCCGCCTGCCTCTGCCTCCCAAGTGCTGGGATTAAAGGCGTGTGCCACCACCGCCCAACCAAAAAATATTTTTAAGCAAATAATATTAATTTTAGTAATATTTTACTTAACCCAATATGCTCAAGGTACTTGTACACGGGGGATCAATAGGCTAATATTACTGAGGTCATTTCTTTTGGGGGTAGCAGGTTGTTTTTTGTTTGTTTGTCGCCCCCCCCACAAGGTTTCTCTGTGTAGCCCTGGCTGTCCTGGAACTCACTCTGTAAACCAGGCTCACTTTGAACTCAGAGATCCACCTACCTCTGCCTCCCAAGTGCTGAGATTAAAGGCATGCACCACCACTGCCAGCGACCATTTCTTTTTTATCTTACCAGTTCAAGAACTAATGTGTGTATCTTATATTTGCCTCCTATCTTAATTTGGGCTAGCCACATGCCACAGGCTCGGTGGCCACCTGTGAGCTGCTGGGGGTGACAGATCAACTCATCACATGCCTGGACCTCAGGGATGGTGGCCCAGCACCTGGCCTTCCTTGACTGTCACGGTCCCCTGCAGGTTTTGACTCAAAAGCAAAATGCATTTTAACTCTGGTGCCTGAAGCCAGACACATAGCTATCCCTAACTTCAAAGGCACCGGGGTACAACCCGGGCCAGGACCCTGAAGAGAAGCTGGGACTAGCTAAAGACTGGCTAAAGCCTGTTACAGTGAGAAGTTACTTGTTTCCATAGTAAACACAAAGAAAGACCAATGGAGAAGTCTTCCTGAGGAGGCACAGTTAGTATCAGACCAAGCAGAAATCAGCTAGATACATTAGGAACTGGAGAGCTGGCTCAGTGGGCTAATTAGAGGAGCACTTACTGGTCTTGCAGAGGGCCTGGGTTCGGTTCCCAGCCTCTCCGTGGGGCTGCTCACAACCATCTCTAACTGCCCCTCAGGGATCTCACACGCTCATGTGAACACCGCGGGCGTCCACAGGCACCACACCCATGCACACAAATCGAAATGGGTCAACTTTAAAAGCATTAAACACCGGAAAGACATTTACAGTGAAAGGGGGTTTAACACAGGCATGTAACGGCACAGCCATCCTTCCGTATGACCAAAAAAAATTGTGGCCGGCTACAAGAAGAAAACGATGGTAAAATCGAGATTAAAAAGCTATTCTGTCTTCCGAAAATGAACAGCAGACAACGCAGATGATTCATTGGTGGGTTCTGGCTGGTGGGATAAAACTGGAAAATGAACGCTGTTATAAATATGGAGAAGTTACAAATTTAACCTTGCTTGTAGATGACGTCACTGTTTACATAGAGACCCAAAAGAGTATAAAAATGGGTTCCAATGGCTGAAAGATTCTGGTCTGCTTGCTCCTGCGTGCTTCTGGATAAGCATTCAAAAGGAAGGAAAAAAAATATAAAGAATTGAAACCCTTAAGGAAGAGGCCCCTGGAAGACAGCTTGCCTGCCAGATGCCAGTCCGCCGTGTATCGCGATCGGGACCATAAGTAAGATGGGGGCCCACTGTGGCTCGTAGCCTGGTCCCAGAGCTGCTCTCTCCGTACACTTCCCTCTCTCCCCGCTTAAAAGCTCTCGCTGTGGGCGGGAACCAGTGAGGCGCCTCAGCAGGAAAAAGCTCTGGCTACCAAACCCGACACCCTGAGTTCCATTCCTGGGACCCACATGGTGGATGGAGAGACCCAGCTCCTGCAGGCTGTCCTCTGACCTCCACACGTGAAGGTGGCACACTCCCACAAGTACATACAAAATAAATCAATAGATAAAAAAATATTTCGCCGTGGAAAAGTGCCCTTAGCGATGGGAACCAGTGTCCTCAGTTGTTTTGTTTTGTTTTGTTTTGTTTTGTTTTGTTTTGTTTTGTTTTGTTTGTTTGGTTGGTTGGTTGGTTTTTCGAGACAGGGTTTCTCTGTGTAGACCTGGCTGTCCTGGAACTCACTCTGTAGACCAGGCTGGCCTCGAACTCAGAAATCCGCCTGCCTCTGCCTCCCAAGTGCTGGGATTGAAGGCGTCCTCAGTTGTCTATGGAGATAAACACCTTTTAAAGGCATTCCTTTGGGAGCTTATGTTAGGCTCACTCAGCATTCCTGTTCATTCGTGACCTGCCAATATTCGAATTTGCCAAAATGGCTTTTTAAATAATTTAGTTTTATGGAGAGCTGAAGAAAAGGCTCAGGAACTTGGCTGCTCTTCCAAAGGCCTAGACTTGGATTCCCAGCACCCAAGTGGCAGCTCGAAACCCTCTGTAACTCCAGTAACAAGATCTGACGCTCCTTCTGGTCTCCACGGGCAGCAGACATGCATATGATACACAGATGTGCCAGCAAAACACCATACACATAAAATAAAAATAGACATCTAGATTTTTTTTTTTTAAAGAATTCAGCTACCTTATCTTAGTTAAATCTAGAGTGGAGTGTTTTCTGCATAACAGATGCAGGGCCTGTTGGTTCACATGGGCGGGGCAAGCTGACTCCAGGGAGCCCTCTGCCCTTCTCACTGAGTCCCACCAGCACCCGCAAAACACAAGGCTGAGCCTCGTAGGTTTCAGACCTGACTCCTGGGGTCTCCAGCCCAGTAGAGAAGATGGAAGGCCGTGGACAGTACGGGATAGGTCACTGCACAGACACCATCCACCCTGAATTTACTTCGCCCTGGAAAAGGAAGTTTCAGAACCTTTTCCAACCTGCTCCTGCAGCAGCACTTTAAGCTGACAGTCACCAGGCCATCCCGGCTCTACCCCGGACCTATAGGCCAGCAGCATCCAGAGACTAAGAGGAGTCCGTTCTGGAAGACTCCAATGGCGGTGACCATGGAAGACACCTAAGAGTAAGGCATCATAGAAGAGATTGCCAGAAATACAAATACACGCATGCCAGTACACACATATACGATAGCACACACACCATACACATACACCCATATACAATAGCACACATATCATACAAACCATATACACACATACACCATACACACTCCCATATACAATAGCACACACACCATACACACATACCATATATACACAATACACATACTCCATACACATACACCATACACCCACACTCCATACACACCCTATACACACATACCTCCATATACGATATCACACAATATACCCACACCCTACACACATACACAACCCATATACACACCCTGTACATACATACCCTATATATATAAATGTACATATACCATCCATACACCTACTGTCCTCAACCCCCCACACACACATGCACACATACACATACACATCTCATATACACACGTGCACACACATATCACACACACACACACACACACACACACACATGCAGTCCTCATTCCCACATACCTGTGACTGGGCACGCTATGTTGTCACTGCTGTGCTCCCTTGGTCTCTCACACAGCTCACCTCATGACAGGTGTTCCTGAGGCTGAGACTGAGTGGGACTCTGATCCCTTGCTGGAGCAGGGCTTCCTACATGTCTGCCTCCAGGAGCCCCTGCAGTGCCTAGAGATCTGTCCCTGCTCCTGGAGACATCCTGGTGAGGCAGCCCGGAGATGCTCTTTACTCAATTAGAGGACATCCTCACCTGTCTCGCCTGTCTCGGCGTCACTGCTCTAAAGGGGCCCAGACTTAGGAGCGTCTCGTTGTATCTGCCCACTGACAGCAGCGATCTGCTCCTGAGTCCAAATGTTGAGAATGGTACTATTTAGAAGCTTCTGGAGTGAAGTTCCCTGCACGAGCTGTTGAATACCAGGATTTGATTAGCATGTGCTGTTGTGTGGGAGAGCCACAAAGCTCTCCTGTCATGGAGCCTGCTTAGAACTGTAGAGAGAGACCCAGGAGGGGCCTCCCTGGCAAAGGAAGGACTCATCAAGGTTGTCTTCAGAGAAAAGAAGAATTATAGTTACACCACAGAGGTGATTCTAGAGGCCAGGATAATCAGGAGGTGACCATGCAGGTCTCAGCAGAGCTGCCCGGAGGTGCCAGCCACCTGCCTTTGCCATCCGGTTTGGCCTTTACGGGAGACCATGGTACTGGTGGCCTCACAGCTTGGTAACCATGGACACATCTTTTCACAAATCCTCTAGTCGGAGACTTGAAGAGTGCATCTCCCAATCAGGCCATAGGAAGAAGAAAAAAAGAAAGCAAGAAAATAAATAAAACAATTTTTTTCTAGCATTTACGTTTATCAGTGGTACAGTGAACCATTTCTGCCAGCCAGGCTTGCAGTGACAGTATTCTGGACTGAGGCTACTTAAGGCCCTTCCTTGGGGTGTTATAGTCTTAACACCCTTCGTGAATCCAGGTTCTGTTTCCCTTAGAGAGAGAGCTACCTCTGGGCTTGAGAGGGGACTTCTTGTACCTTGCCCTGTCCCCTAAGTGCCCTCTCCTCTGCCCCACAACAGACCTGGCGGGTCCTGTCATCTCATCGACCTGTCTCTCTTTCCCAGTCCATGTTAAATTGATGCTGTGTTTTTAGTGGGGTTAAATGCTTAATAATCAGAGGGGTGGGGAGCAAAACATGAGTGTTTGTTCTCGTTTTTAAGTTTTTAAGGAGTCAGATTCCTAGGAGCAGGGCAGATACTGTTTAAATGCATAGGCTGTGAGCCTCAGAAGCCCAGCCTCCAAGTCCGGGAGGGGTCTGGAGGCTGCACGGGCCTGCGCCCCGCCCTGGAGTCTGTCCCTCAGCTCACTGAAGGCCCCCAGGTGCCAAGGTGGAAAGGCCATGGCTGTGTTTGTACTCTAGAGAGCTTGGACGTTTCTTTTGAGAATGTAATCGCTTTCTGTTCCAACCTGACGGTGATTTTCTTTTCTTTCTCCTCAGGGTGACCAGAGGCAGGTCTTTCCCGTGCCAAGTGTATGTACCTTTATCCACTTCTCTTTAAACATGTGCCTACTCGGGGGAAAGTTTTTAATGTTCTTGCTTCTGTCGGGTTTTTATCGTGTGGTATAAACAACCATATTCTGCTTAAAAACAAAAATAAACAAAAAAAAAACAAAGAAACGAAGCTAGTTTGAGCTGTGGAGGACTGCTGTTCATGGGAGCACAGCACCCACCCTCCTCCCCCTGGTGTCCTCCCAGGAAGAAGTCCCCACCCCCCAGTATCAGTAAACTGAGGTCCTAGAACCCATCCCCACCCATACTGCACTGGCCCAGCTCCACTGGGCAGAGAGCACCACACATTACCCCAGATTGCTTCTTCACTGACAATTCTGGCTCACTGAACCGTCCCCAGCCTGCTTGGCCGAGGCTCTGGCCTGAGAGGAACCTTCCCGCTTAGACTCCTGGGACGTGCAGGATCCAGCCCACCCCTCAGGGGAGCCGCCCTACAGCTCGGCCTCAGGCAGACCACTTCTCTTACGCTCTAAAGCCTTGCATTCCAAAGAGAAGTGGTACCTCTATCCCTAAGCCCCTGCCCCACCCATTCGCTCTGACCTTCCCGGCTCAGCCAGCAGCACCTCCATCCTGGGATCAGGCCGCCATATCCCTGAGAACTTTACAGCCGGGCCCAGTCCCACATCCTCAGGGAAGGAAGGGTTCAGCCTCTACAACAGTCTGCGAGTTGGCCTCTTGGTCCGTGAAGATTACCTGATTCGGATCATGGGACTGACTCCGGTCTGTTTGTGTGTCTTCGACGTGTTTTCTGGAACCTCCAGGAAATGCAGCCGCCCTGCCTCCAGTAGAGTGGGTCTTCGGAGTTTGGGTTGCCCAAGAAGGCTTTTTATAGCACGTGTCATTTGCAAGTGGCTCAGAAAGGCCACTCATTTTCTCAAGAGCTTTGATTCTCTGTTGGCCATGCCTAGGAGGGGTGGGCTTCGTTTGCAGAAAGTCTGCTCAGACAGTTCAGCATGTGAGCCAGTGTTTGGCCGTGGTACCCAGGGGCCTTCCTCTAACCTCCATTGAGGTGGTCTCATACATTTTCCTTACACACGTGTCTGTATTAAATAAGGGACAGCATCTGTTACCCCTCCCCAATGTCACTATCTTCCCCAGGTGACCAATGGGCTATCTGTAAAGCTAGGTGCTTTAAGCATCTGAGACCTGTGCAGACCCTGCTGAGGACACCAGCCCTTTCCCCGAAGATGCAGAATTCCCGCATAAAGTAAACGGGAACCAGGAGGTTCCTCGTGTAATTTATCTCAGCATCAGATCAATAAACCGCAGGCTCTGTCAGACCAGGCCCTGTCAGGGTCAGGTCACATGACTGGTGGGACTGGCTTCCAAAAAGGCTGAAGTTACTTTGTGTCTTTGTGTTGATGCTTTCCCCCTCACTCCCCCCACACCCCCACTCCACCCCACCCCACCACACACACACACACACACACACACACACACACACACACTGGGAATTCCTTGTGTGGGTTAAAAAGCACTCTACCACTGAGCCACATTCCCAGCCTGGACTTGCATCTTTGAATGATAACGATGGAAAACCGTCCTTCCAATGGGCAGTGCCACCTGCACTGCCTGCTCGGCATACGAGGCTGAGAACAAGGTTATCTAGGCTCGGTTCAGACCTGAGATGTAGATCCTGGCATCCCTGGTAAAATCTGTACTGACTTCTCAAGGCCCCAGGTCACTTAGGTAAAGTGTCCTGTTCTTCCTGGAGCAGAGAGGGTGCTGGGTAATACTGAAACTGGGGACGCCGAATCAAAGGACTAGATGCCTAGCTAGGCAGGGGAGCCTCCAGACATCCCCTGGTCCCCTCAAGGACTTGCTCCTTAAAGAGCAAGAGGAGTCTGAGGCCACGGGTGCCCGGGGCAACTGCTGGCACAGAGTTGCTCTCCCATCCCCCTCCCCGCCCCGCTTCTGGCCTCACCCCCGCTTCTCTCATTTAAATTTATGTGTCTGTTCTCGTGTGCAAAAGTTTCGGACTTTGAGCTTTTATTCAACAATAATTCAAGCCAGTAGTTAAATTTTAAATGCTGAAAAACCCTCCCAGCAGCCCCCACGATCCTACTATAGCCATTCTAGATGCTGTGATGTCCCTCTCAGGAAGTTTCCAGAGAAACACATACATGTTCATACACATGAGGTAGTGATGCGCATACCCACCATTCTGCAAATGGCTCGCTGGATCACAAGCGCCTTGAACATCCTTCCACACGCCAGCATACGCACTTCACCTCGCTGTATTGCCTGGCACTCAACGGCCATTTGTGTGTGTGCACGAGCTTTTGCCATAGGAGTATCTGGGTATGCGTGGACCTCTATGATCCAGTCCTAACTGGAGACACTGGGTCCAACAGCATATTCCACATTGTTATAAAATTGCCCTCCAAAACCTGCTAGCTCGTGCTCCCAGAAACAGCCTCTGAAATGACCCCGTTCCCTTGCCGAACACAGTTCTCAACGGCTTTAAAAACCTTTGCTAATCCAAAAGTAAAGAACGCTATCGACTTATTGCTTCGGCTGGCATTATTGATCCACGAATAAGAACAGTTTCTCTTTGGCTGCAAACCTTGCTTCCACACTGTCCACCTAGGTTTTACCTTGTCTAATCTTGTTTTAAATGATCAAGATGTGGTGCTTGGCCTGAGAGAGAGAGAGAGAGAGCTTGGGAGGTAAATGTGCCTGTGGCCCAGGCTGAGGACCTGAGGCTGACTCGCTGGGACCAACATGACAGACACATGCACATGCACACACACAAACACACACACATGCATGCACATACACAAACACACATACATGCTTGCACATACATACATACACATGCATGCACACATACACACATGCATGCACATACACAAGCACACATACATGCATGCACACACATACACATACTTGGCATGCGCACACACTAAATGTAAATAAAAGTTTTTGATGTTGAAGAACTACCTATATCTTTTGACCTTGCTTATAATCATTTTGGCTACAAAGAAATTTTGATCTTCTATAGGTAAATGTATTGATCTGGTGCCTTGTGACTCCTATTTCTGTGTTTAGAAAGACTTCCCCAGTTTGTGACCATTACCCCTGTCTCTTCTGACACTTTGGTGTTCTTCATCCACTTACAAGGCTTGGCACGGTACTCCAGTGGCCACTCTGTTGCCCTGAACTTTGACTGGGCCGCCATCTTTGGCACATGGCTGGAATGACCTCCTTAGGAGCTTTGTCCCCTAGCCTGAGGCTGGCAGTGAGAGCCTTCCTCATTGGAAAGCTTCATGGGCTTTTAGTTACAGTCTGACTTTGTAGGGAAGGAAGAAATGCAGGGGGCCAGAAGTTCACAACATGGAGTGGTCATGGCTTGGGACAAGCTTGGGATGATGGTGTCCTAAGTGAAAGATGCCACAGGGTCTGTGACCCAAACCCTGTCGTCCCACACTCTGACTGAAGTCATGTCTCACTGATGTGCACACATGGTGGCCTGGCGGTATAGAAGAGCCATTAAATCTCTGAAAGGGGAGGTAGGAATTGATGTGTCAACCAGCCTGTGTTCTATGCTGATAAAACTGGAGTATCATTCCCAAACTTTAGACAGCAAGCCACGTTGCCCCCCCCATTTCTGTTTTTCTGCCACACCCTGCAAGTCCCATAAATCCATTTGTGCAGGTGACTTTGTATAGAAAAGGCCATTCCTATTACACTCACTGGCCCATGTGTATAATCCCAACACCAGGAGGACTCAGAGTTTCAGACCAGCTAGAGCTAAACAGCCAGCGAGGTGACTCAGGGGGTATGGGTGCTTTCGAGAAACCCTGATAACCTGGGACCCACATAAAGACGGGAGAAGACCTTTAACCCCAGCACTTGGGAGGCAGAGGCAGGCAGATTTCTGAGTTCGAGGCCAGCCTGGTTCTACAAAGTGAGTTCCAGGACAGCCAGGGCTACACAGAGAAACCCTGTCTCAAAAAAACAAACAAACAAATAAAAGATGGGAAAAGAACTTCACACAATTGTCCTCTGACCTGCACACATATGCCATGACACACACATGCATGGCATACAGGTGCCCACATATAACCCACATACAATAACAGCAACAACAGCAGTAATGATGATAATAACTAAAAGTTGTTTGTTTCTTTGTTTATTTTTAAATGACTAGCCTGATGGTACAGGCTTCTAATCCCAGCTGTTCAGGAGGCTAAGGTAGCGTGAGTTCAAGGCCAGTCTGGGTACTTTGGTGAGACCTTACAGGGTTTTAAAAGTCAAGAGAGGCGGGGCAGTGGTGGCCCATGCCTTTAATTCCAGCACTTGGAAGGCAGAGGCAGGTGGATTTCTGAGTTGGAGGCCAGCCTGGTCTACAGAGTAAGTTCCAGGACAGCCAGGGCTACACAGAGAAACCCTGTCTTGGGTAAAATAAAGTCAAAAGAGGGTGGGTGTGTCTCACTGATAGATGCTTACCTAGCACGGCTGATGTCCCAGGTTCAGCTTACAGTACTGCAGTCGATAAAGAAGGCCCTTCCTGATGTGTGACGGGTGGTTTTCTCCACCTTAAACTCTGTGAAGGCCTCATGTTCTAGTTAAATCGGCCAGTGATTGACTCAAGGCCACCAAAGTAACAAAGCCCTGTGGAAGACTTAGAGTGTCCTCGTGAGCTCAGAGTGCAGCTCCCCAGAGGTCTTGGCGGTGGACGGAGGAGTTTGTATGTCTCCAGCATGGGCTTCGGGAGGAGCTGCGAGCATTTAGGAAAGGGGCTGGGGCTCGATGGAGGCCCCCCCCCCCATCCTTGCAAGGCTCCTCAGCCTGGCCTTGCTTGCTGCCGAAAAGTTAATCTCTCGCTTAACAGTAGTCTTACCCACCTGCTCCTCTCTTCCGTGCAGCACTGGATTGGGGACATCTGGTTTTTTGGTTTTTTTTTTAATTACTTAACTCACAGAATATCTGTAAAGTGTGGGTCACGTGTGCTGAGGAGGTAATTTTTAGTCTTGGGCTCAGAAAACCACCGGGCCGCTTTGGGCAGATGTTTGAAGGTTTCAGATCTGTGAGGGGTAGAATTGCTAGAGCCTTGTTCTCCAGACTAGCAATTTAAACGACTTATGTTATAAGCATTGCTTTAGTAGTGTGTAAGGCAAAGGGGAGGGGGACTGGAGGGATGCAGGATAAACCTGGGGGGCCGGGATGTGTGGCTGGTGGGATGGTTAGGAAGGGAAAGGTTCTCACCTGTCCACATCCTTCACGGTGAGGCTGTGTCTGTCTTGTGTGATAAAGTCAAAACAAACGTTATCCTGGTCACATGAATACTTTCTACTGTGGGCCAAAGAACGAATTCTCTCTCTCTCTCTCTCTCTCTCTCTCTCTCTCTCTCTCTCTCTCTCTTTCTCTTTCTCTCTCTCTCTCTCAATTACATGTTCACTCATGGGACTGACTCTCCCTGCACCCAACAAATCTCAACCCTGCTTTAAAACCAAAAAAGTTTATCTACAAAATATCTTGCTAGTTTAATGATTTTTTTTTTTTAGTAACCTGCTGACTTGGTTGTTTATAATGGCGGAAACTGTCCCCCTCAGTTCCATGTCAGCCATCAGGGACATCCCACCGCCCTGCCCTGGCTGGTGCTGGGAAGCCATGGAGGACCAAGAGCAAGCGTTAGTTAAAGCTGCGAGAGGTGGATCCTTCTGGATTTTTTCCACGATTTGGAAAATGACATCAGTCCAGGGAGCATCCTAGAGTCAGGGCTGCCTGTGGCCTCCTAAGTGAACGCCTCTTGCTCGGCCCCTCTGCTGGGTGATCGTGGTACCTACCTCCTTCACTAACCTCCTGACGGTGGTGTACATTCACTGTTGGGCTAGCTAAAGTTTGATTTGATTTTCAGTCCTAATGCCGCCCACATACCAGCATTCTGGCCTGCTGACCACCCTACTTTTTGAGATAGGGTCTAAGTTGGCCAAGTGAGCCCCTATACTCTGTAGCCTCGACAGGTTTTGAGCTGTTGATCCTCCTGCCTCGGTCTCCTGAGTTGCCTGCACCACCTAAGCCCAGCTTTAATAATAATATTTTTTTTATTAGCTGACGTTCAGAGGGGAAAAGGATCAGCTACTTTAAAGGAAATACTCCTGATTTCAGGCTTGCTTGTCTTGCTTGAAAAACTCCGCTGTTCATTCTTCCGTGGCTGAGTCCAGATATTTAATTATGTTTTGTTTTGAATCAAATATTAAACAGTTTGCTGGGGAAAAATTAAACCAGTTAACTTTAGACACGGAGCATATCGCAGCCAATTAAAATGCTTCACATTGTCTCTGGAAGGAGGCAAGGCCCAAAGAAATAAATACTCAAGGCAGAGGAGGCTGGCCGAAATTACAGAGCCGTGTTAGCTCTTTATGACCCCGTCACAAGGCAGGAGCTGGCTGTTGTAAAGTCTCTGGTGGACGCAGCACAGCAGCATGTGGATTGGAGTCTAATTCCATAGAAGAGGTGCAGATACCCCACCCATTCTGTCTCGTGCCACAACAAGCGCTGAGTCTACCAGTTTAATACTTGAAGCGCAACTGGTTGGTAGGTCTACAGCTTCTCTTCTCCTGTTTAAGAATGCCTGTCATGGGGGGCTAAGAGACGGCTTGGTAATTAAGCATTTAGCCACTCTTGTAAAGGACCCAGGTTCAGTTTCCTGCTCCGACATAGTAACTCACAACCACCGCCTGTAATTGCAGTTCCGGTAGATCTGACGCCCTCTCCTGGACTCCACAGGCACTTGCATGCACAAAGCACACATACAGACAAGCAGGCACACATAAATAAAAATACCAGTCATTGAAGAAAAAAAAAAAAAACCACAGGTCTAACACAGCTCCAAAGTGTCCTGACATGTTACAGTGGGTTTTAGGCAAAATATAACCCCAGGAAATAGGCCCAGGAAGTCTGAATAGCTATTACAAGTACATTCTATTATAATCCATTTTAATAATAATAATGGCCACCTCGTGCACACCAGGAAAGACGCTGGGTGGTTTGCTGCTGGCATAACTGATAAACATTTACCTTACATGAAGGTATTATCATCTCGACTAATATAAAATAATGTGCCTGTGATGATATTGACGGCTCGGGCTTGATGCCAGAGCGCAGACGCTCACGGTAGCCCCAGAAAGGCACAGTTTCAGTGGGGCAGAATTTCCACTGCAGGATCCTGACTGATGCTGCTTTTAATAAAATGGCGTGATATGCTTGGCCGGGCCGGGCCTTTGAGTGTTTGCTTCTGTTCATGCCATCATTAATGTGGTCACTGCTGACACATAGGTTGGTGTCAGGGAATCAGACTCCAAAATTGAGCTTATGATATTGATTTCTTCCCCCCCCCCACCCCTCTTCCTTTAGCCACCAGCTAAATACCTCCTTCCAGAGGTGACGGTGCTCGACTATGGAAAGAAATGTGTGGTCATTGATCTAGACGAAACCCTGGTGCACAGTTCGTTTAAGGTGAGTTCCACAGGCAGTATCCCTTGGGGGTGTATGTGACTTCGTCATCATCCCGTGGGAACGGTGAAAGCTTGTGGCTGTTTGTTATGACTTGACTCCTCAGGAAGATACCCCAAGAACTCGGGGTTATGGTTAGACCTATCCCTGTGACCCAGGTGAATGGGGCTGCAGTAATTGATTATTAAATCATTGGTTCGTGGAAGCCCGTTGGCCTGAGATCTCACTATTTCCTTGAGATCTGGCCTTCCCCACTCTCAGCCCCGCAGAAATGCTTTTAGGTTCAGGAGGCGCATGCAGTCAGGGCACCAGAACGTGACGTTCGCTGAAGTACCTGGAACACTGCATTTTATTGGGTGGGGTGCCGGGTGGGTAATGTTGAAAACTGTCTGGTAGCCCTGCTGTCCTGGGAATGTTCCCAGATCAATTTTTGAATGATGTCCAACTGGAAGACACCTTCCAGAGTTAAGCATCCGAGTGGCCTGGGCATCTGTTCTGATCATTCTCGCGCTGGGGTTTCTTGTACCCATCACAGCTGACCGAGCGCTCACCTGCACAGCCCATCCCAGCGGGTGCTGAGCTGCAGCTAAACTGTGTCAAAAGGAATGCCACGCCTGTAATCCCAGCACTCAGGAGGCAGAGGCAGGCGGATTTCTGAGTTCGAATGCCAGCCTGGTCTACAGAGTGAGTTCCAGGACAGCCAGGACTACACAGAGAAACCCTGTCTCAAAAAAAAAAAAAAAAAAAAAAAAAAAAAGGAATGTCAGAGGCTTTCTGATCTCTGTCTGTGCTCCTCTGTTCCCGGGAGCGGCAGTGGCTACATTGTTAATTCACCCCTCCTGAAAGTGGCAGTTGTTTAGGAGAGACAAATGCTGGCAGGTTTGGATGAGTGGTGTGTTGGGGAGAAGCAGGGCGTGCCTGTATCTACGAGCTTGGTTCTCATCTTGGTGGACTATATACCCTGTCAATGAAACTGCTCTACCCTGGTCAGTGTCACTCCGTTCCTCATGTCCCCCTGCCTTGGGATCCCTCTTGCCTCACTGAGAGATGCGACTGGCTCCACCCATAATGGGTGTCTCCCCTGAGCCCTTGTCACTCCTGGCATCAGGCAGAAGAATCATTAGATTTACCTCGCACCTTCCTGCAGGAAACATCATCCATGTGCCTTCTCACTGAAGGCTCAGCAGGAGGCCAGGAGGCCATCTTTAAAGGCTTTGCAGTGTAGATAACCGAGCAGTGAGAAGCAGCCTCATTCTAGCTGCTAAGGCTTGTGGGACCACCTCATTACCCAGCATTCCAAGGGCCTGGCTCTTCCAGGATTGGTCCTGGGGCCACAGTGGCCTCGTGCCCAAGCTTGGTTCTAAACGACATTGCAACATTTCCCTTCTGTGAAGCAAGAAACTGGAGGCTTCAAGCCTTTCAGAGCCGGGGTCAGGTTCTGTCACAGCGTAGAGAGTACCCTCCCAGGCAGCTCCAGACAAACTGCCTAAGATTGCCCAGGGTTCCTGGCTCTGGGGCCGGGCCTTGGCAGCACTGGTGTCTCTGATCAGAGGGCATGGCCTCCCCAAGCTGTAAATAAAATTTCCTCATTTCTTCCCAGGCTTCACTACTTCCAAAATTATCTTTTACTTTGATATATATATCAATATATATGTATATATATGTGTGTATATATATGTGTGTGTGTGTGTGTGTGCATATATATATATACATATATATATTGCATCGCATGTGGCCACGTGTGTGCCACAGCGTGTGTGTAGAGGTCACAGTACAAGTCTTAGGAGCCAGGTCTCTCGCTCTGTGGGTTCCAGAGATCAAATGCCCTACCAGGCCCTATGCAGCACTGAGCCGTGACTCCTTGCTGAGCCATCTCTCGGGCTTGGGTCAGGCTACATTTGCAAGTCCAATGTTCCCCGTGGTGTTTAACGGTTTCTGGGCATGTCAAAGTCTTTTGGGAATGTGTCCACTGTGAAACCCTCTCCTGTGTGACCCCAGAGCTGGTGGACTGGGGGACGCTCTGGCTTCCTCCTGGTGTCATCACGCAGCTCCCGACCACCCTTGGAATCTGGGGGCGATGTTTCCTCTCTTACTTCACCCTGGGGAGCGGGATTTCACAACCCAAAGCCTTTGACAATTTCCTCTTCAGTCGTTTTCTCTGATTTTCATAATTCTACATTTGGGTGGTAAAATTATGAAATTTTGAGTTCATCCCTCGCCCTCCTGCGCTGGGAACAAATTAACTACAGGCTTAAGGCGCGCTCCCGCATCTGAGCGTTTAGTAACGAGGCTACAGTCTAGCGCAGTCCACAGTTTCCAGCTTATAAGGCAAGGAATAATGTGTGGGGCACTGAGGGCCTTAAAGGTAGACCCAGTTACAGTCTGACCAGAGGCTCTGCATGCCCTTCTCCACAAGTGCACCACATGCCCAAGTCCCTCTTGCCCTAACATCTACAGGCTGATGGTGCCTTTGGACCTCTCCGTTAATTTTTCTAACGTGTGGGATTCCATTTCGAGCTGCCTCTGAGCCTGCCGCTCAGTGATGGCGACTGCTGAGGTAATATTTTATCTTGCAAATGTGTTTAAGAATATCTGAGAATTACGTTAAATGCCTGTGAAGTGTGGGTAAGCCGTCTTGTGTTTCTTAGAACAAAGCAGTTAGGCTGGCCGTCCTCCAATCCCAGAGTAGGAAGCCAGGCCAGGCCACTAGGCAGGGCCTAAGGCCTGATGGAGCCCTGGGGACCCGTCCGACCCACCACCATAGCAGTGGAAGAGCAGACGCTGAGGTCCAGAGGGGAAAGCCCACCCAGGGTCCTGGCCTGCGGCTTTCCGCCTGCTGCGGGTCCGTCCCCTGAGCGTCCCCTGCCAAGCTGCCCACAGTGTGAGTCTAAGGACAGCTTGCCTCTCCAGTGGTAGTGACAACTGGCCAGCAGGCATTCGTCTCTGCCCCCTGGTGGCCATCAGTGGTTCCCCTCGTCCTGTCTGGGCTCCAGGGTGGAGTCTGAGCAGCCCCATTCTCTCGCCAGACTATGCCACCTTTGTGGTTGTGGCAGGCAGGTGACCAAGAGATTGGGTTAGATGCTGAAACTCTACGACACTCAGGACAGAAAGAAATACGCTTTCCTGCGTGTTTATTTCAAGGACCCAAGGCTTGTGCCGGCATCTTCGTGAACGATTTCCTGCAATTATCAAAACATTGGTCCAGGCAAGCTTTTTTTCTTGCTACGATTTCCGATTTTCTCTTTCCTCTCCTATGTATTAATCACGGTTTCTTTTCTCCCCAGCCCATTAGCAACGCCGACTTCATCGTTCCTGTTGAAATCGACGGAACCATACACCAGGTAAGGAACTGGAGTCAGCCTGCAGCTCCGGCCAGCATTTTCTCGTAACCACGCTCCCCGTGAACGTCGCTTCTGAATTCCCATTTCTTCCAAACACAGGAAAACAAACTTTGTATAATAAGTATAGTAAACCAGGCCTGGAGGCAGAGGCAGGTGGATCTCCAAGTCTGAGGACAGCCTGGTCTACAAAGCGAGTTTCTGGACAGCCAGGGCTACACAGAGAAACCCTGTCTCAAAAAAAAAAAAAAAAAAAGTACAGTGAATGATTCTCTGCCTCTCACACACATTTGCTTTTTACCAGGTTTACGAGGATCTTTTTCTGTTCATAAATGTTAGGTGTGATTGTTCTTTTATTTGATTTCGACTTTCAGGAATCTCTACACTGCCCCCTAGTCGTGCCCACTGCTGGCAGGGCTTGACATCTGGTCAGCTCCATCATGTGACTGCTTTCAGCTTCTCCTAGCAACAGGGAAATGCCACCAGTCACCCACTTACGGGGCATTCCTGGGAAAAGATGTCCACTTTGATGCCGACTGCTCCCGTGTGAGCATCTCGGCCCACGGTGGTTTTCTCCACTCTCTTTTTTAGCAAATGCTCGACCCGGAGCAAGGGGCGGGGTGCGCTAAGGTCGGCGGGTTGCCCTGCATGAGCCTGTCATCGTCAGCTGGCCAGAACCTTCTTCTGGTTTTTTGCTTCTTTTTTGTTATCAGCAAACTCTTCTGGAAATGGCTTCGTTTACAAACATATTAGAAGCACGGTAGAAGCCGGGCAGGGGCGGCGCATGCCTTTAATCCCAGCACTTGGGAGACAGAGGCAGGCGGATTTCTGAGTTCGAGGCCAGCCTGGTCTACAGAGTGAGTTCCAGGACAGCCAGGGCCATACAGAGAAACCTGTCTCGAAAAAACAAAATGAAAAATATAAAAAACAACAAAAACAAAAAAAGAAGCATGGTAGAAAAACTCGGGGTTTAAGGTAGATGTAGCTTTGCCTGAGTTTCCTAAGGAATGATGGGACAGATTGTCTCTCCTGTCAAACTCTATCTGGCCTCATATCCCAGGTGGGGACATTTCTTGGTCCCTGGGACACACAGGATGGATGTCATTTCTTAAAGATGCTGCTCCTTAACTCTTGAATGAAGTTTAGAACAACCCAGGCCTGTGAAATCAGCTGTTCTAGCCACCCCATTGCCTGGATGGGAAAACTGAGACTTAGTTAGGAAATGGGTTGCCTCAAGATTATATATGAGAAGTATCAGAATAAGAATTCCTGCCGGGCAGTGGTGGCGCACGTCTTTAATCCCAGCACTTGGGAGGCAGAGGCAGGCGGATTTCTGAGTTCGAGGCCAGCCTGCTCTACAGAGTTCCAGGACAGCCAGGGCTGCTATACAGAGAAACCCTGTCTCAAAAAAAAAAAAAAAAAAAAAAAAAAAAAAAGAATTCCTGATTCCCTAGACTTGGTCCCCCACCCCCACCCCCACCCCCACCCGTCCCCCTGACCCCTACCTAGCTCTCTGGCCTGTTCTTACAGGAAGCAGGACCTGGGAAGGTGGCTGTTCCACACTTCGTGCTTTTAAAAGCCATCATAAAGTTGAAGCTTCAAGCACCTGGGTACTTATTATTTACAAAGCACATACTGAATTAACTACACACACACACACACACACACACACACACACACCGCTCCCCTCCCCTCCTCACCCCCGCCAAGCAGTTAGGACGTCCGCACTGGTTGCTGTGTCTAGAGTCAAAGGGTCCTTGAGGTGTGAGGCACAGGAGAGCTGCCCAAGTGACATGGAGAGAAAAAAAAAAATCCTCCATACCACGTGACCACAAGCGTGGCCAGCGGGCAGGACCCGCCCCAGCTTCCCTAGCCCCTTCTCGGCAGTAGACACCCCCGGGCATCAGGGCTGAGATCAGAAACTCCAGAGAGAAGGAAGGCACAAAAGCCGGAGGAACAAGGCCCTGGCGAAGGCCGTGGCCTCGTTCAAGTAATCCAGGATAGGCTGTGCAGGTCCCAAGGGGCCTATTCTCGGTTACTTGCACGGGGACGCGGGCCCGGACGCCGGCATCCGGGCCCAGGACCCTCCTTTCTGCTAAAAGCGGCAACATCCGAGCTCCCCCGTCAATCTCCAACCCTTTGCATGTACCCACGCTTGAGAGACAAGCAGTCCTCCGGGGGACACAGGACCGGAGGCCACACCCAGTCACTGGCACCAGCAACAAGGAGCGTTGTGAGCAAAAGCAGGCCCTGCAGCTGCTACAGCCACACAGCTCTGCCCTCAGCCTAGCCCTGACATCCCAGCTCAGCAGCGTCCTGCTGGTACCCGGAAGAGACCACCCGTGTTCCTCCGGCCCCTCTCTCCACCCTCAGCCGCAGAGCCTGGCCCCCGACCCACCCTTCAGCTAGCCGGCCTCTTTCTCTCCAGGAAGCGCCTTTTTCTGGCATGCTGCAAACAGTGTTTCCATCTGGGAATTTTGTCCTGCAGTGTGTTTCCCTTGCGTGTGGTGTGCGGTCTTGTGTCTTGTCTCCTCCCCTCCCGCAGCCCCCCTCCCCTGCTGTCTGCCCTTAGAGGCCCCGTGGCTTACTGCCACCGTAACTCTACCTTAACTGCTTCCTTCCTCCCTGCGCAGCCTCCCCGGCTCTCTCACTGCTCGTGGTTGTCTGGACACACAGGCTTCAGCCCAACACCACACACGCGTGAAGCTTCTGATCCTCCCGTTCATGGGTTGGAGGCTCAGCTCTCTCTCTCTCCTAGCGTGTGAGCTCCTCTGCATTCAAGGTCAAGGCCAGATGTTGCCTTCAGAGACGCCCTCCGGAAAGGAGAGTTATCTTGAATGAATACCCCACTGTGAGATTTCTCGTGTTCACTAATTTCTGTCAGCGTGTGCTCGGTGCGAGCCCGGCAAGGCCCACCACACGCGAGTCTCTCCAGAGGATGGGGCTCCGATCCAGCCTTGTAGCTGGACTGAGCACGTCGCTGTGGCCTGGTAATTATGTTTCATCTTAGAGGTGTAGCTAGCTTCCGGTGGAATTTATCCAAGTTCTGATTGGTCCGTCCCCCTGCCCACTGCCTCTCCCTGGCTTTGCTCTCTCTCCTCCAGGTCCCTCAAATCCCTTCAGCCTCCAGAGACTGCAGCCTTGGTGCTAGGTGCAGCCTTGCAGGCCTGCCTAGTCCCACCAGGATACACAGAGCCCAACTGTGGGCAACAGCCCCTTGCCACTGTGAAGTGCAGTCTGTACCCCGACACAAGCAGGGTGACCTCCAAGGTGTCCCCTGGAAAGTTTTCAAGTGCATAAACCCCAGGGGGTGGGGACTTTCAGAGTTGAAGGCCACAGCTGGTCCTAGACGTCCAGAAGGATGGCACCTCGCCTGTGGCCTGTGTCCACATAGGGACTAACTCAGCAAGTACCAGCATAGCACATGGATGAGTGACTTCGACTGAACACGACACAGCCGTGCTCCGCTCACTGGCTCCGAAGACCCTCAAGACCGTTGACGGCATGTGTGAGGGTTGTCCACAGAGAGACGCGGAACCTAGTGCGATTTCAGGAAATCGCGCCTAGGCCTGGCAACAGGAGGACGGGCCCCTTGGCAGCTCCTCCGAAGGCCCAGGCTGTCTCTGGCTCCTGTGACTGACAGCTCTTGTCTCCTCCCACCGCAGGTGTACGTGCTGAAGCGGCCACACGTGGACGAGTTCCTCCAGAGGATGGGGCAGCTCTTCGAGTGTGTGCTCTTTACTGCCAGCTTGGCCAAGGTGCGTCCCGCGTCCGTGTCCCGAGTCCGCATCCCGGTCCCCGCTGCCGACCCCAGCCAGCCGCCATCCCAACCTCTCCACCCTCCACCACCACCGCCCCCCCCCAAGCTGCCAAGAGCCCTTTGTTAAGGTGGAGGAAGCTATTTTTACGGTGACAGGTTCCCACCCCAGATGGGATGGATGCAGGCCATGCGCACACTGCTAAGCTGAGAGGCTTCCGGTTACCATGGTGACGGGGAGCATTTGGAGCAAATACTCCACGAAGTTGCTTTTATGCAGCCACCTGAAACCAGTTATCCACAGACAAAACCACAAGACCGGTCCATTGTGACCATAGATGGCGATGCAGGTGTGGGGGACTCTCCCTCAGGCGTTGGCAGGCAGCCAGATGTTAGAGTCCCTGTGGCCCTGGGTTTGATGGCCACAGGGTTCAGGGAGGAACAAGTTAGGAAGACAGGTGCCAAGTGTCACTGGCAGGCACGGAATGACGGGAGTTCTGACCGCCTTGGGAGCTGAATGGTCTCTGGTAAATTCCTTTACTTCTGGCACATTGGTTTCTTCTCGTCTAATTGGGGATAATTCCATCTGCCTGGTAGAGTTCATTAAATGAAATGGCCCGTGTGAATGGCCCAACACAGCCCCAGACTCCCAACCAGCAGACGTCCATTTCGCCCTCACTGTCTTCACGGCACGGCCGTGGATACTGTCACAGGGTAAACAGTCCTGATGTTCAGAATCTACCATCATAAGTATCGAGAGCATCCTAGGTGCCTCGGTGTGTTGAAAGCAGGCGGAGAGGCCCCTAGCACATCTTCCCAGAGTCCTTCCTGTGCCTACCATGACTCTCCCAGAGGCAGGCGATCCACTCGGTGGCGGCGGCACACGTGTCTTCGTGGGTACCTCGGAAACTCTGAGTGGCCCGAGAGATGAGCTCCGTGAGGTGCTAACCCTCCGTCCTCCTGCAGAACTCCGGGAGCCCCCAGGAGCTCCGTCCCCACGGCTCACCTGGCCCGGCACCCAGCCACATCTGCCTGTTGGGCCTTTGAGTCCAGGTCCTCAACCCTACTCTGCCGGCTGGGGCATTCCTGGCTGGGTCTGTGCTCTGTGCTGACCAAGGCAAGAGCCACCTCTTCAGCTCCTCCGCCAGCTTCGTAGGCTGGCCTCGACAGGAGCTGCTAACGAGAGAGCCCCAGCCTGGGTTCTGATCTCATGTAAAAGAAACAGAACCGGGCCTCAAGGGAAACCTCGTCTTCCCCCCAGCGGCGTCAGGACTAATTGCACGAGCAGCTTCAGTGGTGCTCCGGGAGGCTAAGCAGCCTGAAGTAATAAGCAGCCAAAGGGCAAGCGGGAAGATTGCACCGCTGCGCTGCGCCGGACCGAGGCTCCGTTTTTGGTTTTTTTGGTTTTTTGTTTGTTTGTTTTGTTTTTTGTTTTGTTTTGTTTTGTTTCCCTTAGCAAGATTGAAAACCCTGCCTTGGCTGGGTCCCCAGTGCTCGCTTAAACATCCTCATCTGGCTGCTCTTCCTGGGCTTTCTTTTCCCACCTGCCCACCATCTGTTTCTCTAGCCCTGCTTCAGAGTTATTCTCACCAGCAGAGCCAAACCCACTTTCCAGAGCGGCCTCAGCCTTTCAGCCCCGATGGCCAGGTTGGACTGATGGTCGGCGTTCCAGCTCTGGATGATGAGTTTAGCTCAGTGCTCAGCCAGTGGCTTCTGTCACTGCCTCCCTGCCTCCCTGCCTCCTGCTCGGCGTGGGGTGGGGGTGGGGCGCTGCAGGGACAGTGCGCGCAGACTCCCAGGCCGCCATGGTGTCTGCTGGTTTGTCATGCACCCTTTGGTTCATTTGTCCCTCATGCGTGGTATGACACCAAGGAGAAAGGATGGGTCCCTGTGCCCAGTGCTGTAGTCCTCATTCCAGCCTTGCAGGCCTGGAGCCCCTAGACGCTTCACTAAAAGATGATCACCAGGCCTGGAGAGATGGCCCAGCACTGGCCGCCTTGGCAGAGGCTCCAGGTTCAACTCCCAGCACCCACACCGCAGCTCACAACTGTAACTCCAGTTCCAGGGGATCCGGTGCCCTCGCCTGACCTCTGTAGACGCCGTACACACATGGCGCCCATACG
The DNA here is from genome assembly GCA_964023405.1 of Apodemus agrarius. Taxonomy (NCBI): domain Eukaryota; kingdom Metazoa; phylum Chordata; class Mammalia; order Rodentia; family Muridae; genus Apodemus; species Apodemus agrarius. Next base: position 121,525,031 of record OZ030012.1, read on the forward strand.
TACATATATACATGCAAGCAAAGTACCCATACACATAAATTATTTTAAAGCCATCTTTTAAAAAATATGAAGACGAAAGGCTGATTGCCACACTGACAGTCGCAGAGGAGAGAAGGAACCATCTTTTTCCATCCAAGTCAACCCTTTGTAGACCGCTCACACACCCCTCAGCCCCTTCACTGAGAGAGTGCTCTAAACTGCTTGGTCAGTGAGAGATGCAGCTGTTCCCCTTGGGATTCCTCAGAGCTGGAAGGACTTTCCCACGGAGCCAGCCACAGTGCATCCTACTGTGGCCTTTGTGACTCAGCCCCAGGTGTCTGCTCCCTCCCTGAAAGAGTTGCGAGCCCTGGGACTTCCTGGCTGTGTGCCTGGCTTTGGCCTGACTGCTGTGTCCCAGCCTCACATGAAGCCCTCAGGACTACAGGCCCCAGGCGGTGATGGGATGGGAGGCGCTGTTCGCTGTGTGTTTACTCCTAAGACAGGAGGCACAGTGAGGGTTTTGGGCAGGCCTGGGATGGGATGCCGTATGCCCTCCAGGGGTTACTCTGACAGCTTTGAGGTAAATGGCCTGGGAAGGGAGGCCCGACAGGAAGTAGGAGCCTTCCAAGTCAGGAGCCTGGTCCAGGAACTTAGGAAATAAAGGTGGGAGTCGAGATATTTTTGGAGAGGAAACTGACAGGAACTTCCGATGGATTCTATGGGAGAGAACTATAAGAACGCAGATGGGAAGGAAATACCACAATCCTAAATGCTCCCAGTTATTCCAGGGCCTTTTTAGAAAGTGGTCTAAGAGGTCAACAGGATGGGTCAGTGGCTCAAGGCACTTGCCACGCCAGCCTGGCCGTCTGCGGTCAATCCCTGGAACCTACATACATGTGGGAGGGAGAGGCAGCTCCCTGAAGCTGCCCTCTGACCTCCAGGTGCCCTCTGACCTCCAGGTGCACGGCCACTGGTCGCCGTGCGTCTGTGCATATGTACATATGCCACAATGGTGATTTTTTAAGTGAAAGAAAAGTATATCTGGGAAGAAGGCTTAGTTGGTAATATTGCCAAGCCTCCGCGGCCAGGCAGAAGGCCGTGTGCCCCCACCCCCACCCCACCCCTCTCCAGCACTGGGGAGGCAGAGACAGGGGCATCCCTGGGACTCACTGGACAGCCAGTCTAGCTAAATCATGAGCTGTGTGGGTGCAGGGAAAGAGACCCTGTCTCAAAAAATAAGGCTGAGCGCTTCCTCTCTCTTCTCTCTCATTGCACTCTCACCTCTCTGCCCCTCTTGGGCTCTCTCCCCTCCCCCTCTCTCCACGTGGTCATGGCTGGCCTCCACTCCTCTCTACTCTCTCTCTCTCTGCCTTCACTATACCATTGACTCTCATCCTCTTCCCTGAATAAACTCTATTCTATACCATGAAAAAAAAAAAAAATAAGGCTGAAAACAACAGAGAAAAACCATCAGACACTGACCTCTGAGTTCCATACACAGACAGACACACACAGGCACACACACACACAGAGGCACACAGACAGACACACACACAGGCACACAGACACACGAGCGTGCACACACATACACACAGACACGCACCGAAACAAGGAGGAATTTCTCACAAGGCTCTGCACCTTTGTAACTGCCTTCCTGAACACTCAGATGGGCATGCTTCCCTCCTTCCTCGGCTCCTCCCACCCACCCCCCAATGCTTCCCTCCTTCCTTGGCCCCTCCCACTCCCTCTCAATGCTTCCCTCCTTCCTTGGCCCCTCCCACTCCCTCTCAATGCTTCCCTCCTTCCTAGGCTCCCCTCACCCCCTCTAAAGCCCCCTCCCCACCTCCACACAGCTTTTTTTCCCTTTAACTCCTTTCCTCCAGCCTCCTCTCCTCTGGGCAGCTGCCAAAATTTACAGCTTGCCAGACCTGGGGTTTTTTTTTCTTTCCAAATCTAATAAAATACACCAAAACAAAAGGTCTGAGCCTGACGTGGTGACTCACCACAGCCCGGAATCTCAGCCTGCAGGACACCGTGGCACAGGAGGGCTCCATCCTGGATTGCTAAGGGAGAAACATCCTAACACCACCACCCCAAAAACCACCTTGGGTCCTGGTGTCAGAGGTCACAGCCTCGGGCCCCTCCACGAGCCTCGCTTCTTCACCGAGACTCTGTCTTTCCAGTATGCAGACCCTGTAGCTGACCTCCTGGACCGGTGGGGTGTGTTCCGGGCCCGACTCTTCAGAGAATCCTGTGTTTTCCATCGTGGGAACTATGTGAAGGACCTGAGTCGCCTGGGACGCGAGCTGAGCAAAGTGATCATCGTGGACAATTCTCCTGCCTCCTACATCTTCCATCCTGAGAACGCAGTAAGTCATCTCGGGGGAGGAGCTGGAGGCTCTGTCTGAGCTGCGGCCTAAATGCCAGTTCCGAAACGTGGGCTCCAGTGCACTCTGGGCTTGGCTTTTTTTTTCTTTTTTTTTTTTCTTTTTTTCTTTCTTTCTTTCTTTTTTTTTTTTTTTTTTTTTTTTTTTTTTGCCAGATCTTGACTCAGTCTCTTAGTGACAGCATGACTATTGAACATCCCTCCTCATTCACAAGTGAGATGACAGGGACCCTGCTCTCCTGGGAGTGTTGGAGGGCTCAGCGCTTAGGCCTGTGCTCAGCTCGGCACAACGCCTCTCCTTTGCAGTACTGTTATGGCGTGCGCTCTGCCAGGCAGTCATCAACCTCAGGGAACTGCCAGATCCGTGTGACCCCTCAGACTCGGGGGTAACCCCTCGACAGAGGGTATCTTCCACAAGAAGGAATGAAGCAGTTCAGAAATGGCTTGCCGCCATCACATGGTCAACTCTGCCACCTCAGAGTGGTGCCGTAGAATCCGGGCCGGAACCCCACCCCCACCCCCACCCCACCCCCGCAGCCAGCTGCCTGGAGCACAGCCTCCCTTGGTGCCTGCTCACCAGGATGGCGTGGCTCGCAGAGCAGGAGCATGGTGCCCTCTGCCACTCACTGGGCTCTCCGGGGAAGGAGAGATCAGCCAGGGTCACCACACCAAGCCAGATCACGCCTGAAACACACATGCCTCTCGGGCTCCCCCCCCCCCCTGCAATGAAAACACTGCCTTCTCCAGTCCAGAATTCTGGAGCTCCCCTTACAGTAAGGGGAGAAAAACTATACTTATTCAGTTAAATGGTAGAAATAAAGTCAAACCACCTTACAGCTGAGTTCACATTGCTGGGCGTGGTGGAGCACGCCTTTGATCCCAGCACTCAGGGCAGATGAGCTCTCTGAGTTCAAAGCCAGCCTGGGCTACCTAGAGAGACTGTTTAAATAAGTAAATAGGCTCATGTTATCAAGTCAATCAAATTCCACGTTGTCTCAGATGGGTAAGGAATATGTGCCCTACGGTCATAGTGCCCTTCCCACACACCACATCGACGTTTCTGGTATTATCTGCTGGACACACTGTGTATCTTGTCCCTGTAAGCCAGGATCTAAAGAAGGTTCGCGCATTACTTCAATTACCGTATCTGTTTTTCTCTGATCTTAACCTTTCTTCTTCTCTCCCCATTTTTCTTCTCTATCGTTTATTTGTCGAAAGTTTACTAATTTGTCTTAGGGGACTTCTCTACCTTCTGGTTCTGTCTAGTTGTTAGGACTTAGTAATGAAGGGTTCTCTAGCCCCTTTACCTCCTGCAGGCAAGCAGCTAGACTTCCCATCTACTCTTTGATTAGACTCGGGCTTCTGTTTAAAGTTTTTCTTTTTTATGGCTTTATTTTTTTAATTATTTATTTAATGTATATTGATTTAATGAGTACACTGTGGCTGTCTTCTGACACAATAGAAGAAGGCATTGACAGCCGGGAGTGGTGGCGCACGCCTGTAATCCCAGCACTTGGGAGGCAGAGGCAAGCGGATTTCTGAGTTCGAGGCCAGCCTGTTCCACAGAGTGAGTTCCAGGACAGCCGGGGCTATACAGAGAAACCCTGTCAAAAAAAAAAAAATTAAAGACTTTATTTCGTTTTTTACTTATGTGTGTGCATGGGCTTGCTCATGCACACATGCAGTAAACAGAGAGGCGTCTGGGACTCATTCAGTTGCAGTAAAAAGCACTTTGGAAACAAGCAGGGCGTGAGTGGCCATCTTCTCTGCAGCAGGAAAGCAGGAAAGCCAATCACACACACTGGGGCCCCCTGCCTCCCTCAGGGTCTCCTGCCAGTGTCAGGCTGCTCTGGCTCTCCCTCCTCGGGACTAACTGGTTACCGGCGGGTGACGGCCCCTACCGCTGCCTCCTCACGCTCTGTCTTGCAGGTGCCTGTGCAGTCCTGGTTCGATGACATGACGGACACAGAGCTGTTGGACCTCATCCCGTTCTTCGAGGGCCTGAGCCAGGAGGACGACGTCTACAGCATGCTGCACAGACTCTGTAGCAGGTAGCCCTGGCCTCGGCCCATCTGCACCTGCGCATTCCGGAACCCCCAGCCCAGGGGACGAGCCCGGCCTCGGCTCACGGAGCGCAGCCTGCGAAGACTCCATGCTCTGGGCCACAGGGTGAATGTCACCATGCCTACCTGTTTTGTTTTGTTTTTTTTAAAGAACAGAAACAACTATTTTAAAGGAAAAAAAACTTTTAATAGATTTCATAAATGGACTGCATTTTACCAGATTCGATTTTCTTAAAACATACCAAAAAGGAAAAACAAAAAAAGAGGAAAAAAAAAAAAAACAACAAACAGAAACACTTTGATATTTCCCAACGTCCTTTCAACTCTCTCCCCCTCCAAGCAGACAAACCTGTCCTCTTGGTCCCCGTTTGGAGCAGCTGACCTAACTCAGAATCTCTTTCCTACAGGATGAAGTGCCTTTTTGAATGTTATTTTAAGCCGAAAGTTAATTTTTTTGTATACAGCCTATTTCCAAACATCTTTTAGTCTTTTACGGTCTTAGATACTTACTCTGAGAAGACAAACAGGACAATTTTATAAACCCTGGTGGCCTGCGTGTGGCGGGTGAGGATGCGGTCAGGGAGAGCAGTGGGTCACGGGAGCCCGCCTCCCAGCATGTGTGACTGTCAGCCGTGGTATGCACGGGGTCTGGCTCCCTCTGACAGGACTTTTGTCCTGACTGTCACTGTCTCGCTTCTGACCACTCCGGAATGTACCTGCCAATGGCCCAGTGCTTTACGAAACAGCCGGTTCCTTTTATGACGGTTTCTGAGGTTGTTAGGAATATGTCTTGAGGTTGCATTTTTGCCCTCGGGAAGTGGCACTGTGTTGTCGTCGTCGTCCAGTGCGCTTTCCCACGACTCCACGCGTCTCCTTTGTTGTTTTGTTCTGTTGTCACTGGTTTGAGGAGAACAGTTACGGAAAACCCCGAAGCCCTTGGCTCGCCGACGTCCGTCCCTTCAGAAGCTGGGTACACGCCGCGCCAGCTGTTCGGACTTTGCTGCTACTGCGCTCCTGCCACCAAATGGGACTGACCAGAGGCTGTCACACTGTTCCTTAGCCACTGTGCCTATGCTTAGAAGACGCTCACCGCTCAGCTGCAGACTCAGACAGGGTCGCATGCAGGTGTCCCACCCCATCGAGCACGGCACCCTTCTTTGGCCCCGGCCACCGCCAAGAATGCCGAAGGGTACAAAGGTTTAAAAACAAAAAACAACAACAACAACAGCAACAAAAACCTGAAGGGCCAAAGCACCGCTCAGGTGCCGCATCCACTTCACACTGCAGTCAACGACAGAGCCTACGATGGAACTCGCCGGTCTCGCTCTCGAACCTGTGGCCTCGACCAGCCTCTCGCTGACGTGGCTCAAGTCCGCCTCTCAGCCTCTTTGGAAGCACAGCCTCTTCGAACCAAGGGTTGGAGAAGCCTGCCTTGATGGGAGACTCATCTCTCCAAACCAGGAAGACGGGCTTCTCCCTGGAGCCTGGGGGTCTCTTCCCACCCGTTCCCAGTTTGGTGTTTAATCTGTGTCACATCGATCTTCTGAAGAACGAACAGAGCCCTCTGTGTTGGCACCGATGCCTTAGTACTCTGTGGGCTGGGCCTCAGCCAGAATTCTGCTGGGAGTCGCTGGCATTGACAAGATTTAAAGTCAGGGGTCAAACTTTTAAAAGAAAAAAAAAATATTTTTTTCTTTCATTCACAAAATAATGAAACCAGCTACTAGGCCTGTCTTCCCACAGTGCTTGGTCTGGGGAACAACTGTGCAATCAGAACAGAAATATGTCAGGGTCATTCAGATCACCTGACTGAGAGTTCCGAACCCAGCAAGCCCTGTGCCAATTAAAATAGAAACTGCCCCTTTGCTAAGCATTTCCACAGGTAACAACACCACACACACACACACACACACACACACACACACACACGCCATAAACCCTCATGGAAAACCAGTCATTAACTGATCCCTCTGCCTTAAGTGTCTTGGGCGTTTCGGAGTCTGCCGTGTGTTGGCTTCCACACAGAACGAGGCCCGGACGGAACCTCAGATTTTTTTTTTTTTTTTTTTTTTTTTTTTTTTGCCTCTGCCTCTTTGTGTCGGTGTCAAGGGGCCTTATTTGAAAGGAGGGGCATAATGGACTGAAATTCCAGAATATTTCAGGGGAAGTGAGCCTAGAAATAGTGCTCTACTTCAGACAGGTTCGAGGCCAACCCTTGGCCTTACAGTCCCGGGGCTACGGGCACCCATGCACCCCGGGAAAAGAGCTTCCAGGTGGGGAGCCCCGTTTTTGCCACCACAAACATGGAATGTCTTGGGTGGGTGGCAGAGCTTCTGAGGGTTCTGAAATCTGCACCTTATCTGACCAAGCTCCAAAAAGAAAAAAAATGCCAATGTTTCTTTCCTTTTTAAAAAAAAAAAAATCCCCTTTATGTACATAATTGAAAAAAATCTATATTTTTAATCAGTTACGTGTAAATGAAGCAATAGAACTCTAACAAGGCCAAGAAAGGAGATGAATGTTCGAGGTTTATTTTCTTAAGGTAAATACGGGTATTGCGTTTAATTGTGAGTTTATTAAAACGTGGGCTTGAAAACCTATCAGCCGCTTCTCTGTGCCATATCCTTCCCACATTACCAAAACACTCCATCTCCTTTGCCAAAAGGAACCTCTGACCTCCCAAGTCCCATGATCCCCTCAGCTCCAGGTTAGGACCCGCCCCTTAGACAAGTGCTTTCCATGCGAAGGTCTAGGACAGGGTGGTTTGGGTTGGTGGACTCCAGCCTACACCTCTTGCTTGACCTCAAGTGGGGGGCTTCCTGGGCACCCCTGGCCCCTGAGGATGTTAATGTTCTTGTCTTCCATTTGTTCTGGAATCCTCCAGTGTTGGTCTGTGGTCTCCTGCACTAGCTGTTGGTCAACAATACCTTTTTGTATCTTAATCACACCACCTGTCCCCGATGGCAGTGGGTGGCGATTCCTCTGACACGGTGCAATGTGGTGAGGTGGCTTTGGGGGCATGAGGACGTCCACACGACACTAACTGGTCACGGCCACAGCCTTTGAAGTTGGGGGTACGAAAATGAAACCTGTAAGTGCGTTGGGCCTGGCAGCTTTTCTCAACCCTGTATTTCAAAGATGGCTTTCTAATAAAATCCAGAAACACACAGCCCTGTTGGTCAAACACTCGTGACGTTTTGTGCCTCTGCTTCACATGGTGCTGTGCGGGACAGCTGGCCTGCCAGGGTCTGAGAAGAGCGGATGGCTTACCGTGCTCGCGCTTGCCTGCGCGCAAAACTCGCTGGCGGCTGCCGCTGTTCCGGTTTTCCTGTAATCTGACCGCGTCTACCCCTGGAGTTGCCCCGAGGTTAGGTACGCCCCAGGGGTGGTGATGTTAGTGCCTGGGGAGTTGCGGTTCTCCGCTGTGCCGTTCCAGGGCCACTTGGGAAATACTACGTGTTGGAAAGAGCACCATGCTCGGGGCAAGTATTGTCAATCAGTGATTTCCCTCCTGCCAAAAATAAACTCGTCAAACTGCACCGACTCGTGCGTGGTTGACCTGCTTCTCTGGAGGTGTGGCCTCTCCTCCCAGTCTTTTCCCCCTGCATACCTTCCTGTTGACGCCTTGGGCCCTGAAGTCCCCAGCTAGCGAACAGAGCCAGAGGGACCTCGTGCCAGAGTGCCCGGGAAAGCTAGAACACCACCCAACCCAAATCGACGGTAACTTGCAAAGCGGCCACTGCTCGACCCTTGGGTCCTCATGACTCTTAAGGTTTATTTGGTTAGCCAATTAGATTTCTGTATATTATAATCACAATTTACAAGATGCCAATACAATAATTTGAGTCAACTGACAGTGATAACAGCTTTATCCCAATATGTCTAGCCTTCTAAAAACCTTGGCTATTTTGGCTAGTAGATGTCAGACAGGCCCACATCCGACGGCATCTGGGTTCCTTCCTTTCTCCTGAGACTTCAGAGACTCCCCCAACTCCTAGCTCTGCCTCCCCTTTCCTGTCCAATCACGGGCCTTCCACTGCCCTAATATGATTGGACATGGGAAATCTTGCAACAGGTTGTGACTCCACCCATCCATAAGGACCCCAACCCTACCAGAAGGCTGCCACGTGGACGCTGGCCTAGGACTAACCCTCTTAGGATTCTAACATTTTATTTCAAGCCTTACCAACCCAGGGCACACTAGATAGATAGATAGATAGATAGATAGATAGATAGATAGATAGATAGATAGATCAATCATCCCAGGAGACCTAATATGTCCTCAGAGATCAACTCTAATGCTCCACTGCGCCCTGGTACCTGTCCTTCACAGCAGAGCTGCTGCGCACACGGAGAATCATCCCTCCAACCTAACCCGGCTCTGACTGCCCCACCCACTCTGACTTTGTTTCCCTTTGCTACCCCCCCCCATCCTTTCTTCTCTCACCTCTGCCCCCAGCCCAAGTTTGTGATACTTTGGATCTCTGTAAACACACAGGCTTGTGGCAGCCCTGGGTGGGGTTCAGATGCCTAGTGATGGCCCAGGCAGGCGAGAAGGAGGGTCGCGGAGAGGACACTTGACTGGACTTGGACTCACTGAGATGCCCTCTACTTGAGGTCTGTCTGTTGCATGGCAAAAGAATTGGAGGGTAGGAAGGAGGCCTGGGAACCGCAGCGAGCTAGCCGGCGGGAGTGTATGGATATGCGGTGCCTGCGGGCTGTTGGTGGGGTCCCAGGAGTATCCAGGAAGGCTTGCACGCTGCTCCCCCTTTGCTGGAGCTAGCTAAAAGTCAACAGGGTGCTCAAAACCCAGAACCTCTCACTAAGGGGCACCAGGCTAACCCCCAGAACCAGCTGGCCGCTCAGAGGTGAGGCAAGCTTGCAGCCCCCTCCCCCAACCTTTCCAACCAACCCCCCCTCCCAGTGGTTACACTGAGAATCACCGAGGGAGGGAGGGTGTATCCCTCAGCAAGGCCTCCCCACCCCACACACCACCTGGGGACTCATTTGTTTTTGGTTTTTGAGACACAGTTTCTCTGTGTAGCCCTCACAGAGATCCCCCTGCCTCTGCCTCCCAAGTGCTGGGAATTAAAAGCCTTGTTACACCTGGAGGCTCTCAAAGGTACCAAATCTTGATGGGTACCAACTCAGGGGATGAGAGTGCTTGCTGAGTCGGGAGGTCCTGAGTTTGAATTCCCAGCACCCACATAGGATTCGAGCTTCGAAAGCAAACATGAGAGCCTGAGTTTGATCCTTAGAATGCACATACGGCACGCCAGGCATGGTGGCCTGTCCTCACAATCTCAGGCCTGGGGCGGCAGAGCCGGGCGGGCTCCCTGGGGCTCACGGGCCATTTGTCCTGCCCACCTTGTTGGTAAACTCTGGGCCTTGTCCAAAAGGGGTGGGCAGCATCCTCAGGATGGCTTTCCAGCCTCCAACGGGTGTGTGTGTGTGTGTGTGTGTGTGTGTGTGTGTGTACACCCACACGTACCCACACACAACTGTGTACATACACACCAACACATGCAGACAGAAACAAGTAGGCTCCTCAAGGTCACCTTGCCTGCTTCAGTTCAGATCTCTCAGGATGAAAGCCTTCCTTCCAACACTCCAGATGACTCCATGTGCAGCCAGGGCTGGGAGCCGCTGATGAGCTACAAGGGCCCAGAACCGTTCTGGGCCTGGTACCCGCAGAGCATGGTGGCCGTGAGCGAGGCTTCGGAGTTCTTTGGGAAATGCTTCATATGTGTTCATTGCTACAAAAGACCCTGTAAAGGTACAGAGAGTGCCCTTCCTGGGCTGGGGGCCTCTGCAAGGGGGGAGCAATGGCCTTGCTGGGTGGGCATCCTGGTGGAGGGGCTGGAACAAGGTTTCTATTTGTAGCCCTGGCTGTCCTGGAGCTCACTCTGTAGACCAGGCTGGCCTCGAACTCAGAGATCCACCTGCCCCGGCCTCCCAAGTGCTGAGATTAAAGGCGTGTGCCACCTTTAAGGCTGTTAAAGTTTAACACTGTTTAACAGTTTAACACTGCTGCCCTTGCACAACTAGTTTCCAGGACCCTTATGTGGCTCACAACCTGTAATTCCAGTCCCATGGGAATCCAGTGCCCCTTTCTAGCCTCTGTGAGGGCCAGGCACATACACAATGCACAGACATAAACAGGCATCCGTGCATACAGATAAAATAAGTAAGTTTTGTAAGCCTTGGCTAGGTGAATTGAACAGGAGCCCAGGTCACCTGCCAGGAGCAGAACCTAGCTCTCCTGCATCAAAGACGGTGTTCTTCCGCAGGCTGCTGTCCTGGCTACATCCTGATGGACATATTCCTCACACCACTCTCAGCAAAGTAGTGGTGAGGCTGTGTGCATCGCGGGGCCTGTGATTTGTCTGTCCAGGGTACCTTAGAGTTCCCCTAAGACCCACAAGATGTGACTCCCGGGTGCTATCCGCCTTAGGGACTGAGTCACTTCTACTCTCTTGTCCTGGAGCTAGATGTGGGGACCCAGCACTGTACAGCCGGCCCACAGCAAGGGGTCGGAGTGGAAGGAACAGAACCAGGCTCTCCAAGGACTCTTAAGATGTCAGCAGGACCAGAGTCAGATGATTCTCTCCCCGCCCCCCAGGGACTCCCTGAGAAATTACACACCAGCCTGGGGGGGGGGTTGGGGATAGAGTCTGAGGGGGGGGCCTACTTGGGGCTACTCCCTCAGCTAAGTCAATATTGATATGAAAACATGGGGGAGGGGCTGGGGATTTAGCTCAGTGGTAGAGGGGTAGCCTAGCAAGCACAAGGCCCTGGGTTCAGTCCTCAGCTCTGAAACACACACACACACACACACACACACACACACACACACACAGAGAGAGAGAGAGAAAGAGAGAGAGAGAGAGAGAGAGAGAGAGAGAGAGAGAGAGAGAGAGAGAGAGGAGATAAGTGGGCAAAAATATAGTAGCCCAAAATCCCTGGGAACCTACAGGTTAGGGTATGGCTGCCCGAGTCACAGAAGTAATGGAATGAGGAACTCACCAGACAGTGCCAGCCAGCTCAGTCAGACTCCAAACTAACAGCTAAGGACTAAGGACTAGGGTGGGGATGTCTATGAGGGAAGATGGCCAAGCAGAGTGAATGGACCAGAAGCCCGTTCTTGCTCTAGAGAAGGAAAGGAGGGAGGGAGGGAGGGAGGGACGGAGGGACGGAGGGAGGGAGGAAGGGAGGGGGAGAGAGAGAGAGAGAGCCCTGTACCCTCAGTACTGAAGTATCTGTGAGCCTACCCTTGGTCTCGGTCTCCTCTCTCTGCCATAGGTGTAATGGCCGCAGCAAGGATGATCCAAGCCAGACATCAAGAGTCAGGTTCTAGCCTGCATGCCATTTCTGCAGGCTCTGCCTCCAATGTTGGGGGTGCAGGTGGGTAGGTATTTTTGCCCAGGCGGTGTCATCTGGGTCCTAGGAACACAAACTTTTACGGAGAGGGACTTTTGGGGAAACCTTGTCTTAGATACCACGACCAAGGCAAGTCTTATAAAGGACAACCTTTAATTGGGGCTGGCTCACAGGTTCAGAGGTTCCGTCCATTATCATCAAGGCAGGCGCATGGCAGCATCCAGGCAGGCATGGTGCAGGAGGAGCTGAGAGTTCTACATCTTCATCTGAAGGCTGCTAGTGGAAGACTGGCTTGCAGGCAAGTAGGGGGTGGGGGTGGGGGTGGTATTAAAGCCCACGCCCACAGTGACACACCTACTCCAACAAGGCCACAGCTCCTAATAGTGACACTCCCTGGTCCGAGCATATACAAACCATCACCTTGAGACTACCTCTAAACTGCTGGGCCTGGTTTGTGCTAGGTGAGTATACTTCCCAAGCTAGGGGCTGGAGGGGTATCAACCACTGGGAAAGAAATGTCAGTTCTTTTTTATATTTATTTATTTTGTTTTGTTTTGTTTTGTTTTTTTGTTTTTCCAAGCCAGGGTTTCTCTATGTACCCCTAGCTGTCCTGGACTCACTTTGTAGACCAGGCTGGTCTTACATTCACAGAGATCCACCTGCCTCTACCTCCCAAATGCTGGCCTTAAAGTTCTGTGCTGACTGGTCAGTCATCAGCTCATTTTTAAAAAGAGCCTAAGAAATGACCCTAAGGTCATTCACCAGGGGGCACCAGAGTAGGGTCAGAGACCGACTGTGGAGAAAAGTCATGCCCTGCTTCTATACGGTACACAAGCCTGCGTGCACTCACAGATACATAGAGACATGCATTTACACATATACACAGACACACACACACACACACACACACACACACACACGGTAGGACCACAGTAACTGCAGTATGTCAGTCACCATCCTAAAAGACACAGCACTGACAAAGTCTCACTCTCAACAGGTCTATGGTCCACCTCTGGTGGGCAGTGGGATTTCAGCTAAGACCTGGATTCAGAAGGAACAGAGACAAGCCCTGGGGAGGCAGGACCTGGGGAAAGGACACCAGGAAGATAAGCGGCAGGAGGAAACAGAGCAAAATGAGCTGGGTGCCTTCTAGCTATGGAAAGGACTCACCGCTAGAAATCAGAGAAATGGAGGGTGTGGCCAGATATGTAGCTTGAGGGTGTGGTCACAGATATGCCTCCTGAGGGAGGTTCCCAGGGTCCTCATTGTAGGTCTAAAGGCAGGCACTTGCTTGGGGACAAAGAATTGGTGAGAGAGAAAGGCAGAGGGAGATGCCTCCCTGAAGCTGGTCAAAATAGGGACAGAAAGTGATGACAGTGAGGGCAATGGGGAGCGTTGCTTATGAGTTTACAGAGTTTTAGTTCTAGTTTTATTCTCTAATTATGCACGTGTGTGTGTCTCTGTGTGTGTGTGTGTGTGTGTCCTTGTGTTTGTGTGTATGTGTATATGTGTGTATGGTGTGTGTGAGAGTGTGTGTGCCTGTGTTTGTGTAAGTGTGTATGTGTATATATGTGGATGTGATTTGAGTATGTGTCTGAGAGTCTGGGCCTGTGTGTGATGTCTGTGTCTAAGTGTATGTATGTGAGTATGTGTGTTTTTTATGAGTGTGTGAGTGTCTGAGAGTGTGTATGTGTACCTGAGTGTGGTATGTATATTTGTGTGTCTGTGTGTATGTGTGTGGGTATGTTTGTGTGAGCGTATGTATGTATGTGGTGTGTGTGTGTGTTTGTGTGTGTGTGTGTGTCTGTCTGTCTGTCTGTCTGTCAGGAGTCGGGGGCAGGGGTGTTGGCATATCCACAGGGGTAGTTGCCCTTTCAGAGGCCAGAGGCTGACACCCAGATGTCCCCAGTCATGTCTCCAGGTTACTTGAATGTACAGTATCCCTCACTCAACCTAGACCTCACCTAGAGTGTCTAGTAAGCCCTTAGGTTTCTGAATCCCCCGCCCATTGCAATCCAGCCTCAGTGCTGGGCTAAGGTGTGAGCCAGACTGCACCCTGGGCTTCCAGAGGTCCCCATGCATGTACAGTGAGTGTTCTGCCTGCTGGGCCGTCCCATCAGCCCCATCAAGTTCTGCTTTGCAAGCTGGGGAGGTGGAGATGTGTGTGGCTGTTGCTGACAGACTGCGTCCCCATGCCACAGAGCTAGACACTTAAAGATGTAGGGTGATGGCCTCAGGAGGCAGAGGTTGCCGGATCTCTAAGCGGGAGGCCGGCCTGGTCTGCACGGTGAGACCCTGTCTCAAAAAGCAAAATGACAAAAAAAAAAAAAAAACAAAAAACAAAAAAACTGTGAGGTGGTAAATATTTGTGTTTTATTTTGCTTTCTGAGACAGGGTCCCACTCTGTAGCCCACACTGGCCTGGACCTTACAATCAATCCTTCAGCCTCTACCTCCGCGGTGCTGGCATTATAGGTGGGTGCCTCTATGCCTAGCCCTAGGATGGTTTTAAAATGTTTAATTAATAAAACTAATAATTTTAAGTGGCCTCTGTGAGCTCCAGGCCAACCTAGTCTACAAAGCAAGTCCAGGTATCCTGGATCTTGCTTATTTGTTTTGTTTTGGTTTTTTTTTTTCTTTCCCCCAAGATGGAGTTTCTCTATGTAGCCCTGGCTGTCCTGGAACTCACTTTGTAGACCAGGCTGGCCTCAGAATCACAGAGATCCACTGACCCTTCCTCCTGAATGCTAGGATTAAAGGTGTACTACACCACTACTTGGTCTATTATTTTAATGCAATGAGCTTAAGATTCCATACAAGAACACAATGTATTTTGATGATGTTCAGTCCCTGCCCATCTGCCTAACTCCTTCCCTGCCCTCCCACCACCACACCCCACCACACCCCACCCCCGCCACACCCACAGGCTCCAGGAGAGTGACAGATTTGAAGTATTCAGTTGTCTATCTATATCTGCAGGTTCCACAGACACGGATTTGATTAACTTGAATAAAACCACTGGAGAGAAAGTTATGATTACTAAACGTGTTTAGACTGCTTTCCTTGTCTGTCCCCTGAGTGTGACAGTCGTGCACAGCATTACATTGTTTTCAGTAAATGGCATAGATAGGATTGAGAATAGAAGGAAGGCTGAGGGAGCCTTGTGGAACCACGAGCTCATCATCTTGATGACGGGCTTGAGCGGACTTCCATTTTTATATCTGTGGGGGATCAGAATTACTCTCCCTGCAGATATCAAGGCATGGTGGTGTTTTGCCATAAGTTATAAAACTATGGGAGGGGCCCTGGAGGGAGGACATGCTGGCACACTCCTGTAATCGCAGCATTCTGAAGCTGAAGCAGAAGGATTGCCACAAGTATGAAGCTAACCTGGGCTATGTAGAGAAACCTTGTCTCAAAGGGAAAAAAAAGAGGGAGGGAGGGAGGGAGGGAGGGAGGGAGGGAGGGAGGGAGAGGAATGTAAATTGTGATCACAGTATTTGAGAAGGATAATCAGTAAGTAGTTGGTGGTCATCCTCAGCTGTTCAAGGAGTTTATAACTTGAGTTAAATCCACTGGGACTTACATAGTGGAAGGAGGAAACCAGCCCACAAGGGACCCTCTGGTCTCCATACTCCACACACCCCATGACCTGTGCGGAAGCACATGCTCAGTCTCTCTCTGTCTCTCTGTCTCTGTCTCTGTTTCCGTCTCCGTCTCCCCCCCCACACACACACACTGTAATAAACAAATAAATCCAAGAACAACAAAAACTGTAATCCAAGCCCCTCTGGCGACTGCAAGGAGGAAGATGTAGGAGCATGGAGGCCGAGACAGAGAGGGTGACTCATGCCACCGACTGGCTGCAGCTGGTTCCAGATCAGGGCAGTGGGCAGGAAGCAATGTGACTACCCAGTCCAGGCAGAAGACCACGTCTAGGAGTGGGGACATGGGATGAGAGAGGGAGGGAGCAGGGGTCCTCTGGGGGCCTCTCAACCTTGGGCCTGGAACTTGCAAGAAGGTAGACAGTGGAGAGAGGCTAAGGCCTGGGCTGTGTGCACACTGACTTTTAGAGACCCCAGAGGAGACAGGGAGAGAGAGGGAGGAGGAGCTGTTATCGGAACTGCCCACCACTGGCCACACGAAAGTGAGGGAACAGAGGCCAGCAGATTAGGAAAGGGGAAAGGGAGGGAATGGGGACACAGGACACTGGGACGGGGTGGGGGTGGGGACAGGTGACCAAGTGCCACCACTCTCACAGGAGATACAGCATGCTATGGCTACTGTGTGCCAGACATGGAATTAACCAAGTTGCTCCTGACAGGCATCCTTCACGAAACACAGCAAACCCACAACTGGGTCTGTTGCGTATGTCCATCTGCCATTCCAACGCTCAGTAGGCTGAGGCAGGAGGATTGTGAGTTTCAGGCCAGCCTGGGCTATACAGTGTGACACTGTCTGACCAAAACAAAGCGAAATAAAGCTCTCTCTCTCTCTCTCTCTCTCTCTCACACACACACACACACACACACACACACACTGACCACTAGGCACAGGCTGGCCCAGAGTTCCTGGCATGTCCGGCCAGCCCTGAACCATGGAACTTTGTAAGTGAAGATTCCACTCTAGAGACAGGTCTTGCAGACAGTGGGCAGGCGGGGTCTAGTGGTGTCGAGGGGAACACATGTGCCGGCTGGCCTGGGCTCAGAAGGTAAAAGGAAGTTGTGTCCCAAGCATTTCTGGAAGGCTCCTCCTATCTCCAGCGTTTTCCTATCCCATAATCAGGAGTAAGAGAGGGGCAGCGGGGGTGAAAGGGATCCCCTTGCAGCAGACTCCACAGCCTCTCCCACGATGGGTATCAGGCTCCCTGGGGACAGCTGTGCTGGGCAGCGAGCCAAGATGGGAGGTGGGGTCAGAAATTCTGGGAGGCAGCCCCGGGCATTTCCTCCACCTCCTAAAGTGACCTTTGTATCCCTTGACTCACTGTGGTGGTCTGAACCCCTGGATCCAAAAGGACCCCAGCCCCACCTCCCACCCCCCTCACCTCAGCCCCGGACAGGGCAGTTGCCCATTTGAGCTCCCAGATGAGAAATCAGTATATTCCACAGCCCACCTCAGCCCAGCTCGGGTCCCCACCCCTCGCCTTCTTTGCCCACTGGTACCGAAGAAGTTGCCTAGCCGGCCACGGGAAGGGGGCTGTTTCCCAGACGGCTTGGTCAATATTTATTGACTGACTAACTCTGAATGCCCTGTCCAGTCCCGGCTGCACAGAGCACCGGGGTGTGTCCTGCAAGGAGGGGCCGGGATTGAGTTACAGTTCGGAGGGAGGGGCCGAGTACTGCCCACAAGCTGGGTGAAGGAAGGTGCAGGTGCAGAGGCAGTTCCCAGAAGGTAGGCCCGGGCTGGGGGCTAGGCGTGGGGGACCCGGTAGGGGGCTTGCTGGGGACGCAGGGAGAAGGCATGGCGTTCCAGGGCTCGGGGTCACGCCGCGGTGGCGGAAGGCTAGCATGGTTGAGGGCAGCCCCACGGTGAGAAACGCTGGCAATGTGCCTGTGGGTGGAGGAGGAGCACTGTGGCAGGTGAGCATGAGAGGAAGAAGCGGCCGGCAGGTTTTGCGTGGGTGGGCTCTCCGTCACCCCCAGAGTCAGTTCCCCTGACCCACGACCGTCCTGGAGAGCAGGCTACGCCCTCCCTCCCTCCCTTCCTGGAAGTTAAGCAAAGAAATCTCCTCAGGTACCCAGGGAAGAAAGAAGGTGTACAGGAGGAGGGGTCGGCTGGAAGGGAGAAGGTCACCTGAAGGAAGGGGACAAGCAGGCTGGCCAAAGAGGAAACTGGGAACCCAGCAGAGTGGGTTAGACCCCTGCGGGGAGAGGCAAGGAAGGAAGCCTTGTCGGAGGGAAAGGATTTCCCAGAAAAGGAAAGCTTCCCCTGGGAAGATGAGAAGGCTTCTAGGAGGGCAGCGGGGGTGAGATGGGGTCCAAAAGGGGGAGATACTGGTAAAAGGGGACATACATGGGTTGGGGCTCCTGGGCCACAGGTGACTCTGTGGGAAGAGAAGGAACCTCTGGGGGAGGGGAGGCAATGCAGAGTGTAGAGGAGTAAAGGGACCCCGAGCTTTTAAGTTCTCTCACCTCCTCTAGCAAGAGGGATGCAGGGTCAGCTCCAGCGCGACTCTCCAGGCTGTGGGTGTTGGGACAGCTTCCCAACCACCCCTGGGCTGCTGCTGCCCCTCCTGAGAAGCCAGGCTAGACACTGCCTCCAGCTGCCAAGGCACCCTCCTCTCCCTCTGTGGCCCTGAAGTTGGACCGTGTCCTTCCCACTCCGCCGAGGTCCTTAGAGCTACAAGGCCATTACCTCCTGGCTCTGCGCCTCGGGTCTCTGTCTGCGTCCCTGATCATTCTCCTGTATCTGGCTTTGCATATATAGACTCAGTGTCCTTGCAGAAGGGTCCTGTTGCACGTCACTGTACCCACCATGGTGTGCCTTGCTCTCTGTTGCTGGAAAGGACCATTGCGTGACTGCTGTGCCCGTCCACCGTGTGTGTCATTGTCACACAATGACCTCAACTAGAGGTGCTGCTGGCACGCCTGGTGACTCCCTCAGTCAATCAACAACTATCTATGGACTCATTCTGCTCCACGTTGGGAGACCCATACCAACAGCACACAAGATCTCCCATTACTGCCCCAGCCCACAGCCTCTTCTACTGTGACTCAGGGTGGACAGCCCCCTGCCTCACCCCCTTTCCAAGCCACCTTGTCCTGAGCCCAGCCCTCAGGGGCCCTAAACAAAGGAGTAAAGAATTTGAGGCGTCCATGGTGCTGTAACTCTTACCTTGCCAAGCCCTCTCACTATCACTCGGGGCAGCTGATCTGAGGGTGTTCTTGCTACTGATAGAGCAGGGCCAGAGGCTGGAGTAAGAGAAAGGAAGTCGGTCACTGCTGCGCCAGGGCCACCCACTTGAGAGACTCAGAACCCCTGGGACTGTGTCTGCTCAGTGAGCTGCCAGAACTTCAGTTAGATGTGGGAAATAGCATTGAGGAAAAACCAAATACTTCAACTACATGCCCATCCAACTCATGGCTGTTTGCCGTTTCCCAAAGGGCTGGGCAGTGAATTGATAACACAGTGATAACAGAAAGCACCCAGTCCCAGTCCCCACAGTCCCCCTGCACCCCATCCCCACAGCCCCCCTGTGCCCATCCCCACAGTCCCCCCCACACTCGGAATTACAGAGCACGGACTCCGGCAAGTTCGGTGCTATTTGCAGAGCCTGTGTGTGCAGTGTTCAGCCATCTTTCAAGGCTGGATCAGGAAGGCTTGATTCATTGACCCAACCTTCCCAGG
This sequence comes from Apodemus agrarius, assembly GCA_964023405.1. Lineage (NCBI taxonomy): Eukaryota > Metazoa > Chordata > Mammalia > Rodentia > Muridae > Apodemus > Apodemus agrarius. The sequence continues at coordinate 121,544,185 of OZ030012.1, forward strand.
TCACCTGAGTCTACAGTCACAGTCCTATGCAGTCTCGGTCCTGAATTGACAGAGCTTTTCCTTGTTTGTGGAGCCTGTAAAGCTGGTACCAGTTTTCAATCTAGCTTTCTCTCAACAGTTTCCCCTGTTCTCCGTGTGTGAGATCTGCTTTTATTCCAGGTGCTAACATGCTGGCACAGCCTGTCCTGGCTACAGAGTACCTCTGTCTAGGCATCTGCAAAGCTTTGTCCGCTTATGGTGCCTGTCCCTGTCTAGGGAAAATGGTTCTCTCCGTGTTAATGTTATTAGAACTTTGTGGGGCAGATACTAGATCCTAATCGCTGACAGGCCTGCAAACTGCACTTAGGCAAGCATGCTCACTGCACTAACCACCGACACCCAAGATCACCACACTAACTAACCATAGACACCCAAGATCACCACACTAACTAACCATAGGCACCCAAGATCACCACACCAACTAACCATAGGCATCCAAGATCACCACACTAACTAACCATTGACACCCAAGATCACCACACTTATAGACACCCAAGCTCTACACACTAACCATAGACACCCAAGCTCACCACACTAACCATAGACACCCAAGCTCACCACACTAACTAACCATAGGCATCCAAGATCACCACACTAACTAACCATTGACACCCAAGATCACCACACTAACTATAGACACCCAAGCTCTACACACTAACTATAGACACCCAAGCTCACCACACTAACCATAGACACCCAAGCTCACCACACTAACTAACCATAGACACCCAAGCTCACCACACTAACTAACCATAGTCACCCAAGATCACCACACTAACCATAGACACCCAAGATCACCACACTAACTAACCAAGCACACAATAATAGAAAGCATCAAAAGGAAATGTGACCAATGTGGCCACACTGAGAAAAGAAACAAACCTGCACTGAGCCCCACCCCAAGTCTGGCTGTGAGGTTGAGGGTTAAGTGGAGGGGGGCTCAGGTGTGCATGACTGAGCAGCCCTGCTCAGGGCGTGGTCCTGCCCATTACGGACCTACCAATGTGCTTTGCTGCAATGTCTGTCCTGCAAGGTGGCCTCGCACCTGCAGAACTGTGCCAATGCTGGGGCTGCAGCCTTTCCCTCCCTCTAGAATGAAATTCCTGAGGGTGTGCCAATCGGGGTGCCTCTCTGGAATACCTTCACTCATTGCAGGGTGGTTATGACCCGGTCGATCGTTCGCAGAACCTCCTCCTCCTCCTCCTCCTCCTCCTCCTCCTCCTCCTCCTCCTCCTCCTCCTCCTCCTCTAGAACCATGCTCTGTCTACATATGTCCTGTAGAGCCTGATTCTCACATGGGACCCCATGGTATGTTTAGGGGGCTTTCTCTCTTTGTCTGAATTTACCTGGGGAGAAGGCCTTTCAGTTTGTCCCAATGGAGAGTTTCTCACCAGAAGGGTGGTGCGTTTGTCTGGAAACTTCCACGTGTCTCTAAAGAGCTCATCCCTGTTTGTAGAACTCATTCCTGTCTGTGGGCTCCTGCTTGCTTGTGGACCTGTGGACAGGGCCCAGCACTCCTGACAAGGCCTCGACCATCTCCAAAGTGACCCACACGGCCAGCCCTAATTTGCAGGACCTGGGGCCCCTCACAGAACCCAGCCTTGCTTCATAATCCTCCTTGTGTCTGAAGGCAAAGTGCTTGCACGTAGCACTGGCTTCCCTGTGGCTCGGCCCACGGCTCCATGCCTCTCTGTTGACAGACCCAGTCTGGAGAGCCTCTGCAGACTTACACAGCCTCTGCCCCTCTGCAAGCTCCCTCATCCCAGCGCCGGGACTTGGTTCTGTACAGATTCCCACATCTCTTTGCAAAGCCTGCTCTGCTTTTCCTGGCCTCTTCCCACTGCCCTGCCTGGGGCATTTAGTCTGTTTGCTGAAGACATCCTGCATAAGAAGCTCCAGCGGTGTCTACAGAGCTTTCCCAGGCTTTAAATAGCCTGTCTAGGGGGCCTTTCTGTGCTGGCTCCCTCCTGCGGAGCCTTGTGTGTTGATGTGCTTGTCCGTAGCTTCAGACTCTGCCCCTTCTGCAGAGTCCTTTCTTAGCCACGTTAGCACGGCCTTGCCCATGCAGGGCTCCTCGGTGCCCACAGAACCCACACACGTTTGCAGATCCTCTTTCTCAGTTTCCAGTCTTTGCCTACTTGCCTGTCTGACCTTCCCTGGGTAGTGCCTGGGTCTCTCCACAGCTATCTTTGTATATGTGGAAGCTATCCTTGTATACGTGGAAGGTCCCTGTTTGGAGGACTCATCTCTCTCCGGGGTCCCTGAATTGTACCGTGCTTCGCCAGCCTATGGAAGGCACGCCAGTTGGTAAAGCCCCCCCACCTCCATAGCCTGCTGCTCCGTGCAGACCCTGTGTCTATTTATATACCCTGTTTCCAACTTTGTCAGACCTTTGTGCAGTTGCTGCCTTTCCCTTGGGGTCAGAACCTGTCTGTCTGCACAACATTGAGCCCCATTTCAGGAATTCACCCCCCTTTTTTTTTCAGGGTCTACCCCTGATGACTGGATTGGTTCCTTTTATAAGAGTCTAATTTAGCACTATCTGCAGTGACTGTCCCTGCGTCTGCAGGCCCTGGGTCTGTCTAGAATCTGTCTGCATGTTTCCTTTTTTTCCTTTTGAATTTTTAGACAAAGTCTCCTGTAACCCTCAACTGCACTCTATAGCCGTGAACGACCTTGAACCTCTCATCCCCCTGCCTCCACCTCCTGGGTGCTGGGATTAAAGCCATGTACCACCATGCCAAGTTCAATGCGGTGCTAGAGGTCAAACCCAGGGCTTTATGCGTGCTGGGCAAGCATTCTACCAGCTGAACTACACCTCTAGTCCTTTGTGGCCAGTTTCTAACTCTGTCTAAATTGTTGCTACTAGCGGAAGAACCGCTCTTGGTCTGGTGGGAGAGCTCCGCCTGTAGTAAGAGTTTTTCCACAGATGAACCAGGTCTCTGTATGCCCATCCATTGTACCAGTCCTGGGTTTGCTGAAGTTGCACATTTAATGACAATTACATTCTATGAGAAGGTACTTTCTCCAAAGTGCCTTCATTTCTTCCAAAGAGCTTTAGGTGTCAGGGAGAATTCTCACTTGAAGCCTATGACCCAGGTGGCCCGAGGTTGGCCTCTGACCCGTGAACTCTGAACTCTGGCTCTCCTTCTTTATATCTCCATTGCCCCTGCCTAGCCCAGGATGGACATCAGCCAGGACGTCCCAGCCATCGACAGCCACAGAGCCCTGCAAATATGGATTACTGAGGTGAGATGATACTGTACCAGATGGCACAGCCTGTGACATGGAAAAGTGTCATCAGCCTCTCCCAATCTCCCGTCTAGGGCTCCCTCCTTTACCCTACCTCTGGAAGTCTAGGTAGAGGCCTCCAACTTGTTACTTGGCAACCTCTTCTCTCAGAACCTAAAGATGGTGCCACTGCCTGAAAGGGCTCATGGGAATTTCTTCGAGGAATGCTGCTATGTCGTCCTCCATGTGAGTCACCTGGGGAGTCTTTCTTAGGGGTGATATGGCCCAGAGCTGAAGAAACCCAGGCCTAGAAATAAACTCCATCCTGAAGACAACAAAAGCCCCCACATCACATACCACCCACAAGGGGCTGCCGCCCTAGGCCTTCTGTCCCCAGTTCCCCTCACAGCCTTTGTCCAAGCGCCTTCCCACGGTCCCCCTCCCCCTCCACATCTACAAATGCCTGGACCCTAGGTCCCTCAGAGTCCAAAGGCTACCCAGGGAGGATCCAGTGACCTGCACTACTGGATTGGAAAGGAGGCGGGCGCAGAGGCCCGGGAGGCTGCGGTCTCCTTTGTGCAGCGTCTGCAGGAGGATCTAGGAGACCAGACCGTGCTGCACCAAGAGTCGCAGGGCCACGAGTCCGACTGCTTCCACAGCCACTTCCACCCCGGAGTCATGTGAGTGCTGAGAGAGCTGAGGGCAGGGTCCGATCCTGCGGGGAGGGGCCCACCAGCCACCCTAGGAAAATGGCTTTTCATTGGCCGAATGGTGTACTTGTGTGCACGTGCACACACCTATGTGCGCTTCAAGATAGGTACACTCACATACAATCCACCCATCTCAAGCATTCAATTCAAGAAACACGCAACCAGTACCACAATCAGCTCTAAACGCTCCATCACCTTGAAAAGCCCCATGATCTGGGGAAGTCTCTCTCCAGGTCCTTCCTGTGCCCTCCTCCCCTACCAGAGGCAGCAACTGGTCTGCTCTCTGGCTATCCATCTGCCCATTCTGGACTTGGTCTGTAGGTGGAACACACAGAAAGTGAGTTTTGTGGCTGACATGTTTTCATTTCATCTTAATCTTCTCCTCCTCCTCCTCCTCCTTCCCCTCTTCCTTTTCTCCTTTCTCCTCTCCCTCCTCCCCCTCTTCTTCCTCCTCCCCTTCTCTTCTTCTTCCTCCTCCTCTTCCTCCTCTCCCTCCTCCCCTCCTCTCTCTCTTCCCCCTCCTCTCCCTCCTCCCCTCCTCTCCCTCTTCCCCCTCCTCTCCCTCCTCCCCTCTTCTTCTTCCTCCCCCTTCTCTTTTTCCTCCTTCCTTTCTCCTCTTTCTCCTCCCCCTCCTCTTTTCCCTCCCCTCCTCCTTTTCCTCCTCCTTTTCCTCTTCTTCCTCCTTCCCTTTTCCTCTTCCTCCTCCCCCTCCTCCTGTCCCTCCCCTCCTCTTTTTCCCCCTCCCTTTTTCTTCTTCCTCCCCTTCTCCTCTTCCTCCTCCCCTCCTCCTCTTCCTCCCCCTCTTCCTCCTCCCCTTCCTGTTCCTTTTCCTCTCCCTCCTCCCCCTCCTCCTTCCCTTCCTCTTCCGCCTCCTCCCCGCTCCTCCTATTAGAAGGAAGGAACCTAGAGTCTCACCCACGTAGCAGGCAAACTCTTGACCGTGATCTCCATCCCTTACTGGTCCTGTTTACCCATGCTGTGGCACGCGTTATTACCTGGCTCCACTTGACTGTGGAATGATATTCCATTCTATGAATCCACCGTGTTGTATCAGTGTAACACCCAGCGGGCACGTGCATTGCTTCCACTTTGGGGCTGCTATCAATAGTACTACTGTGAACGTTTGCAGGGCAGCTGCTGTCCTTGGTCTCGGTTTGTACACGGGAGTGGCCACCATGTTTGTCACACTGGTAGAAAGAAGTGTCTTCTATTTTCACAACAAGCATTTTTTTAGCTGTCACCTTTTGAGACTGACAGTAGTTAACCTGACTGCCAAGGGCAAGTCATTGTTGTTTTGTATCGCTGACTTGAATATTTGTGTGCAGTGCAGACAAGTCTGTGTATGTATGCAAAAACACATGCCACCCCATGCATGCATACCTGAATATCCATATCCACCACACAGACACGCTCTTCCATGTATGCACGTTTACACTCACCTGGGAAAAGTACATCTGAAATCCCCCAGCATCCCACAGTCCACACAGTTGTTCTACATGCTAATTAGCAACACATGCTTGTGCCTCATGTACCTATGGACTCGCACATACATATGTACTTCACAGACATGTATGAGCCCCACCCATACACATGCACATGTGCATCTCTTCAGGAGGTGAGCTTTCTCTCCCCTGTCCCTTCCTTCCTCAGTTACAGGAAGGGAGGCAGGGCTTCTGCTCTCAAGCTTGCGGAGACCAGCATGTACAATGTCCAGCGACTGCTTCACATCAGGGGGAGGAAGCACGTGTCTGCCACTGAGGTGAGGGCAGCCGGGGACGCGCTCTGACCTCCAGACTCACGCAGGCTGAGTATCCTGGAGTCTAAGGGAGGGCGGGGGTTGGCTGGAAGTGTGGAGAGCGGTGAGCTACAAGGAGATGGCCCCACTCACAAGGAGGCGCAAGGCAGCCCCGCCTCCCTGCTGTCTCTTTCCTAGTGCTGGCGCTTTAAGGACTTGGGCACAAGGCTGGGTCCTTGTAAGCAGCAGACTGGGCGTGCGCGGAGCCCACTCTTGGCCTCACATCATTCCTCCTCACACACAGACCCACCCTGGCCTCCTCCGAGTGCCCTTTCATGAATCAACACAAAGCACTCTATACTTGCATGCACCGGGAAACTAACTGTGGCACAGGACATTCTGCTGCCGGCGGCGGTGGCAGTGGCCAGGGTCTGAGGCAGTGAAGACTCGTCTACAGTGTGGCTGGTGACCCCGTAGTTGCACATTTACAGCCACCAAGGCCGAAGGCAGCTCTGCGGTGCTCGGTCCTGGCCAGACTTTGCACCGCCGCCCCACAGTTCTTGTGGAGATGGACATTTAGACTGTTTTGGTTTTCCTCTTTTGCCACTGAGATTATTTAGGGTGTCCTCCAGATGTGTGTGTGTTTCAGTAACTGTCCTTATGCTGGCTTGCACACTGTCATCACACAGACACTTATACACTGTCACCACGAGCACACACTCGTATTCAGACGTGCTTTGTCCCATACAGGTAGATGTGCGTGTTCACATAGAAATAAACAATTACCCATGCTCCACTTCTGGATAACCACACGAAAGGTCCTATGTGGCTACACACACACACACACACACACACACACACACACAGAGCTGTACACAGCCTCATGCACATAAGTGACACGCCCTGCTTTGCTCTCTCTCCCCTCCCCTCCCTTGCCCCTCCCTCTGCCTTGCTTCCTCCCTCGCCCTATCTTTCTCCTCCCGCCCCTTCCACATCCCCTTGCCCCTTCCCCTCCCCCTCCCTGTAGTGCTGGTGGTCTGACACCTGTCCCTTGCACCTCTCTCTCCTGGCTCTGGAAGGTGGCCCTGTCCTGGAACAGCTTTACCAAGGGGGACATCTTCCTGTTGGACCTGGGCAAGGTGATGATTCAGTGGAATGGACCCAAAGCCAGCATCTCCGAGAAAGCACGGGTCAGTGTCTGTCCTGCGGACGGGGAGTCCAGGGCGTGGGGAGGGGTCCATCATCTTGCCACCCCGAGGAGTAGCTGGGCTCTCTGTTTCAACCCAAAGGGCATCTACTAGATACAGGCTAAGTGCAGATGCCCCACTGGTGGGCTCTAGAGTGGCACGACACCAGCTCTCCTGTCCCTATTCCTGTGCCTATAGGCACCAAGCAGTGACAGGAAGGACCTGGGCTGTGTGGAACCAGGGTCATTCCCAGGAAGTCCTGACTGCCGGGTCCTCTCCTGAAGGCACTGACCCTGACTCGCAGCCTCAGAGACAGGGAGCGTGGCGGCCGTGCCCAAATTGGTGTAGTGGATGCGGAGAACGAAGCCACCGACCTCACGCGCATCATGGAGGCCGTGCTGGGCCGCAGATCAGGCAGCCTCTGTGCCTCTGTACCCGGCAACAGAGTCAGCCAGCTACAGAAGTGCCATGTCCGGCTCTACCAGTGAGCAGAACTGGGGAGGGCACAGGGAGAGGGAGGGTCTCAGCTGTGTGTCTGTCGTTACTGAAATAACGGGTCCTCTACAACAGCTTCCAGCAAAAGCCCGCAGGTCTCTGGGGAAGGTCATGTGGGGTGTTAGGCCTGCATGAGATGCACTCGAGTGGTATGTGGTAGCATTGATGAGAAAACCCATAGCAGAGATGGGGAGACTGAGGCCCTCTGAGGAGCCACCTAAACCCCACACAAGGCTGCAGTCATTGAGTTCACGTCACTACCTAAGTCTCTAGGAAAGTAGAGGAAGCCAGGGGTTCTGGGATGGCACCAGGAGAGACTGGCTATCCACATCTGGACACCTGCCCCCCCCCCCCAGCGTCTGTGAGAAGGGAACAGACCTGGTGGTCCAGGAACTGGCGACCCGCCCACTGACCCAGGACCTCCTGCAAGAGGACGTAAGGAACACCTGGCCTGGTACCCACCCACTCATCCCTACCTCCTGGCCCCAGCTCCTGCCAACCTGACTCACAACCGTGTTTTCCTAGGGCTGCTATCTCCTGGACCAGGGCGGCTTCAAGATCTACATGTGGCAGGGACGAAAGTCCAGCCCCCAGGAGAAGAAGGCTGCCCTCAGTAGGGCTGTGGTGAGGTCCTGGGGTCCTTCAGGGAGGTAGCCTGTGGTCAGGACTGGTAGAGGATAGCCTGCAGAGTTGGGGGTGGGTGGGTACAGAGGGTCTATGGGAAGAAATGGCTCTGCCCTGGAGCATCTTTATCCTGGGGTCTCCGAGGACAGGGACTCTGGTCATGGGGTCAGAAAGTGAGTATGTCTGCCCTGGAAACCTTGATCTGGAGGGAAGATACGGAACCCGGAAGACACCTGGCGAGCAGGACTCAGCCATGCCTTGAGGCCTGAGAGCCTTCTGCCCTGGGGGGTGGGCGGCAGAGGAAGTCTGTGAGACTGTAGGCTTTGTCACGGCCAGCCCTTCACCAGGCTTGGATCGAGGAGACCCCGTCTTCCCTCAGGGACCTCAGGAGAGAGTCGACAGCGCAGGAGGCAGCTTGTTATGGGGGTCACAAGTTTGGTTAATTAACTCAGTTCGGAGCTTGGCTGTCCTTGTAGCCACAGTTGGGGCGTGCCTCTGGGGGTGGAGCACAGCCAAGGGCCTTGGAGCCACAGGCCTGACAGAGCTGTGTCCCAGGGCTTCATCCAGGCCAAGGGTTATCCGAACTACACCAATGTGGAGGTGGTGAACGACGGCGCGGAGTCCACAGCCTTCCAGCAGCTCTTCTGGACGTGGTCAAAGGAGCAAGATAGGAAAAAACACCCAGGGAAGAGTGAGCAAGAGGAGGGGCGGGGAGGGGGCGCGGGGGTGGAGCCTAGGGAATGGGCGGGGCTTAGAAGGAGCCAGAAGCTGGAGGGAACAGAACACCAGAACCAGCGAGGAGGTGTGTCCCCTAAGGATGAAAAGGAAGAGGGCGTGTCCGGACCCTATGAGATGGGTGAGGAGTGAGTTGGCCAGGGGCACTGAAGAACGTCACTGACTCTCCGCTACACACGCAGGTAAACTGACACAGGTAAACCTGGAGGTGGGCAAGCTTCACACCCAGCCTGAGCTCGCGGCCCAGCTCAGAATGGTGGACGACGGCTCTGGGAAGGTGGAGGTGAGGGCACTGGCTTGTGGGTGATGGTGTGCACACACGGGTAGGCTCTGCCTGGAGAACAGATGACTGGGGGTAAAGTGGGGAGCGGGAGGGGAAGCCATACTGGTAAACCCAACGCTCTTGGGGAGGGACTATCAGGAGTTCCAGGCCAGTCTTAACTACATGAGACACCGTCTCAACAAACTAAAATGACCCAGGCACATATCTTACACTACCAGGGATATAGTCAGGGAAATAGAAACATATATGCCCTCTCTCCAACAGCTGGCTCATACAGTCATACCAAGTCATATAAATCACTCTCACTCAGGGACAGGCAACTGGACAACACCCGGACAATGGACCATGCCCTGTGGCCAACACAGGTGCACAATCATACAAATCACAGCCTTAAGCACTCCTAGCCCCTAACACACAGTCACAAACCCCTCCCCTGGCCCCAGCCCAGTGTTCTAGAAGCTGAAGGAGTTGAGGCTGACTTGCAAACATCCTGCGGTATAGGCGCACATACATGTAAGGCAGAGACCCCTTCGTTCACTCAAGCCTGCCTTTAAGTTCATAAAATAGGGGCAGAAATGATGGTCCTGTCTCATCCCCAAGCTAACGTGGAGATGCCATTAGACTGGGAACAAGACTACTGTGCCCTGGGGGGGGGGGGAGGGAGACGGGAGGGGGCGGAGCTGTACATTCTCTAAGTAAGCAGAGGTCAGAGAAAGTAGAAGCTCCGCCTACATTTGTCCTTATATGGATGGTGAGCAGTGATGGTTGGGAAGAGAGGAAGGAAAAGGGTGGGGGTGGGGGCAAGTCAGGGAGAGAGGAAGTCCCCTGGTGAAGCTCAGCGTAGGTGAAGGACACCAGCTGGTTTCCAGGCCCACCGCAGTGCAGAGGGGTTGGTGCTGTGATCCCGGCTTACAGGAGGGAAGAACTGGGACTTAAGGGTCACCCGCCAACCTGCACAGACCCAGCTTCTACCAGTTCCATCTGGTTCTAAGGCTGAGGTGTGGCTCCCACGGTAACCAGCCGTCCCTTGGACGACTGTGAGCAGGCGCCACCATTTTCAGCCTGTTTGCTTTATTGGACAGGGTCTCGCCTACCCTGAGCTGGCCTCAGACTCACTGTATAGTCAAGGCTGGCCTTGAACTGCTGATCCTCCTGCCTCTCTTCCCCAGTGCCAGGACCGCAGGTGGAATCCCAGGGCTGGGAGGTGTTGGGGCTAACCCAGGACATGTCACACTGTACCAGCATCCCATCAACAGAGCCACACCCCCAGTCTTGGCTTTTGTTTGTTTAGGGGTTTTAGTTTTATTTGTAGTGTGTATGTGTGTGTCTTATGTTGTTATTGGGGGTTTTTTTGTTTTGTTTTGTTTTTGTTTTTTTTTTGTTTTTGTTTTTGGATTTGGTTTTATCAAGACAGGGTTTCTCTGTATAGCCCTGGCTGTCCTGGAACTCACTCTGTAGACCAGGCTGACCTCAAACTCAGAAATCTGCCTGCCTCTGCCTCTTCTGGTGCTGGGATTACAGGCATGTGCCACCACCGCCTGGCTTGATTTCTTTTTTTAATTAGATATTTGCTTTATTTACATTTCAAATGTTATCCCCTTTGCAAGTTACCCCTCCAAAAACCCTCTATCCCATCACCCACCACCGCCTGGCTTATGTTACTGTTAATGACATCTTAAAGAAAAAAAATTTCCCTCCAGTGTGCCACAGCCTCCTTTCCAACCCCACTTCCGTCTCCTGGACCGAGCAGAGAGCCTCTGCATGGGGAGAGGGTGCTGTCTGCCCCTAGCCGGGGATGCAGCTAGTGGGGGCTAGACCAAGTTGGCCACAGGCCAGCAACTGGATCCATCTTATAGCCTCTCGCCCTTCCCCTGATTTCCCCAGGGACAGCATGCAGGTCTGGGCTGAGAGCGGGCCAGCAAAGGCAGGAGGTTACTGAGGTCTGGGTGGGGGCTGGGGAGGGAAGGGTCACTCACAGGTCCATTATGAAGCATGGAAGGCAGAGAATTGGACGAGCTGCTTGCTGGGACAGATGACCCACGAGGCTTTCTGGCTGAGATGCAGGAGGGCAGACTGCTGCGGTAAGGTCCTCTGTGCCCACGGGTCCCTTGCTCCTCAGGTGTGGTACATCCAGGACTTACAAAGGCAGCCTGTAGATCCCAAGCACCACGGCCAACTGTGCTCAGGAAACTGCTACCTTGTCCTCTACACATACCAGAGACTGGGCCACGTCCAGTACATCCTGTACCTGTGGAAGGTATGTCTGCCCACCCGCCAGTGTGTGGTGCCTTCCAGCCCAAGAGCTAGAGAGTGAGATAGGAAGACCCTGGGCACAGAAAAACCCAAGCAGCACCGTCCCCTTTCCGGTTGCAGGGCCACCAAAGCACTGAAGGAGACGCCAAGGCCCTGAACTGCAATGCTGAAGAGTTGGACCTCATGCACCAGGGTGCGCTGGTGCAGGGGCATGTGACCATGGGCAGAGAGCCTCCCCACTTCCTAGCCATCTTCCAGGGGCGGCTGGTGGTCTTCCAGGTAGAGCCCACATGGGACCTTTCGTCCCTTTGACACGGGTTGGAGAGGGGCTTGCCTGGAAAGCTTGGGTGTGACCCCAGCACCTTCGTAAGACGCTGGGCGTGGCGGTGCGTGCTGCGATCCTAGCTCTGCGGAAGTGGACACAGTATTTCCTGGAGCTCTAAGGCCGGTCTAGCCTAAGTATGAACTGTAGGCTAAGAAGGGAACTTTTCTCCAAAGAGGTTGACAGCATTCCTGAGGACGACATCTGATGCCCTGTGGTCCGTGAGCAAACACGCACACACATGCACATGCACACATGTGCACACACAGGCACACACTCATAATCAAAAAAACGATTTGGCCGGGCGGTGGTGGCACACGCCTGTAATCCCAGCACTTGGGAGGCAAAGACAGACGGATTTCTGAGTTAGAGGCCAGCCTGGTCTACAGAGTAAGTTCCAGGACAGCCAGGGCTATACAGAGAAACCCTGTCTCAAAAAAAAAAAAAAAAAAAAAAGATTTGACATAGGCCACTCACAGGAGGAAGAATTCAGTTTAGGTCCACTTCAGGGCTGTCAGAGTCCCTGGCTGTGTTGAGCCTGGGCCTAGATGAGAGCCAATACCATGGTGGCAGGACCATGCTCTGGGCCCTCTGAGATGGGAGATGAGTCTAATTTGAAGGGGTCTCTTTTACTGTCCGGCACAGAGAGGACTGCCACAAGCCACACTCAAAGAGCCAGGGGACAGTGCTAGTCTCAGTCCAGAGGCAGCGTGTTCGCCACTAGGACAGGGAGGTGGCCCCAGGAGCCCACTCAGCCAGAGGCCACACCTTCTTCTAGGGGAATGCGGGCAGCAAAGGGGAGAGGCCTCCAATATCCGACACCAGACTTTTCCACGTGCAAGGGACAGAGAGCCACAACACCAGAACTATGGAGGTGCCGGCCCGTGCCTCCTCCCTCACGTCCAGAGACGTCTTCTTTCTGATCACAAGTCACGCCTGCTACCTCTGGTTTGGGAAGGTACCAGCGACTGTACCCGGGGAAGGTGGTGCTAGGCCAGAGATGGGCCCCCTCCGCACAGATGCAGGCTTAGTCCACAGAGACGGTCCAGTGGAGACGATGCTGTGGGTGGTGTGAAGTGGCCCAGGACCCTGACAGAGGTTCCGTAGGGGAAGCTACATGGCCCCAAGTGGACTGGGGTTCCTCGGGGTGGAGCAGGCCTGGCTCTGGCTGCCCCACTCCCTGGGTGGGGACTTTTCCCAAGCCTCTCTGGGAAAGGGAGCCCTAATCTAGTTTGCTTGATTTTTTTTTGTTATTGATGTTGTTGGTTTTTTTTTTTTTTTAATCTTTAGCATAAACCACAGATGACCCCCCCCCCCCAAGCCTAGATGTTTTCTCAACCATGTTCTGAAGCCAGACAGGGTCATGGGGTTACAGTTGGGGGACTGAAAAGGAGATCCCATGCCCAGAGGTGCCCCCCACCCCCCATCTGCTCAGGTCCCACTCCCCAGAGGACCCAGAGGATAGGACGTGGGACTGGAGGTGATGGTCCGCACAGCTGACCCAGCTTCTGCTTGCCAGGGCTGTCATGGGGACCAGCGTGAGATGGCGCGGACGGTGGTCACCGTCTTCCCAGGGAATAACAAGGAAACAGTGCTCGAGGGTCAGGAGCCTCTCCACTTCTGGGAAGCCCTCGGAGGCCGGGCCCCCTATCCTAGTAACAACAGGTAACAGGATCAGGGGAGAATATGTTTATCCTGAGGAGGAAGTAACTGAGGCTGGAAGGCGAGCCTGGCTTCCAAAGGTGGTCTCCAGTGAAAAGTCACACAGAAGTCTGGAAAGTTAAGAGTAAATCTGCAGGAGTCTCAGTGCTCCTCCTGCAGGGGCCATGGGGGGGGGGGGGTTGTGTCAAGCTCACCTTGTTTCCAGCCTTGGGGTAATGGGGGGTGGGGGGCAGGTAGACAGTGCAGGCAAACAGAGAGAAATGGTGCCCTCTGCTGGCAGAATCTACTCACTGCATTGCCGCTAAAGGTAATCCCTAAACCACGGGCTAAATGGAGGAGGCGTGCACAGGAGGTAAGAACAGAGTAATAACTCAAGGGAGGAAGGCGCAGCATCCCTGGGCTCAGCCGCCCACCCAAGTCTCCTTCCACCCTGGACCCGAGGCCAGTTCCTGACTTAACTAATTGTAGGGAACTCCCATGCTAGGGAGGGCAGGGCCTCAGTTCAGATGTCCCCCACTAGGCCAGGGGTCCCCCTCCCCAGTGCCGACCCCGATGACTTCATTCAGCGGCTGAAAGTTTTTCAGTCACCGTGTCTGTCCACTGAGGGAAAGGCACCCCGCCCTGGAGAAAGCCGTTCAGAGGAAGGCCGAGGGCCGGTGTGTCCAGGCTGTGCCCTCACAGCCGTCTTCCGGCCAGGCTTCCCGAAGAGGTTTCCAGCATCCAGCCCCGGCTGTTCGAGTGCTCCAGCCACTCAGGCGTCCTGGTCCTCACGGAAGTGGTGTTCTTTGGCCAAGAGGACTTGGACAAGTATGACATCATGTTACTAGACACCTGTCAGGAGGTAAAGCGGCCACTCCTGTTTGGCTGGGCTGGGAGCGCAGGGTGTGCCTGGTGTAGTTGGGCGTGAGGGTGAGTCTAGCCCGTGACTGAGCGTTGCCCTGGACTTAGTCTGGGTGTGAAAGAGTTTGGGTTGTGTGTGATTGTGACCTTGCGGGTTGTGTGTAATATCTGTGATGCAGTGTGCGACTCTGTGTGACTGAGGGTCTGGCCAGCTACACAGCACTGCAAGATGTGGAAGGGCTGACTCCACAGTAGCACGGGTGTCTCTTCGAACCCGCACATCTGGGTAGCTACGGCCGCTGCGTGTAAGCCAGACCATGCCAGCGATTGTGTAGGCCAGTATAGTCCAGTACTAACAAGAACTGGCCAGACCAGTTGTATCTGTGTGAGAGGGAAAGGGGGAAATGGGGTTGGTTGTTGGTGTGACTGAGCAACTGCATTTGTGAGTCTGTAGAATGCTGTGTGGCCATGAGATGGTATACGTGACCAGCCAGATAGGCGTGACAGGTAACGAAATGTTGCACACGTTAGATAACAGTATCTGCTTGTGGTCAGCTCTCTGACTCTATGGCAGTGGACAACATGTCTCTGTAGCTGTGGTACTGCCTGCGTTCAGTGTGTGTGTGTGTGTGTGTGTGTGTGTGTGTGTGTGTGTGTGTTACTGTCTGTGTTGGGGTAAGGCTGAGTCCTGAGAACATCTCAGAGAAAGCCCAAGCTCAGACCCCACCCCCGCTCCCCCACTGCACAGTCCACCCCCTTACCTAGCCAGCCCCTCTCTGATCAATCTCCCTGGCCCCACCTGCTTCCTGAGCATGCCAGGCTCGGGGACCTTAGGAGACTCTTGGCACTGCCTAGTCCTTCACTTTCTCCTGAGACATACGTGTGGCTTGTACCCTCATGAAGGCTCTGAGGGGGCAGAGATCATGCTCAAATCTTTTTAAGACAGTTTCACATAGCCTAGAATGGCCTCAAACTAACTCTGTAACCCTGAACTTCTGGTCTGACTCCATCTCCCAAGTGCCCGGATTGCAGGCCTGGCCCACCCCCTCCTGTTTATGTGGTTCTTGGGGTCTAGGGCTTTCCTAAGCAATCACTTTAACTGAACAGTAAACCGCCCCCCCCCCGCCCCTTTTGGAGGCAGAGTACCATGCTACGTAAGCTAACCTCAGACTCTCTCTGTAGCCAAGGATTGCCTTGAACTGGTCCTCCTGCCTCCACTTTGCCAGTGCTGACATTAAAGACATGAGCCACAGTACCTGGCTTAGGGACTGAAGCCTGTGTTCCTTCTATCGTTGAGTCTTTAGTACCAAGCACATGCTAGTGCTTCATACCTACTTATAGACTAGATACATGCATGCATGCCTGTGTTCACGGGTGTATGGACACCGTAACTTGCTGTGTTCTCGGCTGTGCATAGATGCATGCGTGCTTCTGAGGCCATCTGAGTTGGGAGGAGGTGACTGTTGCAAGCAGTCCCTCCACCTGTCCAAGCCCAGGCCTCCTCTGTGGCCCAGATCTTCCTGTGGCTTGGGGAAGCTGCGGGCGAATGGAAGAAAGAAGCAGTGGCCTGGGGCCATGAGTACCTGCGGACTCACCCGGCTGACAGGAGTCCGGCCACACCCATCGTTGTGGTCAAGCAGGGTCATGAGCCGGCCACCTTTACCGGATGGTTTGCCACATGGGACCCCTACAAGTGGACGGTGAGACATAATGCCCTACCTCCATCTTAATCTGGTGTGTGTGTGTGTGTGTGTGTGTGTGTGTGTTGGGGGGTGATACCAGAAGAGGCCTCTCCCTGGCTGAGGACCTCCTGTGAGTCAGGAGGGGAAACCTGATCTGCACTTTAGGATTCTTCCTGGGTTTCAGAGGAGCTCCTTCTTCTGCCCCAGTCCTGATAACAGTCCAACTCTTGACCCCAGAACAGCCAGTCCTACGAGGAGATGGTGGGGGGCAGCCTGGGACCAGGATCTTCAATCTCTGAGATGACAGCAGTAAGTGTCGGACAGTTTCCCTGGCAGCCCCACAGAGAGGTCAGCGTTCAGACAGAAGGGGACAGAGGCCGAGGAGCAAGGGCCCAGATCCAAAGGAGCGAGGTGTTCTGATGATACCAAGAGGCCTGTGGGTTCAGTGTGGTCTTTGGTGGGTGCCTGTCCTCTCTCTCCCGGACCCTGAGGCTTCTCTCTGGACAGGAGGTCCATAACTTCCAGCTGACTCCACAGCTGAGCCATAACAAGGCAGGCTGCCCGATGCTGCTGGCCTTCAAGGGTTCCCAGGATGGCCCAGAGAATGAGCAGGAGCTGGGCCTCAGGGTGGATGGCGAGAGCCCCAGTATGAACCACACCAGCAGCTGCAGTGCCTCGACCGTCAATGGGAGCCTGCCCCGGGAAAAGCTGATGCACCAGGCCCTGGAGGATCTGCCGCAGGGTGTGGACCCGGCCCGTAAGGAGGTGGGTACTAGACCTAACTGCACTGGGGGACCCCGCGGGATCCTGCCCCATAATATTCTGCAGACTGGAGAAGTTTAGAATAGATGACACCTCCAGGTGGGACAGGAATCTGGGCTCCAGGAGCCCCTCCCCCTCCCCACCCACTCCTACCCCCCCCCTTCCACCCCCAGTTCTATCTCTCAGACTCCGATTTCCAAGACATCTTCAGGAAATCCAAGGAGGAGTTCTACAGCATGGCCAAATGGAAGCAGCAGCAAGAGAAAAAGAAGCTGGGCTTCTTCTGACCTGGCGAACCCTGCCCCGCCCCCCACGCCCTGAGACTCCTCCCACTTCCTAATAAAAGCCAGTGGCTGGCATCGGGTGTGGCATGTGTGCCTATGTGCCTTCGAGCCCCACCATCTGGTGGAGTCTTCTCGGTGACAGGGTCCTGTGGCACTCTGGGATACCATCCACCCTGAAAAGGATTCCTTCTGGCTGCTTACATCACATGACCCCATGACAGTCAGAAGGGACTGTCATGTAGACCTTGAGGGACTCTCTGGTGTCTTTGTAGAGACTAGAAGGATTCATCTTGTGATTTTTTTTTTTTTTTTATAAAAACTCACAACCTAAAGTCAACTAGAGGTTAGGGAGAGGGACGCAGTGTTGTTCCTAACGGAATTTTTGAACCACTTCGGAGACTGGACGGCTCCTGGGCACCCCAGAGAGGCAGAAGCTCAGGAGATGTGTTAGAACTGGAGACAGTTCAGGGGCCTCAAGCTCCCGAGTCAGAGGTCTGTGCAGCAATGGCAGCCTCAACAGAGGTATGGACGCAGCTCCGCCCACTCAGGACGGGACTGCATCAGACCCCACCCCGGTCTTAGTCCTGGATGGAGATCTTCACAAAGAGAGTGGCGGATGGATGCTGGTCTCCAGTCTTAGACAAGAGGTGGACATGGCGGTACCCTGGAGGGAAAGGACAGTCCTGGTCACTGGGAGAGCATGCTGAAGGCACAGTGAGTGAGCTGTGGGTGAGCAGTGAGGCCCCGCCCACGGCTGCCAGCAGGCTCCTCCCCTCCAGCGCTCACCCTGCTTGAGGCTGTTCCAGGGGATAGTACTCTGGCCAATAAAGTCGTTCCTGGAGGAGGAATCATAGTCCTCTACCATGAAGCGTACAAGGGCAAGATCAGGCACTGTTACCTCAAACTCAAACTCTGTGTCCCACCATGGGTTGAAACCTAGAAGGGCAGAAACCATATTAACAGCAAGGTCAACGGCACCAACAGCCTGGCCCCACCCAGGCCCAGCGCATACATTACCATTATTGGTAATAACTGCTGTCTGACGGCTGGCCACATCCCGGGCCACACCGTGGATCTCCACGATCACCTTGGGGTCCACGATAGAATTCTTGTTCTTATTGACCTTTGGCAGCTGCTGTCCGGAGATGATCTAGGGAAAGGTGGGGACAGGGAACATTCAGGGATGGCAGTGAGGAGAACGGGGTCTCCACAGGCTGCCAGGCCCCCTGTGTCTGGCCATACCCGGACTCGGAGCCTCTTCGGAGCCCACCAGGGTCCCGGAGTCAGGGCACGTGAGTCGAAGGTGGTGTCAGGGTCTCTCAGAAAGGCGGGTTTCAGCACATACCCGCAGCCTCCATTGTCCTGGAAGCGGCCAAGGTACACATCCATTTCTGGCCCGGGGGTTTGGAAGTTCAGAGCCACTACAGGTGGAACAGAGCAGGCACAAGCTGTGGGCTGGCCCCAGAGTCCTAGAGCCCAGCCTGCCCAGAGTGCAGCAGCATCTGGGTTCCTATGTGAGTTAGAGCAGGACCCAACGGTCCAGGATCTCCTGCCCTCCCGGCATCTTAGCTGACCCACCACACTGACCACGTGTTCATGTGTGTGTGTGTGTGTGGTGGGGGTATGGTGTGTAATATAGGTGTGTGTCGTGTGAGTGTTTGCACATGTATTTTTGCATGTACTTTCAGAGGCCGAAGGTCAGTGCCTGGCGCCCTTCTCAATGGGTCTTCACTTTAGTTTTGAGACAGGGTTCCTGCTGAATCACCTGGTTTGGCTGGCCAGCAAGCTCAGCCCGGCTTGGCCTCATTAGCGCTGGCTACAGATTGCATGTCATCACCACCGTGCTTTCACACGGGTAGGAGTCCCAAGCGGCACCTCCTGCTTGTATGACAGCCATTTTGCTGACTGAGTCATCTCCCCAGCCTCTTTTTTTTTTTTTTTTTTTTTTTTTTTGAGACAGGGTCTCATGTAGTCCAGGCTGGCCTCGAACTCACTAAGTAGCCAAGGATAACCCTGAACTCCTGACCCACCCACCCCACCCCCACCCAGAAAGGGCTAGAATGACAGGTGTGACCCCATTCCCCAAAACAAGACTCAAAGGGCTGGAGTTGACACCAGACGCAGACTCGCTGGCTGGGCAGTTTCCACGCTCAGCACTTGGCCTGCACCCAAATCTCCTCGGCGCCCCCCACCCCCACCCCCGACCTCTCTCTCTAAGCCCCCCCTCCCCCCAGCTGGCCCATACCGATCTGGCAGCCCCCGTTCCACAGCTCCACCGGACTGTAATTGGAGGAGTCTGTTCTCCGCCCAGCTGGGTAGATCCTGCTCAGGTGGCTCACGTTATGGCGGACAAAGCTATTTCCTGAGAACAGGTGAAATCAAGTCAGCAGTGAAGGCCTTGGTGGGCTAAAGACACGCCTACCCACCCCACCAGTTGTCTGGACACAGAGTGGGGAATGCCAACTTGGGACCCTGCAGGGCTGGAGAGCAGGCCCAGTCTTGACCAGCCCAGATGGCCAGGATCGTGCGCCTGCAGGGACAGGGGCTCACCTGATTCTTGCAGCATCCGGAGGGCACGGTTTTCCGAGAAGGACGCCATCTCATAGAATGCCTGCCCAGAGCTGCTAGGACTGGAGAAGCCACCAAAGTGGACACTCTTGCAGTAAATGACCAAGTCGGAGAGCTCCGGCACCAGCTTTAGCTTATCCTCCTGGAGGCCGCGGGGAGGCCCAGGTTAGAGCCAGAGGTAGGGTAGGACAAGGCGGGGCCTGAGCACCAGAAACCCAGACAAGAGAGAGAAAGGGGGGGAGGGGAGGGAGAGAGAGGAGACAGACACAGAGAGAGGGGGAGCAGAGGGTCTGAATGGCGGCCACAGAAAACCCAAGGCAAGGCAACCGTCCCGTGGGCAATGGGGCGGGAAGGGGCGGGGCCGCCCCACCCCCACAGCTTCCCCTAGAACCTTGGCCTTGTGCTGCACTTGGCTGCGCACAGCCTCATCCTCCATCTCCGCAGCCTCGTCTTCATCAGACACGTCAGTGGCTTCCGGCCCGTTCTCCCCTCCAGCAGGCAGCAGCCCTCCCAGCTTCTTCCCTTTCAACAGGATCTTGCCCTTTAGTTCCTGGGGACGTAGGGCTCACTGGTCAAGACCCCACGTAGGCCCCCAAGCCGGCTTCGCTTCCCCACCTTCAGGGCACCAGCTCCGTACCTCGGGCGAAGGCAGGCGCGTGGTGACCCCGTCCAGTGGCTGGTCCAAGAGCATGGGCCCCAGGATGGCCCTCAGGTGATGTGCCATGACCCGTTGTTGCTCCAGGCTGCAGTGGTTCTCCAGGGACAGGATGACTGGGTAGGGAGATGCCTAGAAGCCCCAGGATGAGTTAGGAGGGACCGTCCACCCCCTTGTGTCTCCTCTCCTCACTCCCACGGGCACGGCCAACCTTGAAGGCATAATCCCGGATGGCCCTGAGTGTGTCGCAGAAGAGTATCTTAGAGGTAAAAGTGTAGCCGTGGTAGATGATGGGCTCCTGATTGGGGCCGTCCCAGCAGTCCAGCTCCAGGCACCGGCAGCCTTTGCACAGAGCCCTGCAGAGAGGTGACAACTAGGTTAGAACCCTCCAGGTCCCCATCCCGGGTCCCACCCCGACTTGCCCCTAACCGTTCCCTGGGCCGCACCGGATGTAGGCCTCCGTGCTGCTGGGCCCCGTGAGCTGGTCTTCCAGCAGGTAGGTGTTGTGCGAGGAAGACACTAAGTAGTGGCTGAGCGGCTGGTCCATGTCCTGGTAGACACGGCGGTGTGCCAGGCTGAAGGCGCTACCGTCGGCCGACAGCAGGTACATGAGGAAGCCATCCTTGGTCATCTGCCGCTGGGCCTTGGCTAGGTAGGAAGAAGCCACCATTTCCAGTCAGAGCTAGTTGCCCACCACTGCGGAAAGAAAAGTCTTTTCTCCACTGGCCATGCCCACCCAGTCCTCTGCAGCTCTGAGGAGCAGAAGTCGTGGTCTCCCAGTGAGACTGTGGTCACAGTGCGCTGAGGCCCGGTCTCTTTCCCTTCCTCCTATTCTAAAAGCCCCAAAGGCAGGGTGTCACCTCCTCTGTGTCCCTAGAGTGCGAGGTCCAGAGGACTGGACTTGGGTCTTACACAAGCACTCTACCACTGACTGACCCATGTCCCCAAGTCCTCCATTCTCTGTACTTTGAGACTGGGCTAAGGTAACCAGGCTGGCCTGAGAGTGTTGAGTAGGCCCTCTGCCTTCTCTAGGTCATGTGCCAAAGCTGGATGGAAGTTGTCTAATGAAGAAGGAAGTAAAAATAACCTTGGCTTGTCAGTCACTTCTTTCCATGTCTTGGGGCAGGGACGCTCAATGACATTGAGGAAGGAACTGGAGGAAAACGAGGCCCAGACTGGGCAGACACTGAGCTCTTTCTCCCAGCCACCTGCTTACACAGGACAGCCACACACTGGTCTGCAACTCTGGGGCTGGCTCCCTGCAGCACGCCTGTCTGTCTGTCTGTCTGTCTGTCTGTCTGTCTGCAGTTCCATCAGAGTCTCCCCAGCCACTGGCTATGGGACTGCAGGGCCCTCACCAGTCTCACTGGGCTCGTAGCGCTCAATAAGAGAGAGAGCCAAGGCTGGCCCTGCCTCCTCCTCCCGCTGCTGATGCTGCAGGAACGTCACTAGCTTCTCCACCGACAGGGTCTCCGCAGCCCCTGCTGCCTCTGCAAAGGCCTGATCGATCTCCGACCGCTGGGTCAGCATCTTGTAGAAGGTCTCAATCTCCTCGTCCTCCAGCGAGTCTGTCTGGGAGTGGTCGCATTCCTGCAAACCCAGCACAGCCCACGGGTAGGGCTCAGAGCTGGCCTCACTCGGGCCAGGCCCAAGGCCCCACAGGCACAGCGGGCCAGCTCACCCTGAAGATCTTCCTGGCGTAGCTGTCGTCCACCTGTATGTTGAGCTCCTTCAGGAAGTTCTTCAGCTCCTTGAAGTTCATCTTGTTGTCCTTGTTTTTATCAGCCTTTCGCAAGCAAGAGTGAATCCAGCTGGGCGAGCAGTCAGGAAAACACACAGCAGCCTGATGCCCACCAAGATCCACCCGAAACCGGGGCTGCCCGCGATCACGTGATCACAAAGCAGGGGCCCGACCGGAGGCCTTCCTTACTGCGGTCTTTCCCTCCTTTCTCTTGTTTGTTGGTCTGTTTGTTTGGTGCTAGGGACTGTGTGTGTGTGTGTGGGGGGGGGTCTCACACAGCACTCTACTGCAGCCTTTACTTTGTATTTTAAGTCAGGAGCTGTCCAAAGGACCTACACCAACCGTGAACTAGCTCCGGGATCCCCCTGCCTCATCTCTAAAATTATTAAAATTATTTGAAAAATTTAAAAGGTATAAAACTTAAAACTCTGAGAGCCACAGAACATTATTAAAAGAAACTGGAAGAGACTAGGGGCTGGAGAGATGGGTCAGCACACAAGACTGTTTGCTGTTCTAGCAGAGGACCACACCTAAGATCCTGAGTCCTCATCAGATGGCTCACAACCACCTATAACCCTAGCTCTGGGGAGTTGGTACCTTCTTCTGGCCTCTGCAGGCACTACGCACTTGTGGATGGAAACACACACACACATACACACACACCACAAATCTTCAACAGGTAGAAAAAGGAATAATCAAATGTAAAGACACCTGACCTTGTCCATGGATCCAAAGACATTTCTTGCTGGAAAGTCTCCAGGTTAACCTTTGATCCCTATCAAATGATGTTGGCTTCTTTTCAAGAAATTGACACATCTGACCTAAAAATACACATGGGAAGCCACAGGACCCAGACTGGCCAAACCAATCTTGCAAAACAAAGAACAGATTTGAACAGTTCACACTTGCTGATTATGAAGCTAACTACAAAGTTACAGGAGATTAGAGGGTGCAGGGATACTGCACAGAAGGACAGACAGACGGACAAATGGACAGATCTAAGTCCAGAGTAAATACTCACTTTCACAGCCAATGGACAGTTCAATGGCAATACTCAACAGGATAATATATTTTCAGGCCCACGAGCTGGCACAGCAAGTGCAGGTCCCTGACAACTGAGTTTAAATCCCAGGATCCATAAGGTAGGAGAGAACTGACCCCCACAAGTTATCCTCTGAGCTCCACACGCAGAATTGACAAGTATGCAAACACACACAATAAATAACGTAATAAAAATAATAAAAAATGAGTCTCAGGCTGGAGAGATGGCTCAGAGGTTAAGAGTACTGTTCGCTCTTCCAGAGGTCCTGAGTTCAATTCCCACATGGTGGCTCACAACCTTCTGCAGTGGGATCCGATGCCCTCTTCTGATGTGTTTGAAGACAGCAACAATGTACTTACATAAAACAAATAAAAAAAAAATCTTGGGTTGGAGAGATGGCTCAGTGGTTAAGAGCACTGACTGTTCTTCCAAAGGTCCTGAGTTCAATTCCCAGCAACCACATGGTGGCTCACAACCATCTGCAATGTGATCTGACGCCCTCTTCTGGTGTGTCTGAAGACAACTACAGTGTACTCATATATATAAAATAAATAAATCTTTTTTAAAAACTCTCAATGCACAGTACTAGAATGACTGCACATCCAAATGCAAAGAGGAAATAGATTTCCTATCCCACAGCACACAAAAGCAAGCAGAAAATGAACCAGAGATTTACTTCACAGTCAAGAGAGTATCTGTAACCAGTGAGGAACCTAAGAGCTAGTGATTTTATTGATGTAAAAATGCCCCCCGCCCCCGTGCTGGTGGGCATCTATATTGTTGAAACCACTTTGGAAAATTATTTGGCAGGTTTTCAAGATGTTAAACATGGGAGGGGTGTGGCTCAGAGGACCAGAATCCACCTCAGCACCTACATGGGGCTGTTCCCAATGGCTCCTAACAACTCCAGGGGATCCAGTGTCCTCTGCTGACCTAGGCAGGCATTGCACACACACGGGCACTCTATGCGCGCACATGGGCACACAAAGACAGACGCATACCTAAAACTAGAACGAGGGGCTGGAGAGATGGCTCAGTGGTTAAGAGCACTGGCTCCTTTCCCGAAGGAACCGGGCGGGGTTCGACCCTTCGCACCCACATGATGGCTCACAGCAGCATGTAACTCCAGTTTCAAGGGGTCTAACACCTTTTTCTGGTCTCCTCAGGCACTAGGTATGGACATGGTACATGAACATACATGCAGACAGAACACACATACACTTAAAATAAAATGATAGCCAGGCGTGGTAGCACATGCCTGTAATCCCAGCACTTGAGAGGCAGAGGCAGGTGGATTTCTGAGTTCGAGGCCAGTCTGGACTACAGAGTGAGTTCCAGGACAGCCAGGGCTACACAGAGAAACCCTGTCTCGAAAAACCAAAAAAATAAAAAAAATAAAAAAATAAAATAAAATAAAATGATAAAAATAACATCTTTTTAAAAAAAGTTAAACATAAAAGTTACCAAATGCCAAGCGGCAGTGGTGGCGCATGCCTTTATTCCCAGCACTTGGGAGGCAGAGGCAGGCGGATTTCTGAGTTCAAGGCCAGCCTGGTCTACAAAGTGAGTTCCAGGACAGCCGAAACTACACAGAGGAAACCCCATCTCGAAAAAACAAAAAACAAAAAAGTTACCAAATAACCTGGCCATCTTCCTTCTGGTATGTACTCAAGAGAGAGGAGAACACGTTTTTTGAGTTTTCACCGCAGATGAGAGCCCGAGAATGGAATGGACTCACAGCCCCAGTCACGATGAGTTAGGGATTATGGATGGGTGTATCCATACGGTGGGATACTGTTAGGACGCCGGAAGGAATGGCGTGCAGAGCCAAAGTGCAGAGTGGATGAGCAGGGACACACACTAGGAAGAAGAAGCCATTCGGGAGAGGCTACAGGACTCTGCGTCTATGGCAAGCCCACAGACCACGATGTATTCAGGAGCAGATGGGGGCTATCTAGGCCTGACTTTGGGGGAGATATTAAAGAGCCACTAATGAGGGGAGGGTCGTGGGGGGCAGGAGAGGGTGACGATGCCCTAACATCAGGATGGAAATGACAGCACAATTCTAAGTATGTGAAAACACACGGAATCAGGTTCAACAGTGACGTGTGTGTCTGTCTGTTCATGTGCACACGTGTGCTTATGGAGACTAAAGGCCAGCCACAGGTGCTGGTCCCTGGCTGCCGGCTGCCTTGTCCCCTGAGACAAAGCTCTCACTGGCCTGGAACTCACTTTTTGGTCTAGGCTGGTTGGCCAGGGAGACCCAAGGGGATCTACCTGTCTCTGCTAAGGTTGTGTATATCTAGATGGCTTTAAATTTTTATTTTACTTTATTTTTAAGTGTGTGTGTGTGTGTGTGTGTGTGTGTGTGTGAGTGTGTGTGTGCACATGAGTGTAGTCACCCTCAGAGGCCAGAGGCATCAGGTTCCATGAAGCTGGAGCTACAGGCAAGCCACAGTGAGCTAGCTGACGTGGTGGATCCGCTGGAAGAGCCGTGTGAGCTCAACCACTGAGCCGTGGCTGAATCGACCCTCCAGCCGCACGCCTGGCTTTCCCATGTGTGCTGTGCTCACACTCAGGTCCCTATGTTTGCATGGCAAGTCATTTACTAACTGAACCCCTGTCCCAGCCCTAGGTTCAACACGTGGGTTAATTTTATGGTATGTGAATTATCCCTCTATAAAACTGTCATAAAATGGGACACTGCAGGGCATGATGGGAAAAGCTGTGATCCCTGCACTCAAGAGACAGAAGGATCACAAGTTCCAGCCTAGAACCTGTCTCAGACAAATAAAACAAAAATGAGAACAAGTCCCGGACCTAATCTCACGCTGAAGCAGGATCAATAAATGAGCTGACCCACAAGTTATTGTGTTCAGCCGGCAGGCAGATCTGAACACTGGGGTCCCAGCATCGCTCCCCAAGACATGGCTCAGGAGAGCGCCATGGCCTTCCAAGTCCCTGAGGGCAGTAACCCGGAAGAACATGACAAATCACCCTGCCTCTGTCCCACCCCACCCCACCCCACCCCACCCCACTTCCCAGGCATCTACCTCCACACTGCTCACAGAGAGAATCGGAGAGACACAGCGGTTGGTCTTGGGTCACTTTTCCTTCTGCCATGGGTTAAAATGAGAATTCCTAAAATTCATAGTTGAAAACCAGCAACCCCTTGTACGGTGATCTCAGAAACAGGAGTCTTTGGAAGGTAACTTGAGTTATACGAGGACGTGAAGGTGGGGCCCTGACCAAAGGCTCAGTGTGCCTGGAAACGAGAGCTTTCTCTCTCTTCATGACAGGACAGAGAAAAGGCAGCTGCCTGCAAACACGGGAGAAGGCTCTCAGCAGAACCAGCCATGCTAGTACTGAAGCAACAACCCGATGTGGGGCAAGCCACCCAGCCCCTGCGGCGACCAGTTGGGTGTGTCTCTGAGAGTGTCAGGAGATTAAATGAGGAGAGAAATGGGGTTCACTCTGTTCCCTGGGATCCCAGGTTGGGTGAGAAGGTTGTGAGGTGCACATTAGTGTTCGCCCCTTTCTCTGTGCTTCCCGACTGAAGGCATGATGCGACCAGCCTCCCCGAGGTCCCACCGCATGCCTTTCCTGCCGCGGTGGACTACATCCTCCTAAAACATAAAATAAGCCCCTCTTCTCCTGATTCATTATTGCCAAGTGTCACAGCAACCAGCATAGGCTCTGACACGCTCCGGCATTTTGTTACGGCGACACAACGGACCACAACACATCCCTCGCCCAGCCAGGACCCACTGCCCCCAGGCGGATACTGCTGCAGCTTCTGCCGCTGGTCCATGGAGCCCGAGTGATGGATGATCTTGCGTAGGCCCTGCACCCAGTGCTGGACGTCAGCCGCAGACGGGGCAATGAGGTCTAGGGTATTGCGCTGGTCCTTGAAGACAATGGAGAAGCATCGGTCCTCGGGTATGTCTCGGGCAAATTTCTCCAGGCCTTCTGTGCGGTGTCCCATCCGTACCTCCTGAATGTCCTCGATGGAGACTGCAAAGAGGGGATGGGACAGCAGCTCAGGCTGTGGGGCAAATGACTGCCTCTGGTACAGCCATGGCCATGAGGAGAAGAGAGAGCACAGCCTAGTGCCTCGGCCACGCTCGGGGCTCAGAGTGTGGGTCCAGGGAGAAGGACAGGAAGTCATGCGAGTAGAAGAATGAAAACACTTTACAGGGAGCAGAGTGGGGATGAACACACAGGGGGACACAGAGGCAGAGATCATAGGACAGGAAGAGAAGCAAGGACCCAGGTCTACAGTCACAGAAATGAAAGAATCTGATAGCAGGAGAAGCCTGAAGCAGGCCTCTTGGAGAGACTCCGCTGTGGCTGGCACCTGTGATAGATGTCACGCACCCTCCAGACCACACTGGTCTTTGATTCCCCACAGCTATCCCCACCTTCCGGTCCCTATACTGACCACTTCCGACAGCCCTGGCTCTGGGGTCTCGGGGCAAAAAAATCCCAAAGCAAGGGAGAAAAGCGATGAGTTCACCACGAGTGTGACTGCATGAGGTCTGGCTGCGGGGAGCCCTTTGGCAGAAGGGTACAGAAAAGCTGCACCTTCCAGCGTCCCAAGAGGCAGAGAAGAAGCCAGTCTGCGTCTCTGAGAGAGCGGAGTCTCTGGACTCTGAGTCCAGTCTGAGAGAGCTGAGCAGGACAGGGAGACGCAGGCAGGGTTAGGTCCTCGTGGGCCTGTCTCAGCTTCCGGAAAGGCTGAGTTCTGCGTTAGAGCTACTGTGCTCTGAGGGATCCTAGACCCAGGGGACTCAGCAGTAAGGGACAGACAAGGCCACCCCAGCAGGTTAGGCACACCCACAGTGGGCTTACTACGCTATTCCTGGGGGTCCAGGAGATGACATCTCTCTGTCCTTAGGAGGCTGGGAGGGCCTTCCCATCAAGCCAGCCTTCCAAGCTGCAGGGACAGACAAGCCCTTCTATGCTGTCACCCCAGTGTATCCCCCACAGCCTGGCTGAGAGCCAGCCTTACCAGTGTGGCTTGTGCTGAGCCTCCCACAGCAGGACTGTCCCGTCACATCCTTCTTCAGCCTTTCCCATCCATTCAGTCTGGGTCCTCCCCAAACCCCAAGTCCCCAGGGCCTCCCAGCCACCCTCAGGACTACATGTGTACCACGTGCCTTGACTGGGTCACGGGCTCTGAAGAGTGGGACCCATGGCCCCTGCACCATCTGGGATGCAGAACACATCCCTGGATAATCCTTCTTTGCCTCACACTACGCAGCTGAGCTGCACTGGACCAGGAGTGAAAACAGGAAGCCTGGGTCATGGAGCCCCCAGGCCCAGGGAGAGAAAGGCCAGCTGCCTTCACTGCAGATAACAGTCCTGGGGACAAAGCATGAGCACTGGGAGGTACTGGAGAGCCTTAGCAGGAGACAGAGACAAAGAAGAACCGGAGAACATGTTACTCCTCTATTATCCGGACTCAGTTTCCCCAGAGGTAAGGTGACATGGCGTGCAAGAACTTCAACCCTTACCTGGGAAAGATAATTGCAAACAAGTCCTGCTAAACATGAGACCTGTGGCAGACATCAGAGTTGGAAGCCAGCCTCCATAGTGCCTCTGGATCTCAACCTGGCTCCCTCACTGCTTACAGGGGGCTAGCCTGAGTGACAATTACTCCTGGAAGGGCATAGGGAGGGGCCTTCTCTTCTTACCCCTTTCCCCCACCAAGCACCAAGTGCACATTCAAATGTACCCACCATGACTCCAGAGAAAGCCGTCAGTTCCCACCCACCCCCACCAGCCAGTAACTCACAGGAAATCCTGTGTCAGGACAGGAGCCCACTGTAGCAGCCTGTCTGGCTTCACAAACACTGGCAAGGTCAGGGGTTACCCCTGTGCTAGGAGCCATTAGTTGGGTTGAGACCCCCTATATGAGTCTCAAGTTGGTTTTGTTGTTTGTTTTTGTTTGTTTTGGTGACAGGGGTTCATGTTTCTAAGTTTTATAAAAACAAAAGGAGAGAAGGGATATGTTTGGTGGACATGTAGTCAGGTGTTGGGGAACGGGGTGTCTCCGTGCGCCCATGCTGAGGCAGCCCTTCCCCCTGAGGGACCAGACACAAGACAGTTTAGAATAGAATAGAGTTTATTCCATGGCATGGGGAGGGGGGTTGAGATAGTAGGAGAGACAGAGAGAGGGACAGAGACAGAGAGAGAGAGTGGAAAAGTAGAGGCCGGCCATGAGCACGTGGAGAGAGGGGGGGGAGGGGAATGGGGGGAGGGGGAGCAGGAGAAAGAGGACAGAGCGGGAACAGGAAGGCAGGAGAAAGCAATGCAGAGGGGGCAAGCGGCCCCCATTATCGTGAGTCAGGCACACCTGGCTGTTGCCAGGTAACTGTGGGGCGGAGCCTAGACAAAAGGCTAACACTAAGCTGGTCTTAGACTCTTTATGCAGATGAAGATGACCTTGAACTTCCGAACCTATCCATAACCCCCAAATACTAATCTACAAGCATGTGCCACCACACCCAGTCTACGGAGTGCAGGGGACTCAACGCAGGGCTGCATGCATGCGAGGCAAGAGTCCTACAGATCTGATGGATCGAGCTACACCCCCAGCTCTCAGAGTAATCTGAGACACTTTAGAGTCCCATCCTCAAAGGAGAGCACCAGGGGGCTACAGCAGAGGGGTCAGGAGTCCATCCTTAGGACGTGGGATGAACACCACCCTCAGCTACGCAGTAAACTCTGGCTGTGCTATACGAGGTCCCGTTTAAACAACAACAATAGGGGCAGGTTAAGAGCACTGAGCGCTCTTCCAGAGGTCCTGAGTTCAATCTCAGCATCCACATGGTGGCTCACAAGGGTCTGTAATTTGATCCGATGCCCTCTGCCCTCTTCTGGTGTGTCTGAAGACAGCTACAGTGTCTTTATACATATACATAATACATTTATTTTAAAATTAGTACATAAATAAAACAACACAGTCCACATGGTGGTGCATGCCTTTAATTCTAGCAGAAGGAATTATTCAAGAATCTTGGAGCTGGAGGTTCCCATATCAGACAGTAGAGACCCTGGCCCACTGTCACAGAGTTCTAGCCATGGCTCTTGGCTAACCTCACCCGCAACCCCGGCTCCCAGGTAAGGTGTAAGGGATGTCTCTCTCATACAGAACTTCCGGGCAGCTCCTGCATTGGAGGGCATGTCTGCAAAACCACCCCCAGACCTCTCAGGAGGTTGCCTCCATCCGTACGCCCACCCATCAGATCTGGATCCTTGGGCCTTTGAGATGCTCTAGAAGGGCAGTCCCCAGTCCCAGGCCTCCTCTCTCCTCTCTCCTGCCCGTGCTCCACCCCAGCCTCCCAAGGCTCAAGTCCTAGGAAAGTTAACTCCTCCTGAGCCCCACCTTACATACCAGGGCTGGCCCGGAAGTACAAAGTACCTTATCTGTCCCCGGACTTTGGGCCTAGCTTTTGGCCCTGCCACTCTGATCCACCCACTGTCCGGGTGGCACCATTGCATTCAAACCACCCTGCCCGGCTCCACAGTTGCTTCGGAGCCTGGCTGTCCCCATCTGTGGCCACGGTTAAGTTCACCTTCAGTTAACTCCTATGGCTTCCCTCTGTGCCAGCCTAACCTTGGTTTCCCTACAGAGGATTTAACACCAATCTTTCCTTGACCCCAGCCAACCTGAGTTCCTTCCTTTCGCTCCTTATGCATGGCCCACCTGTGGTCACGGTCCATGACTGGCCTCCACCCTACCCTGTCCCACGCCCGCCACGGCGGGACCCCGGGTACTCACACAGCTGCGACTCCGGGGACCTCATGACCTTGCGAGATTCCTGCCAGATGGTCTTGCAGTCCTCCTGTAGCTTGTAGAAGCGTTCTCTACGCCACGAGCTGGATTTCACCTTCAGGAGCTGGCTGCCTTTCAGAAGGGCCTGAAGGTCCGGGTCATCCTGCAGCCCTGGGAGAGACAGCGCGGGTGAGATGTCACTTTCTCCAGTGTCCCTCTTAGCATCAGCCCCCACTGGCCTCGTCCGCTGCCCAATCAGAGCCCTTCTTCTCATCCGTCCTCCCGCCCACAACTCCAACGGGGCCAGTTCCCTTCCTCCTTCACAGGGGAGAGGCTTCTACCCACTTAAGATCCCACTTTCTGCCCCAGTGTTGAGTATCCATTGAACCTAGGGTGTCTGTGCATAGCAGATGAGTGGGTTTTTTGTTTTTCGAGACAGGGTTTCTCTGTGTAGCCCTGGCTGTCCTGGAACTCACTCTGTAGACCAGGCTGGCCTCCAACTCAGAAATCCTCCTGCTTCTGCCTCCCAAGTGCTGGGATTAAAGGTGTGCGCCACCGCTGCCCAGCTGCAGACAAGTGTTTGACCACTGTGCTACACTCTCTGCCCCAAGCCCATACGCAGACGCTTTGACTTGTCTAAAACCTCAGTGAGCACAATCCAAATGCCCGCGGCTGCTGGGCGATCTGGAAGTGGCCTGGCTCGGAGTGAGGTGAGCCGGAACTAAAAGAGAAAGGAAAGGAGGGGAGGAAAGTGACCGACCAGGGCCCGCAGAGCCAAATAACTCCCGCCTCCGAGGGCGCCAACATTCTCTGTACCTAAGTTAGTGTGCACACTTCCGGAGCAGCTGTCTGACCTCACCGGTTACCTCCAGGGGACCCCTGGGGCTATGCTACTCCAGCTACACTCTCCCCTATAGCCCTGCCCCCACCTCGAACTAGAATCTGCTTAAACCATTCTCTGATCTGTGTCCCAGAAGAGAATGATGAACCCACTGTGTTTATCCTGCTGGGATGGCCCTGTCTTTCCCACTGGACCCCTGGGACCGGGCTCCCTCAGCAAATGGTTGAGTTCAGTCTTTCAGAAGCTGAGCCGGGGCCCACGGGGAGGACACAACTCTGCCGGCTTGCCCGGCTCCTGCCCAGCTCTTGTGTGGCCACAGGCTCTAGCGTACTCACAGTCCTCTCTCCTGACAGACCCAGGCAGGGGGAAGGGCCTGGAAGACACCGAGCCCTTTAGGAGACTTCATTTGCACACGAATTCTGTACTAAGGATGATAAAGGAGATCTGCACCCTGTACCTTAATAATGCACCAGTGGGACACAAAGGCAGACACACCTATGAGGTGGTGTGGGCACACGCATGCGCGTGTGTTTACAGCACATGCGGTCTAGCAGTCAGATCTCAAAGCCAACCGGACACCTGAATGTGCCCCTAAAACCACGTGACCTAATAGAAAAGTGGCATCAGGGCCTCCAGCCTTCCTGTTTGAGGAGCCAGAATCTATGCTTCTGCTGGAGGATCGTAACAAAGCCGCGGACTTCTTTTCTGAGCCCAGACCCTCCGCCTCTCATATCTACTCCCAGTTAATCCGTGCTGTGTGCCCTGATGGCCTTCAGCACATTATCTATAAGCCAGTGTGGACCAGGCTTCACTCGTCAGCTTCCTGCTTTTGTGAGAACAGCCACCCCTATAGATAGCTTCAGAAGCCTCCTTCTCCCCCCACCCCACACCCATGCCCCTGCTCCCTCATCTGCCCTGGGGTAAGTGTCCCGGAAAGTCTTATTGCCAGTCCTTCGAGATGACAGTCATCCCAAACACCACCACCTCTGTCCCATGCATCTACCCATTGCTAGAAGATGCTCTACCTCAGCACAGACAGCTTTCCTTCAGTGTGGGGAGACCTGGGAGGAGAGAGGCTCGCACAGAGTGTCTCCAGTGGAGGGAAGGTTAGGGAGTTCCCAGACTG
Source organism: Apodemus agrarius (assembly GCA_964023405.1). Taxonomy (NCBI): domain Eukaryota; kingdom Metazoa; phylum Chordata; class Mammalia; order Rodentia; family Muridae; genus Apodemus; species Apodemus agrarius. Next base: position 121,576,782 of record OZ030012.1, read on the forward strand.
TCAGAGCAGAGAGTCACCTCTGGCCTCTGCTGGGAGATCCCACTGTCTCTAGGAGGGGGCCCCTCCTGACCATCTGTCAATGCTCCGCCCCCGAGTTGGCCGCAGTTAAGCAAGCTCCCGCTCACAGCTCAGATGGGAATGGGGGCTGCTGGGAAATGGAAGGCAAGCCTCCACCGCCTCATTCTGGAAAACATTGTGAAGGAGGGGATGACAAGGTTATCCTGTCCCGGAGCCAGCTGTGGCCCAGCCTGTGGGGTCAGACAGTGATAAGCTCGAGTAGGGTGACAGCTACCACCCTCCAGGAACTGGGAAATCTGGGCGGGTAACTCCATGGAGTGGGAAGGGCTTCCTGATCCTGAGGCCTCTGGGTGGCCTACCACAGGACTCTTGTTCTCGCACGTAGAAAGTCTGTGGGAACCCCCTATGCAGCCCTCACCTCAGCCTTGGGAGGGCGGGGGCTGAGCGCTCAGGGGTTTCATCAATCTTTTCCCGGCTAGCTGCCCACAGGGAAGCGAGACGGAGGGTGGGAATTCAGGAGTGCCAGACGATCTGCCCATGTTCCCAACAAGCTGCAAGATGGACGTGCTGGGCCTGGGACCCACGTCCATACACAGCTACACCGAGATACACGACACCACCACAAACAATCTCACAGACACAACCTCGCACACAGGGACACGGTGTGCAAACGACCCCCAAACTACCCCCAAAGTCTCACGGAGCACGTGTTACTGTTTTTCACACGCGGGTATGACACGTACAGTGCAGGATGTCATCATCATAATAATAACAGCGGCCGCCATAATGATAACTAATGTTTGGATAAGTTACTGTTGGCAGCACATGTGTTTAATCCCCTAAATAACCCCTAGGTAGAAAGGCAGTATCATTATTCCCATTTTACAGAGGAGGAAATTGAGGTTGAAGGAAGTTGCACAGCAGAGCTGGGACTCAGAAGTAGGCAGCTTGCTCGCGGGGTCAGAGCTAGGAAACATGCAGCAGCACTACTCGAAGACACAGAGCCGGTGGGTGGGTAGCATCATCAGAAAACCCACACCACAGGAGAAAGGCAGCCATTCCATCACCCGAGGCCACACGGTCACATCACACTGTCAGCTGTACACTGTCGCACAGGGCTACACACAGACACCCTCAATACCAGAATGTCACACTAGGGTATATGGCATGACACACTATGATCCCCAATCGTGTCACAATACCATCAGTGTGACAGAATCACTTAGCCAACCCTGAGGTCACCAACTGTCACTTGTCTAGGTCTACATTTGTCCACCATCATACCAGACCGCACTGGGTTCCACAGTCGCGCCAGCTCCACAGGGAATCACACACTGACTGAGTTTGTAACCAGGAGGGGTCGGAGTTAGTAGGGAGCACGGAGATTGGGCTGCTCAGGGAAGGGTAGGTGTCTAGTTCTCCCAGTACTCACGCCACACACCCACACTGAAAACACGGCCCCGCAGAAGAATTAAACATGGATAATCTGAGGCTTAAAGGGAGGAGCGTCCTGTTCCAGCTGCTGTCCCCTTCCTTTCCCCCCAGCAGCAGGCTCTCGGGTTCCCCTGCATCCCTTACCCAGTCTCTGTCCATTGAGCGCTGCCACTTTGCGACTCTGCTCCTGCAGGTAGAGCTCCCGGGAGCGGCTCACGCTGCCCCGTCTGCAACTCGGGACCCCTAGACACTGCATGGTGTTCTAAATCTCTGCCCGGGTGAATCCTAGTTTAGAAGCCGGCTGAGTCCGGCGGGCGGTCTAGCCTTGAGAAGGCGGAGCAGAACCTCAGGGGAGGGGGTGGGTCCATCTCTCTGGAGGCGGGGCCAGATCCTAGGAGGCGGAGTCAAGTCTGGGGGCGGGTTCATGGACTAGGGAGGCTGGAGAGAACAGAAAATAGGCGAAGGAAGTGGAACCAGAACCTGGGAGGTGGGACGGAGGAGGTTGGCATTCTCCCAATGTGGCCGAGGTGGCCTTGAATTCCGGATATTTGTGCCTTCACCTTCAGAGTGTTAGAATAGCAAGCGCGACTGGAGGGTTAGGGTGGCAGAGTCTGCCAGACATAACCCAGGTCCGGAGGGCTGGCAGCCACGCCTGGAAGGCGACGTGGAGGAATATCAGCCAGGAAGCACACGGAGGGTGAGGCGGAGCCCAGGAGGGAGGCACTTGCTAGGGAAAGGCGGAGTTCAGGCCGGGAAGGGAGGGTGTGTGAGGGTGGGGACTGGAAGAAAGTGTGCCGAAGAGCCAGGCAAGGAATGCCAACGCCAACTCTACAAGATAGTCCAGGCATCGGGACTGGGAAGACTGCTCTGCAGAGCGAATTCTGGTGACACAGAGACGTGGAGGTGGTCAGGTAGAGCCGGAGCTAGTCAACGGAGCCCGCCAAATCTCTAATCCTCAATTATTCAATTGATTTGTTGTGACCAGGCCTGCTGTTTGCTCCTGGTTTCCTATCTAAGCAGTGTGAATCCCCAAGATAACAAATGCCAACGCTCTTCTTCCTCTTCCTCTTCCTCCTCCTCTTCTTCTTTTTCTTTTCCTGCTCCTCCTGCGCCTGCTCCTCCTCCTTGAAACAGTATTTCTCTCTGTATAGAACAGGCTGACCTTAAACTCAGAGATCCTCCTTGCCTCTGCCCCCAGGTTAAAAGTGTGTGCCACTACCACCTGGCACAAATGCAATGCTTAAAAAAAAAAAAAAAAAGGAATGAAAAGAAGAGGAGGAGGAGGAGGAGGAGGGAAATGCTGCCCTCAAAGGGAGTCTGCAGGCTTACCTAGAATAAATCAGAAAGACTGCAACTTTGTGCAGATCTGTGCGGCCAGAGTGCCCGGGAACACTGGAGCCTTTCATCCGTACAACCTCCCTTTCATTCACTCTGCAATTACCCCACAGTCCCCACAGCAGGAGGGTCAGGACACCACCCAGAGGCCTGACTCACCCCTCCCTCACCCTCTGTCCTTGAAGAGGTCCCCACAGGGTTCACTGCAGCAGCAACACTGAGTCACTGGCAAAGCCAGATTTTTGGCACAGACAAGCACAGTAAAAAAAAAAAAAAAAAAAAACCCGAAGCGCAGAGCGAGTAGCTTGCCTACGGTCCCAGTGAGGGATGAGTAATGAGCAAGGCACTTGAGTGGACCGAAATGTGACACAGGAGAGCTTTCTTGGGGGGCGGGGGTGGGGGGTGGGGGATGGGGGAGGAGCCTAGAGTACCCACATTGTAACAAACAAAAACAAAACAAAAAACATGGAAAGGGGGTTTGTTTGTTTGTTTGTTTGTTGGAGACAGGTTTCTCTGCATAGCTCTGGCTTCCTAGAACTCTGTCTGTAGACCAGGCTGGCCTTGAACTCAGAGAACCCCCTGCCTCTGCCTCCCAAGTGCTGGTATTAAAGGCTTGTGCCACCACTGCCCAGGCTATATAGGGATTCTTAACCAGAACAAAGACCGCCTGGGCTCCCATGTGATCGAATCCCAGCAGGCTGTATTTCTTTGAATTCTTCAGCACTTTATGTGATGCACCTAAGATCATGATCTTCAGTTTGTTACGGTGGCTCACATCTGTAACTGTAGTACTCAGGGTTGTGAGACAGGAGGATGGCTATGAGTTTGAGGCCAGCTTGTGCCACATAGTGAGCAGGCCAGTCTAGGGCATGAGATCCTGTTTCAAAAACTAAACAAATAAAACCCTCAAACAACAGCAAACGGAAAGCAACCCACAACAACAGAATGCAGTTCTGAGAAGGTCCACAGACTTCCCAACTCCTCAAGTGGCCTGGGACACAAAAGAGTTGACAGCATGGATCGATGTGTATGTATGTGTGATATGCCCAGAACCCCAAAAGCAGAAACCTTTGAAACCTAACTCCCATCAGTGGGGAGCTGGCCACTTCTACTTGCTGTGATCGCTTTTCTTGGGGTCCTTGGCTTTTGAAGCAACCCAGAACTACTAAGCCCGTTAATTTTGTTTGTCTGAGATAGGATCTTGTATACTCTAGGCTGACCTCCAACTCTCTGTGCAGCTGAGGACTGTCACTTCTTGAACTAATGATTGCCACCTTCCAAATGCTAGAATAGAATTGTAATCCTGCGCCGCTATGCCAGGCTTATAAGGTGCTGCGGACTGAGCCCAGGAATGTGTGCCTGCTAAGCAGCTCTGCTCAAGTGAGGTCCCCAGCCCCCACTAATATTTTATCCTGGCAACATCCTCTGTGGAAAAATACCTTGCAATCCCGTGGATGAGAGAAAGGCTCAGAAAGGCAAAGGTTACATAGCACATAGCAAAGCTGGGAGTGGAGCCTGTGGCTCATGGGACTCCCCTGCCTCTTAGAGAATGCCAGCTCTGGAAACGGGGCAGGCGGGTCAGGCACAGCGCATGTTAGTGTGGGTGAATGTCTTCAGTGAAGGAAAGGGTCCTGGGAGGTGATGTCTTTTCAGGGATCTGCTGGGGATAGAGAGGGGTGGGCCAGGAGGGGAAGAGGGGAACTGTGGTGTCAATTATAGCAGGCTTTAGTGGTAGAAAGAGCCCCTTGGTTCATACACCCGATTCCAGCCACATTTGCCCTTAGTACTGTTCCATCATCTACCCATCCTGCCAGACAACCCCCAGATTGTGTGTGTGTGTGTGTGTGTGTGTGTGTGTGGACTCCTAGGAAAACCAAGGAGCCTATAAGTCAAATGACTTATGTGACTTGAGAGAGAGAGAGAGAGATAGAGAGAGAGAGAGAGAGAGAGAGAGAGAACTCTACTGTTTGTCTTCACAATATATGCCTTTATCCAACATCGCCTCTGTATAAGTAAGAAGTAAGGACAGAAGCCACGGTTCATCTCTTGGTGAGTCCATAGGTCTCCGGCTAATGGAGGGGACTGAGGGCATCTCTCCAGCAGACCTCCAACTGCCCAAGCCAGAACCAGAACGTGAGCAGTGCTCTGGGACCTGCACTGTGGAAAGGAATGCAGGCTCCCCTTTAGGCCCTGCAGGCTAACAAGTGCAAGCCAGTGACCACACTCCCGCAGAGGCCCTCCTCGACCAGTCTTCCTCCCTCATCTGGTTGGCAGTGCATTCAGGAGCTGCGTATGGAGGTCACTGTGGATGCCACACTGAAGCAGTGGGCCCACAGGTCCGTCAGCTTGGCCACAGTGCACTTTCCAGTCCTGCAGGAAAGGCTGCACTGAGTCACAACTTCGGGAGACAGGTCTCAAACAGGATGGGCCGGGCTGGCCAAGCCTGGGCTATATTAGACTGAGGCTCTGTGTCTTTCTCTGTATGGGAGATACCAGAGCTGATCCAAGAAAGAAAGGGGACAGGAGTACAGACACTGAGGTTAGAGCCTGTTCGAACGACCCAAGTTCCGTGACACAGTGTCAGAGGCAGCCAGAGGGAGGCGGGCAGGGGGGAGACGGGCAGCCTGGTAGGTCGCCAGGAATAGCTAGTGGATGGAGGCAGAGATTCTCTCCACTGTGATCCTCGGAGCCGCCCACTCTCTGTCCCCACCAGTGTGTCAGGAGCTGGAGGGGATATCTGACCTCTGAAGAGAATGAGGGAACAGTGGGAGGGATAGGAGCACACCCTGGCAAGGTGGCTTTGAGAGCCCCAAGTTTCCTGGGTTCTGGCGACAACAACGTGTAGGTCAACTGACAAACGCAAAACAGGTTGGGGGCTGGCGGCAGGGCACACATCCAAGGGGGAGTGGAGCGGAGGACAGGTGAGCACAAAAACCTACAACCCAGGGGGTGATACCTCAGTGGGTATGGGCAATTTGCTGCCAAGCCCAGTGACTAGAGTTTGATCCCTAGAACCCACATGGTAGAAGGAGAGAACTGATTCTTGCAAGTTGTCCTCTGACCTCCACACCCACTCTCGAACCCACACACACACACACAATATGCGTTGTTTTTTAAAAAAACCTACAATCTCAGGGATACTCGAGAAAAGTGAGAAATACTGTTGGGCAGTGGATCGGTGTGAGAAGAGCAGGTCTTGCTGAGCTAGCAGATGACCTGAGGGGACACGAAGGAAGGACTCCCCAAAGCCCCTCCCCCAGAGTGTGCGCCAATTCCAGTTCCTCTCCTTTCCCAGGACGCTTCTAAGACAGGCAGCCAGGAGCCTGGGCTTTCCTCTCTGCTAGAGGGACAGCCATGGGGAGAAGAGCTAGCCCACACGGGAAGAAACAAAGCGGAATGGACAAAGGATCGAGCTGCCCGGCGGTTCCAGCTGAGACCTGGCTCACTCCGGCCAGGGGCGGGGGAGGGGGGGCGGTCAGCAAAAAGATCGCGCTGCTCCTCCCAGCACTGGCATCGCTGTTTTCTGCACTAGGGAGCGAAGGCAGCCAGACCGACCTCAGCCAAACTTGCACACCTCCTCCTCGCCCCACCCACTTACACCCTCATCCGCCACACCCTCGCGGCCTGACTCGCTTCGGGCGCACCCGTGTTTTGGGAAGCCTCTGAAGAGAGATTGGTGGTCTAAGGATGCTGTCCCCGTTCCTTCCCCCCACCCCTTTAGTGCCATCTGGACAGAGGAGCCCAGCCTTTTATGAACAGGTTAAGGGGAAATTCCCGAGAGAAGTGTGCATTACTCCCCGATCTCTAGGGCCAGATTTGGGGGAAAGTCTGGAAACGCCCAAGGCTGTGCCCAGAGCTGGCTGAGGTTTTTCCGGAACCCCACAAGGGGACAAGGAGTTGGTTCTCTGGTGGTTTGAATGCAGCCGAAGGAGCTGTTATCCCTGCCGCCCCGGTGGGTACAGGCTTTCCCGAGGGTCTCCCCTGCGGGCGGGACACTTACCGTGCAGGGTCAGGAAGTCCCGGCCGGAGTCCATGTCCGTCGGGGCGCGCGGCGGAGGGGACGCGGCGTGATTCACTCGAGCAACAACCAAGCGGCCTGGGGTCCTTGTGCAGGTCGGTGCAGGGACCCAACTGAACTGCGGTGGGAGGCGGCCGGGGGTGGGTCCTGGGCACCGCACCGCCCCCCGGGCCCGCCAACCGGCGCTTCTCCCCGCCCCCTCCAGGGGACCTGGAAAGGACGCGGAGCGGGGGGCCGGGAAGGCTAGCCAACCCTGGCCCGGGCTCGGGACAGCTGGGTGCGCCAGGGCCAGAAATAGTCAGATCCCTCCCGCTTCCTCCACCACCACCACCCAGAAGCCCTGTCATTACGGCGAGCTGCCGGCTCCACGCCCTGCCTGTGGGCGCCTGGCCTCGCCGGGGTTGCGGGTGATGTGGGGAAAGAATCAGAATCGGGTCTTAGCGGGCACAGGAATCACTGCTTAAGCGGCAGTTTAGCGGGACAGTCTGGCCTGTCTTCTGAGAAACGCGTGCTTGCCCGAGCCCACATTGCCACGTTTGGGGAAGAGTAATATCTAGATTTTTTTTTTTTCAAGAGAGGGGCCCCTCTCTTTAGCTCTGGGAGACTTCTCATTTCCGCGAGGGTTTGGGGGAGACTTTCATTAAGGCAGGGGTAACAGCAAGCAGGTATAGGCCCCTTACCCGCTAAGGAGGGGAGAAGATGGGAGACCTGCCTTGAGCTGCCTGGACAAGGGTCCCTGGCGTTGACGGCAGTGAGCCTGGGAGAGGCTAGCCGGGCTCCCCAGCTCTTGCTCTTCTAGCACTAGTGGGCTTCTGTAGCCTGTGAAACATGGAAGCCAGTCTCCCGATTGAGTGTTAAGGCTGGGTTTTAGAGAACCACATGACCTTCACACACCCCCTACCCCCACCCCCACACAGTGTGGGGCTGGCTCCTTGTCTAGCACTCAACCCTCCCCATCCTGATGCTCTAGGAAGGCCCCAGGTTCCCCTTCCACACACCGAGGGCTGTACTGCACGAGGAACGAGCAAGCCTCCATTGTAGACAGAGCCTGGGAAGGGGCAGGAGAGAAATTCACTTCTCTGGCTTCCCATCTCTTTCTCCAAAGACCTACTCTCCAGGTCTTTCGTGAGCCTTGGAGCCTCCCTCCTCGGTCCTGCCCCGGAGCCTGGCAGGTACTGGCATCGGTGACTCAGGCCTCCTCTCCTCCGCCTGAGATGAAGAACTCCTGGCACCAGCAGTTGGCATGGCTTCATCTCCAGCATCATTCCTTCTTGTCATCTCTGTCTCCGAGTCCTGGGCAGGGCATTAGCCACCACCAGGGCCTCTCCCTCTACCACAAAAGACCCTGGCGGGGTTTATAGAAGGTTCCGCCCCTTGTACTCCAAGCTCACTTGAAACAGGCCCGTGTCTGGCTGCTCACTAGTATCCCCTCCCGGGCCTGGGCTTGCCAGACAGAAAGGGCATGCTGGCTCAAAGCTGGCCCAAGCGGCCAGGTTCTGCCAGAAATAAGGTACGCCGTGCTCAAGTGCTGACCTGCAGGATGACACTTTACCCGGCCCGTCTTCCCCTGCTCTTTCTTCTCCCTCTCTCGCAGGGTGGGGGCGGGGAGGGGAGGGGTGGAGGAGGGGCTCTGCGGGGGGAGGGGGGCGGCCTCTGCTCTGTGCAGCTAGGTTTAAGTAGTGCCTAGGGTGACGATGGAATCTGGTGGGGGAAGGCTTCCGGGGCAGCTGTGTGGGCCTAGCCCTGGCTAGGCGCCACATCTACTCAGAAGCTTTGCAATCTCTCCTGAGACCCTGATTGCTCATAGGCTCGGTGGCAGCAGGGCTCCTGAGACCTGTTCTCTCTGGGCGGAGTTCCAGGCACTGCCCCATCCCCAACCCGTGGCAGTCCCATTCTCAAGTGTCCGTGCAAAAGTGGGTGTGTGGGAGGTGGCTGGTGGTTGTGGACAGGTGAAAGGTCTCCAGCCTGTACTAGTCTGTTGGAGTCGGTTCCCTTGGCCCACACACCATCCCTCACTCTGAGTACACTATCAGCGCAAGAATGCTAAATTTCAGGATGGTCAGGCTCCGGGGCTTGCCTTGCTCAGCCCCTCCCCCATGAAACACAAACCAAGACCAGCCCGGGTGGGCGAGGCCAGTGAGGTTTATTCAGTGCTCTCCTTGTCTTTAGAACCCAAGTCCCGGAGCATCAGGGTGAAGGGGTTGTTTAAGTCTGGCCTCTACACTTTCCTGGTGTGAGAATCTGAGCAAATCACTTAGCTTCTCTCTAACTACGAACGACGGTCCACTCAGGGATAAACAGAAGGTGCTGAGTATGTGGCACTGATACCGCCTGCCGAGGGTTCACCCGCCCACAGCATTCTCTCTGTGGTCTAACGTAGCCCGGTGACCACAGAGGCTCTTGATCTGAGGGCACGCCTCTGCTTCTGTGAACTTCCGTGCAAAAGGTCCAGACGCAGGTCCAACTGCCTCAACAGGAAATGGGAAGGGTCACCTGCCCGAAGAGACAGCGATGGCAAGGGAGGCTCCTCGGACCATATCGGGCTGACGTCACTCACGCGCAAGCGCAAGGATCAGATGCCAGCATGGACTACAGAGTTGCGGCACCCCTGGTAATCTCAGGATAGCACAAGGTTCTGGAGGGCTTTCCTTTTCTTTCTTTCTTTTTTTTTTCTTTCGGTTTTACGAGTCAGGGTTTCTCTGTGTAGCCCCAGCTGTCCTGAACTTACCGATATCTGTGTGCCCCTGCTCCCGAGAGCTGGGATCAGGCATGCGCCACCATACCCAGAAATTGTTCTCTGTATACCTCTGGCTGTCCTGGAACTCACTCTGTAGACCAGGCTGACCTCGAACTCAGAAATCTGCCTGCCTCTGCCTTTGCCTCCCAAGTGCTGGGATTAAAGAGGTGTGTGCCACCACTGCCCGGCTGAGCATTTCTTTTCTGAGATTATATTAATCAGCATCCCTAGGGAATGGAACTGAGTCAGCTCTAAAGTGGATGTTCAGTGTTCTCCTCTGCTTACCCCGCCGCAGAAGATTGCTTCATGCTTCATGACTATGGGGAAACTGTTCCACAGTCATCTCCTCTGACCTGAAAAATTCCCTCTTGGAGGGAGAGGGAGGGTTGGAAGACTCAGGAAGCTAAAGAAACTTGCAAGGCTCAGGAAGTCACAAAATTTACAAGGCCTCTCCCAGGTTTCTGTAATCAATGAACACATCGTCGGCAGAGGGAGAGGAGGCCCTGGTGGAGCTGCCTGCAAGTTCTTCAGGGAGTCTTAAGGGCGCCTCTTTAGGAGCCCCACCCAGGCTGGGGTGGCCTTTTCAGTGACCCAGTTGCCTTTGGCTCATCTGTGACCCCAGTAAGCTTACCGGGGTCCCCAATGCAATCATTTCTTTAGTCTGTCACTGGTGCCGCATCCGAGGTGAACAGAAGGTTGTTCACATATCCCCAGGAAAAGCCACGAGACAAGGTGAGCATCCAATTTGAAGAAGACACCAAAACTTGTGTTTGAAAACTCTCATTTTCTTTTATCTATAAGTGTCTGTTAAGAATCTATCGTCCACTGGTCACATAGGAACATGGGAATGAATCAGCAGTGTTCAAAATACATAAAAGGAACCCTCCTGCTGGCGTGGAGCTTAGATTTTAGTGGGAAGAAAAGAGCTACTGTAATAAACACAAGAAGTGATCCCAGTAGACTCTGAGTTGAAGGAGGTGGAGTGGGAAGGTGGCTCCGAGGAGACTCAGGAAGTGAGAGAGTAGGGCGCAGGGAGGTCTGGGGCCAAGGAGTCCGGGCAGAGGGAGCATGCTCAAAGAGAGTGCATTGCAGCGGGGCTGCGGCAGAGAGAGGGCATGAGCAGGGCTGCGGCAGAGAGAGGGCATGACGGGCGCTCACAGAGAGGTCTGGGGCCTTGCAAACGCTCCCAGCTTCTCTGGAAGAAACACCTCATCTGAGTCACCCTGGGAAAGTCTCCGGTAGCTGGAAGAGGTCATCATGGATGGATGAACAGGGCCTTAAGCAGGGAGCCTGAGGGAAGAGATTCCTACCATCGGGTCATTCACAGGGGTGAAAGGTGCCTCAGCCTCTCAGGCTCTCTGCAGAGGAAAGGTGAAAGAATCCTTTCCAGAGTCGAGCCAGCTGTTGCTGGAGAGAAGGCTCGGCTGCAGAAGGGTTGAGATCATGTGTCACTCCTGCAGAGGACCTGAGTTCTAGGGGACCTGATGTCCTCTTCTGGCCTCTGCAGGTGCCCGCATGAATACAGCTCACAGACACCACGAGCACACAAAGACACACACACACACACACACACACACACACGCACAAGCACACGCACACGCACACACACACACACAATGTGGTTTGTTTTTTAAGATTCATTTATTTTTGTTTTATGAGCACTGATGTTTTGCCTGCCTGGATGTCTGTGAAGGTACCAGATTCCCTGGACTTGAAGCTACAGACGGTTGTGAGCTGCCACCTGGGTGCTGGGAATTGAAACTCGGTCCTCTGGAAGAGCAGTCAGTGCTCTTAACCCCTGAGTCGTCTCTCCAACCCTTGTTTTGTTTTTTAAAGGCAGAGCCAACAGGATTGAGGGTGGGGGCTGTAAGGGAAACTGAGAACTCAAGGATACCTGGAGGGCTGTGGTCCAGGATCTGGAATACAGGCCGGTCCTTAGCACTTGGTTTAGATACATTGGAGACTTCCAGACCTCCAAGGGACAAGGCAGTTCAGGGGAGAGATGTGGGACTAGGGATAAAATTTATGATCCAAAGCATATTTAAAGTGGCGAGGAGACAGTCTCAAGAAACAATGTGACCTGGGTGTGGTGGGGCACACCTTTAATCCCTCAAGAGGCAGAGGCAGGCAGATTCCTGAGTTTGAGACCAGTATGGTCTGTATGATAAGTTCCAGGGCCACATAGTGAGACACTGTCTCCAAAAAGCAAACACATAAACAAACGAGAAAACAAAGCAAATGGCTCCAGAGGAAAAAAAGCTGAAGCTGACCTCTGGCCTCCACATGAACACATCCACAGTAAACAAACAAATACTAAGAAGAACTCACATAATGCCGAGGGGGATCTACTGTGATACAATCTTTCCGAGAGACAAATGCTAAAATTTACATACCGTTGGCCTCGGAACTCTAGCATAGTACCCTCACCCACATAAATATTACACAGCTATACAAAGTATGCAGAAGCATGAGCAAAATTCCTCTACTGTGATACAATCTTTCTGGGAGCCAAATGCTACACGTTACATTCTTTTGGCTGTGGAACTCTAACATATTACCCCACCACACATAAATATTATACAGCTATACAAGGTATGTGCAAACCGGAGCAAAGATCCTCAGACGGCAGCGTTTACAGCAGAACAAAAACCAAGACACACCAAACAGACCAGCAAGCACAGTCCCTGTCATGAGAAAGGGCGTAAATGAAGAGAAGGCCACAACAAACAGCACGGTATTGTGCTTTTTAAGTAGCAAAAAAAAAAAAAAAAAAAAAAAAAAAAATGTATTTTATTGATGTCAATGCTTGTATAAGTAGGAAAAAATAGTAACAATATGGTAATCTAATTATCTGGGGGGGGGAAGGGACTGAGGACACTTATTTTTTTTAAAGATTTATTTATTTTTTATATGTAAGTACACGGTAGCTGTATTCAGACACCTGAGAAGAGGGTGTCAGATCCCATTACAGATGGTTGTGAGCCACCATATGGTTTCTGGGATTTGAACTCAGGAGCTTCTGAAGAGCAGTCCATGCTCTTAACCACTGAGCCATCTTTCCAGCCCGAACACTTTTATTAAATAGTAGTTTATTGTCAGTCCCAGGGATTGAACCTGAGGCCCCTCGACCGCCAGGCAAGTGCTCGCCCACTACACAATCTTTTGTCATTTGAGACAGGATCTTGCTGAGTTGCGCAGGCGGACCTTGAGCTCTCTCTGGAGCCTGATCAGACACTGAATTTGCAATCCTCTTGCCTCCAGCTCCTGGGAGCTGGGCTGACAAGCTGACGAGCCTACAGCACCGAACCAAACATGGTTCGTTTCCTTGGCGCATTGCTTGAGATTTTGTTTTTGTGACTCATGATTATAGAGAATGCTTCACGTATTAAAGTTAAAAAAAATAAGTAAAAGAAATGTGTGAAACCGCCTGGGGGTGGTGGCGCACACCTGTGATCCCAGCACTTGGGAGGCAGAGGCAGGCGGATTTCTGAGTTCGAGGTCAGCCTGGTCTACAGAGTGAGTTCCAGGACAGCCAGGGCTACACAGAGAAACCCTGTCTTGAAAAACCAAAAACCAAAAAACAAAAACAACAACAACAAAACAAAAAAGAAATGTGTGAAACCAAGAGACAAACAGGATCGCAGGCTACAGGAGAGAGTGTGGAATGAAGAGAGAGGCTCATCAGGAATCCCCTTTGTGCTCACAGAATCCCCTGGGGAGGTGACTGGACAGACAGATGGATGGACAGACAACGAATGGGCAAAGAGAGGAGAATGCAAAGCAGGAGAAGTTGGGGTGACGGGGAAGGAGGGAGTTGTAGAGTCACCTACACGCTGGCAGTCGGACCACCTACACGCCGGCAGTCGGAGTGGCCTTTGCCACCAGAAGGGCTGACACTGTGAGAGAGTTTGGCTTGGTCAGGTCAGCTGAGCAGACAGTAAGATGGGGCGTGCAGAGCAGAGGGGCGGGGAGCGTCTCTGTGACAGGCTCAGCCTCCCTGTGACTCTCTGTGAGGACACCTGGATAGAGAGTGGAGAAGCACAGAACAGCAGCAAGAATCAGTTATCCCGAGGCTGGGAGCTTCCACGGCGCAGCAGCTGCTAATGGCAGGATCCCTCGTTCCGGGGAGGTCCTCCTGTCCGGGGGGCCAAGTACACCTGGCTACTATTTTGCTACTCTCCCCACACAAAGCCCTACCTACCGGACAGCAGGCCTATTTGCCCATGTTCCTTCCTCTCTCAAGTTCTCCTTCCTGCACACCCCACTCAGCGCCAGGAGCAGGCAGTTAGAGAGGAGGCCTGCACGGTCCTGGAAACGGACTCGGGATATTTGGGAAATGCTCCCAGGGTCCCGAGGACCTAGAGGGCAGCCCTGGGCTTTTCACCTGGCCGGATGAGCTCCTTCCCGGCGGGGAAGAATGTGGTGGGGAGGCAGCCAGAGCCTGCTCCTTCCAGGCACATGGCTTGACAAGGGCCTCTGCTTCTCCTTCTCTCTGGACAGGAAGGTCCCTCAAAGAACAGACGAGGGGCCCGAGCGAGAGCAGCGGAAACGGCCCAGGTCTGTGGGTGAACATCCTGGGACCCAACTCAGGAAGTGGGTTCAGGGCTGTAAGGCAAGCAAACTCACACCTAAGTAGAAAGTTACTATTTTGGCATCCGTGTTAGTCAGGCAAGGGTATCTGGAGGTACAGAGCTGGCAGCATGGTGCACATACATACAAATACAAGAAAAATTAATCTCTTTATCTTTTTAAAATATTTATTTGCCCGGCGGTGGTGGCGCACGCCTTTAATCCCAGCACTTGGGAGGCAGAAGCAGGCGGATTTCTGAGTTCGAGGCCAGCCTGGTCTACCGAGTGAGTTCCAGGATAGCTACTCAGAGAAACCCTGTCTCGAAAAAAACAAACAAACAACAACAACAACAACAAAAACCCAAAACAAACAAACAAAAAAACCAAACACGTAGTGCTCTGGCAGGGGAACAGCTTTAGTTCCCAGAACCCATGTCAGGTGGCTTACAATTGCCTATCAGCTCCCGGAGATCCAAACCCCTGGTCTCCACAGGCAATGGCACATATATACACAGAGACACACGAAATAAAAATAAAGCTTTACAAAAACCAAAAAATAGAAGAGATGGTAGCTGTCACAGCGGCGTTCGCTCGTGTCCTGCACTCGAGAGGCTAAGGAGGAGGTGGGGGTGGAATGGTGAGTTTGAGCCAGCCTAGATCACCTAGCTGGACGTTAGGGATGCAAACCTTCAGATGACGACAGGGATGACGCTCTTCCAGAGGAAAAGCTAGACGGAAGGGGCGGAGCCGGAAGCAGAAGTGGGACGCGGAGTCTGCAGCGTCTTTCTCTGTTGCCATGGAACCCGAGAGCATGGAAGAGCAGAAATCCACAGCTTCCTCTGCCGTTGTGACTATGGAGAACATGCTGTTGCCTACCCCGCACCAGCCCGAGTCCACCAGTCTTAGCTGGTCTACCAGGAAGTCCTTGCGGTCCTCGACCGTCTTCTTGGATTATTGCCAGTTCGGCTACCCTACGCGGTCCCTCCGCGCCGGGTTCCAAGCGCTCCCGCCACTCCCGGAGCCGCAGACGCTGCGTCTACGCCCTGCCTCGCTGCGCACGCAGGATATCTCACATCTGCTTGCCCGAGTATTCCGTAACTTGTACACCGCCCAGGTGATCGGAGATGACTTGAGCGACAGCTTGATCAAGGCCCGCGGCAGTGAGGATGCGCGCCACGAGGAGTTCTTGGACCAGCTGCAGCAGGTATAGCGGGTGCATCCCAGGATACGGTCCGGATGCAGCCGCGCTAAAGTGAAGAACCCTACCCAAACTTTATACATACACATATAAATGACACCTCCGCCGCCTTTCTCTGCGCACGAGCACATTATATGTTGCAAATATAAACGAAACTACTGGAGGCGACAGATGCAGTCATGGTTAAGCATTTTTGCCCTCATTTCTGGGTCAACAGCATTTCTCTTTTGCACTAGGGTCAAGACTGATGGTCCCGCCTCTTTCTCACCGGCCATCGAGGACTCCCTTCCCAACTCTCCCCTGTATCGGCCCCTCCGATCTTTCTTGTTTCTTCTTCACTCCTTTCTGTCCATTACTCTCTCCTTATATGACGTGGCCTAGCGTCATTCATTACTTTGTAACACATACCTACTGGGTGCCGTGCTCAGAGCTAGGCAGTGAGGATTCAGTAGCCACGAATACATGGCGAATGGGATATACCTCAATGTTGAGTTCTCACCTGGCAAGGGTAAGGCCTACCCTCAACCCCCAGCAATGCAAAACAAACACACACACACACACACACACACACACACACGTGTGAAAAAGAAAATATAGGAGCTGGTAAGATGGCTCAGCAGGTAAAAGTGCTTGCTGGTAAGCTGTGACCACCCTGCCCTTCCGCCCCCCACACTCCCACAAAGTGGTCTTTCCCAGTTCTGTCTACAGAAACACTTCATGGTCTGATGATTAAGCCCACAAGCTCCAAACCCGTACTGGGCTTGAGCCCTGCCTCCTTTGTATGGCGCTTGTATGACTTTGAGGATTAAGGCAGTCACTTCAGTGAGGAGCCCTTAGCTGATTGCTTTGGGTAGGATCCCGACTCTTACATCCAAGAATTAGGATCAGGGCTTTCGGGGAAGTCCAAGCAGCGGGGTACTTGACTTAAGCACAGTACTTGATGTTCGAGGCTGTCCCGGCTCTGCTTTCCCAGAGGAGGCTTTCTGTCCAGGAGAAGACTTAGCCACCGCCTCCCTTCCAACACTGAACACCCATTCATCTACTTTAAAGAATGGCTAGGGCTGAAGAGGTGGCTTCCTGGGTCAAGGCATTTGCTGCTGAGCCCAACGACCGGGGCTTTCTATCCCACACGGCAGGAGAGAACAGACTTCCATAAGTTGTCCTCTGACATCCCCAGGCTCACCATAGCATACGTGCCCCCCAATAGATAAACAAACAAGAGCGGCTAAGTCTGAGGCCTAGCCAAGCAACGAGGAGCGTTTGTTCCTTACAATACTGTCTTGGTATTTCCCCACCCTGTGAATACTTTACTTCCAGTCCAAGAATATGTGTTAGAAGCGTGGCTGACTGGCTTGTCAATCTAAGCAGTCTTGAAGTTGAAGCGAGTGCTGGGGCAGCAGGTTGGGCCTCCCGATGCCCGCATGGCAGCATTTGAGGTATAAGGTTTACAAGATTTAAAAAAAAAAAAAAAAAGCCAGATTGAGTCACAGAAGGTGAACTGAGACAGGGACCCAGTGACTTGGAAAATTCTGCAGGTTGAAGGCTGGAGAGAAGATTCAGTGGATGAGAGAGTTTGTAACACAAGTTCAGGTCCCAGCACCCACATAAATAACTGGGCATGACTGATGCCTGCCTATAACCCCAACATTGTCCAAGGTGGAGGAAGGGGGGCTGCTGGGGATGGCTGGCTATCATGCCTACTCCCGAGTTTGTCGAGAGACTCCATTGCAAGAGAAGAAGGTGAAGGGCGATAAAACAGACCATCTAATACCCTCCTGTGGTGTCTGCCTGTGCATGCACACATACAGACACACCACATTGAAAACTATTTTTCGTTTATGTGTGTGTATGTTTTAACACATATGTGTGGGGGCCAGAAGACAATATCCGATTCCCTTGGGGCTGTAAGTACAAGCAGTTGTGAGCTGGCTGGCGTGGGTACTAGGAACTGAACACGGTCCTCTGGAAGAGCAACAAGTACTGTTAAGAGCAGAGTCGTCTTTACAGCCTTTCAAAAAAAAAAAAAAAAAAGGAGTGAATTTCTCTGAGTAGCGCATTACTGGATCATATTTCTCTTTGATCCATGGATTCTGAAAAAAAAAAAAAAAGCCATCTTGGGTAAGCCCTTTCCAACAGCTTAAACAGAGGCTGTCGTCTGGAGCTGCCCACTGGCTATGTTAAATGGACCTAGAATGGGCCTTGGCTGAATCAGCCTTACTTTGCTGTACCAAAATGGGCTTGCGTTTCACAGTATGGGTGGTAGCTCTCTTTACTGTGAAACCGGGAGACCGAAGACCAAGCCCGGCTCCTACTGACCACACTGTGGAGTCGCCATCTCCTTCTCTTGACCTCAGACTTTAGTCTGGTGGGTTGGACCAGAGGGTTTTGATGGTTGTGCAGCTGTGCTTGGCCGAAAGCCCCGATGTGGAGAGGCACAGGGTGGAGCCAAAATGTCGGATCTCGTCAGATTTCCGTGCATCTGAACGCCCGTTTGCAGGCTCGAGCCATCTACAAACAGCGTCTGGATGAGGTCACCATGCTGGAGAAACATATCATCCAGGCCCGTGCACGGGACATTGCAGAAACAGAACACGCCACCAAACAGGGCAGACTACATGTTGTGGAGACCCCTGTCAAACTGCCCTCAGGTAGGTGTGAAGTGTGTCTATCTGTCTGTCTGTCTGTCTGTCAGCCTCCACATCTCTGGCTGTTGGTATTGTACTATATCCACATCACTGTTCTTTTCTGAACATAGGGAGAGCAAGTTGCAGACATGACAGTCAGCCAGTACACAACACCCCAGTGTGCACGGTCCCTCCAGGAGAGCGCTGTCTCGCATGGCCAGCATATGACTCTCCAAGCCAGGGACTTGGCAACGTCGGTCCCTGACCCAGAGGTCCCGTCTCGGTCCCAGCAACCAATAGCTTCTTCTCCTCTGACCTTTCGTGTCAAGCTTGCCTGGTAGCTGGCAAGTGAGCCCCAGGAATTTTCCCATCCCCACCTCCCAAGTGCTGGGATTATAGTTGTGCACATACATGTATACATACATATACACACCTGCACATACACATATACACACGCTCTTAAAAATCTTTTTTAAAACTGCCTTGGAAGCCGGGCGTTGGTGGCGCACACCTTTAATCCCAGCACTTGGGAGGCAGAGGCAGGCGGATTTCTGAGTTCGAGGCCAGCCTGATCTACAGAGTGAGTTCCAGGACAGCCAGGGCTACACAGAAAAACCCTGTCTCGAAACAAACAAACAAACAAACAAAGAAAAGAAAAACAAAGGCCAAGAAACCACTGTGACCCCTGCACCCTGGGAGGACGGAGAAGGAGGTTTGAATAAAGGATGGTCCGTTCTTCCTTCTGACACGTGGTCATCACAGAACCTCCTCAAACTAGGCTGGATGGTGTCTGCTTGGCATGGTTTTGCTCGCAACCCAAGTCTTCCTTGCCAAGGGAGGGTCAGGGCTATCACTTCTAAAAGTGCACCTTCTGTGGTTCCAGGATCCATCAGGGAAGGACCCCAGGGAGTTCTGGAAGGAGAGGCCATGAGCCCCAAGAAGTAGCTTGTGGGTTATTTACTGGCTGTCAGTATTTTTGTCCACTGATTGACCGATTGAATTTTAGTTATTTGTACATGTAATTCTGAATAGGTCTATGCACATGAGTGTAGTACCCACAGAGGCCAGAAGAGGGTAGCAGAGCCCTAGCAGCTGGAGTCCTGGGCTGTTTGTGAGCCACAGGCATGTACAGGGGCAGCACGTCTCTCCAGCCAGGCTATTTTGAAGCTGCCTTCAGATAACTTACTGAGAGACTTCTGCCTCAGGGATGCGACCACTGTCGTTTATGGTGGCTCCCTGGCCTTTTCTTCTTTAGCTTTGGATACTTTGTACTCAGCCGCCTTTCCTTTGCTCTGCCAGAGCAGTTCCTGCTTCAGGCCCTGATTGGGTTTGTTTGTTTGTTTTGTTTTGTTTGTTTTGTCCCCCCACCCCCACCCCCGCCCCCAGACAGGGTTTCTCTGTGTAGCCCTGGCTGTCCTGGAACTCACTCTGTACCAGGCTGGCCTCGAACTCAGAAATCCGCCTGCCTCTGCCTCCCAAGTGCTGGGATCAAAGGCTTGCGCCACCACCGCCCGGCTACCTGATTGTTAACTTTAGGCCAAATCTCCGGATCCTTGTCAGCACCCATGAGGGCAGAAGATATTGCTCACTGTGTCACCTTTGTCACTGGATGCTGGGGATCGGCCCCAGGGTTCTATGCATGCCAGCCAACTATTCTACCAACTGAACTGCATGCCCAGTCCCTAGAGGAACTCCTAACACAGCACAAGGAGGCTGCTCCCATACGTAGCATTATAGACGTGTGTAAGCACAGACTAACACGAAGGGTGAACTCTGTTGAGAAGTCGGCTGTGAGCGATGGTGGTATGTCAGGGTGGGCTCGGTGCTGCCACAAGCGTGCTGTTCTCGGCAGGATGACAGGGCAGAGGGACATGGGAACCCTCAGGCCTTCTCAGTTCGCATGCCAATTTCTGACGGCTCCAGAGTCCAAATGGAGCAGACGGCTCAGTGTGGAAAGGCTTGCTGCCAAGCCCCTCGGGACCCGTGACAGAAGGAGGCCAACTGATTGCTGCAGGTTGTCCTCTGACCTCCACACATGCACCATGGCACCTACAGGCCCCCACACACATGCAATAAACAAACGAACACATGTAATTAGATAGAGCGAAGCCGGGCAGTGGTGATGCACGCCTTTAATCCCAGCACTTCGGAGGCAGAGATAGGTAGATTTCTGAGTTCGAGGCCAGCTTGGTCTACAGAGTGAGTTCCAGGATAGCCAGGGCTAGATGGAGAAACCCTGTCTCGAAAACAAACAAACAAAAAAACAAATAAATAAATAAAATAAAAGTGAAAGTCTATTTTAATAAAACACTCCTCACTTGCCAAAGGCATTCGTTTCTGGTTGGTGTTTCTAGACACTAGTGTTATAAACCATATATATTATACGTTATACATTATATATTAATTATATATTATAAAATATAATACATAATAGAATATAAAATATAATACGTGTCCCATGTTACATGTTATATATTATAATGTGTGTGTTTACTATCATTTTTTGGCTCATCAGTTGCAAGCATCAACTTCCACTCAGTAATATAAGTGACTTTCTCTAGCGTGTCACTAGGTCAGTAGGAATTGGGTGAAGCTATAGTTACTGCTCCCTGTGGATTGGGCTCAGCTGTTCTCCACGTGGCTTTTAAGCTGGTGTCTGAGATGAAGCGACAAGGAAGGTCTTCTCTGTTCGATGGCCAGAGTTTGCCATACCAGCACACCTCAAACCCTTGCCACCGTGATTTGGCCACAGTAAAAGGCAAAGAGTAGCACTGTGGCAGCAAGAGACACAGGGACCGCCTGGCAACTCCGAGCTCTTGCCTGGCCCGAGCGAAAGCACACCCTGCCTTCCTAACAGTGAACAACCCGAGACACCCCCACCTCCCCCGCATCAAGCTACATGTACACCCCACTCTAAACAATGCAATGAACCATGACCCCATCAATAATTCCCTGTTGCCATATATGTCTTGGAACTAGAGGCAGCCCAAATCAGGTCCATGCATTGTAAGAGAAACTGTCCTCTAAGGGAAATTTTAGGGAAAGTTTTCCCATAGACCATCTTACTCATAAGCCTAATTAGGCACACAGATGTTTAAAATCAGATGCATCATGGGAAAGGACATGCACAAGAAAGGAGGGCTTGCATAAACCAAATCTATCAATGGAAACAGAGACCCACCCCCTTGCCACCAACTCCTCCTCCTGGACTCCACCAAATGAAGCCCTACACAATAGCCAAGGCCCTTGGGTGCTCTAACGCAGGTAGCCCCTACAGTGAGCGTGCTGTGTCCCTTTGAATAGCGCTCCCTGCGGCTTTGCTACTTGTGTGTGCTCTTCCAAGTCTTTTAATAAGATGCCACTAACCTGGAAACACCCAGGACTGTCGGTTACACTGTTGCTAGTAGCATTGCTAAGGACAGACATACACAAAGGGGTGAGGAACTGGGGCTGGTGTTGCATCTACCACACTTGGTCCTGTGCCACCACAGACTCCACATATGGCACGACTTTACCCCACCATGCACAGCTTGGTCCAGTTGTTGGCCTCGCCTGAGTGCCAGAGAAAATCACCGGTTTCTTAAGTCTCCACCACAGGCCTCTGAGAATTCGCCTGGTAGGTGTAGGCTTGGAGCTGGAGGTGTGGGTTCAGCTGCTTCTCCTGGGTCTGCCTTAAGTGCCTTTGTCCTGTTCTCTTCCCCGCAGTGAAGACGGTCTTCAGGTGGTGTATAGACAGCAAGTTAATGCAAAAACATCACTTAATCTCTACAGAGGATTACTACACCGATCCCGTGCCATTTTGCCCAGCACCCAAAGGTATCTATGCTCGCCCTGGCGGAGCCCAGAGGCACCCCGCCCTCGCTTGCTCTGATGGCCCTGCTCTGGTGGAGGGCCAGGGCATCCAGTGCTTGCAGCCCAGCTCACCCACGCCTGCTGCTGCTTAGTTGCTGTCACTTACCTTCCTGCCCCTTCATTTAGCTGTTATCGTCATTGGTTCACTTCCTCCAAGGCAAATATGCCATCTCCACCACATGGAATCTGATGTCCCTGGTTGGCTGCCCAGCAACCAGCAAATCCAAAAAAAAAAAAAAAGTTTAGACGTGGTTGAATGATCCAGCAAAGGGAGGGGCTGAAGACTCGGATCAACCGTCACGTTCCTGAAGCCGGAGCTTTTTCAAACATTGAGAATAAAGAGAAGGGGCTAGGGCGCAAAGAAGGAGGGAGAGAAGGAGAGAGGGGGAAAACGAGGTGGGGGAGGGGCTGTGATGCCGGGCCCATGTCCTGGATCTAGGACTGCAAACCCTAAAGAGCAAATAGATGGAAAACTTCGTGCAGGCCTGGCCTACACAAGGGGATAGAGTTTGGAAACATCACTGGATAGGTGAAGGGTCAAGATGAAGTCTGTATGCAAGCATCGGCAGTGTATAACCAGGCCAGGCTGCAAAGACAAGCTCCCAGCAGTCCCAGGGACTGGGACCCTGGGCACCTCTTTGGAGCTTGGCGGCTGTTTTGGGGTAGGAGGATTCAGACCCAGGGACCTGAGGGTGAATGAGGCTTCGGAGTCGGTTGGGCTGAGATGGGTACCCACTACCTGGCGGGGAAACACAGACTCTGCTCGCTCCCTGAGCAAGCCTGGGGCAT
Source organism: Apodemus agrarius (assembly GCA_964023405.1). Lineage (NCBI taxonomy): Eukaryota > Metazoa > Chordata > Mammalia > Rodentia > Muridae > Apodemus > Apodemus agrarius. The sequence goes on from OZ030012.1 coordinate 121,599,356, forward strand.
GTGCTTAGCAACTCTTCGCATGTTTTTGTCAATTAGCCGTGCCGGGAAACAGCTATTTTAACCACTAGCCCTATGTCTCAAACACATGGACTAAGTCCCAGGAATAACTCGTGCATTGAACAGCAATATCTGGTGTTTTGAATCTGAAGGCTTTGAGGAGCATGTGACCTGACTGTGCCTTACCTTGCTCAAAACATGGTGGCGCACGCCTTTAATCCCAGCACTCTGGGAGGCAGAGGCAGGTGGATTTCTGAGTTCGAGGCCAGCCTGGTCTACAGAGTGAGTTCCAGGACAGCCAGGGCTACACAGAGAAACCCTGTCTTGAAACAAAACAAAACAAAACAAAACACCCAAAAAAACAAACAAACAAACAAAACCCATGCTCTTCCTTGGCAGCAGTGGTACAACTAATGGGTGTTTCCTTGGTGCCCTAGACAATTCCCCCCCTGGATGTTCAAAAATGACGTTTAGCAGCGAGAAACATTTCATGCGCAAGTCAGAGCTGGACATGAAGGCCGAGGAGCGCTGCAGGAAGCTCTCGGAGTACGACGACGACTTTGAGTACACCGTGGACAGCTTGAGCTCCACGTCTAAGACCAAAGAGAAGGCCAAAGGCTCTGTCAAGGTTAGAACTGAGTTATGTTGGGGCACTGGGTGCAGGGAGGCGGTGAGAGGGAATTAACCCAGATGAACAAAGTAGAGCCCGCCCTGCCGTCTGTGGTTCGCGACAAGCCCCGACGCCCTCTTGCCTTTTACTAACTGTGCTTTCCTGTGCCTCAAAGGCAAGGACGCCACTGAATAAGAAGTGGATGGAGCACCTGCAGGTGCCACAGAGAGCCCTGGACAGAAGGCTGCTCGCCAGGATGGAGAATCGGAATCACTTCCTGAAAAACCCTCGCTTTTTCCCGCCTAACACGCCACACGGAGGCAAGTCTCTAATTGTCCCATCGAGGAAGCCAGAGAGAAGAAGAGGTTCCCTGAGCGCAGAGCCAGAGTGGAGGTGAGTCCTCCCCTCAGGACCCCAGGAAATCGGAGCTGTTCCAGCGAGCCCGGGGAGGTTCTGGATCTGGTCTAAGGAGGTCCCTAGACTTCAGCAGGCCAAGGTAGTGTATCAGAGGAGAGCTGGGCTTCAGGGTCACCCTCAGGTATGGCCTCTGACCCTCAGAGCCTGGGGTTAGGCTTTTCTCAGCTGTCAGGAGTCAGAAATAGAGGGGTAGAGCCCGGCCCTCCCCCCCAACTCCCCGGGTGAGTTTCCCATGGGCATCCAAAAGGGGGTGGGGCTGGGGGCGGGGTCTATAGTCATGTGACCCTCCCTTGGTGTATTGATTAGTGCTCTTCTGCTCGTCTTCCTTCCTCCTCCTCTTCTGTCCTCCCCGTTCTCCTGCCTCTCCGCATTTCCCCTCCTCCCACCTTCCCCTCCTACTGCCTAATCACTGGCTCTAGCCTTTATTTTACAAGTTAAAACGAGGAGAAGGTTCACAGGAAGTCCCCCGAGTCCTCGATTCACACCTTGTCCGAGGCAGCCCCTCTTAGCATCAAAATTAGAATTAAAATCAAAATGAAAAAAAAAAAAAAAAAAAAAGGCCGGGCGTGGTGGCGCACGCCTGTAATCCCAGCACTTGGGAGGCAGAGGCAGGCAGATTTCTGAGGCCAGTCTGGTCCACAGAGTGAGTTCCAGGGCAGCCAGGGCTACATAGAGAAACCCTGCCTCGGGAAAAAAACAAAAAACAAACAATAACAAAAAAAGCAAACATTAGCATCAGAATACAAACAGCACCAGAGTAATCCACAACAAAGGCAAACTGTGATTTTTCTGGTTTTTGTTTGTTTGTTTGTTTTTTGTTTGTTTGTTTGTTTGTTTTTGAGACAGGGTTTCTCTGTGTAGTTCCAGCTGTCCTGGAACTCACTCTGTAGACCAGGCTGGCCTCGAACTCAGAAATCCGCCTGCCTCCGCCTCCCAGGTGCTGGGATTACAGGCATGCGCCACCACCGCCCCGCTTTCTGGTTTTGTTTTTGGTTTTTTTTTTTAAGATTTATTTATTTATTTTATGTATATGAGTACACTGTAGCTGTACAGATGGTGGTGAGCCTTCATGTAGCTTCTGGGAATTGAACTCAGGGCCTCTGCTCACTCCAGTTAACCCTGCTCACTCTGGTCAACCCTGCTTGCACCGGCACAAAGATTTATTTATTATTATATGTAAGTACACTGTACCTGTCTTCAGACACTCCAGAAGCGGGCGTCAGATCTCTTTACGGATGGTTGTGAGCCACCATGTGGTTGCTGGGATTGAACTCAGGACCTTTGGAAAAGCAGTCAGTGCTCTTAACTGTTGAGCCACCTCTCCAACCCCGATTTTCTGTTCTTTAAGAGACAAATGCGTCTTTGACCGCATTTTAGTAATTGTCTTAAAGGAGTGAATTGCTTTTGTATATTTAACACGATTAATACATCTTTTATAAAGAAAAACTGTGTTTAACACATAGTTCATTATGGCCATTATAGGTCAATTATGACACCACAGACATGGCATAGTCTCATGATATCCCTATCCCCACATGAATTCACCTCAAGGGCAGTCTCTCTTCCTCCAGCCCTCCACCCACTTCCTCACACTTCCTGCGAACCTGAAGCAAATCACGGTCGAGTCCTTTCATCCATGGGTTCAGTGTGTTTCCAAGTATGATATATAATCACACTAATGAGTAAACAAGTTAGAAGACTGACAGCTGGGGCCCAGAAGATGGCTCCGTAGACACGAGCGACTGCTGAGCAAATACAGGGACCTGAGTTCAAATCCCAGTCACACTCATCAAAATCTGGGTCTGGGCCTGTAACTCCAGTGTCTGGGAGTGAGTGGAGAGCTCGCTGAGCAGCCAGCCTCACTGAGGCAGCGATCTTCATGCTTAGTGAGAGACCCTGTCTCAACCGAACAAGGCAGAGAGCAAAGGAACACCCCCGGTGGCCTCCCCGGCTGTATATAGGCACACCGGTGTGTACCCCACCCCTCAGCCCTCCCGCACAGGGGCATCCATCAAATTTTTTTTTTTTTGGTTTTGGTTTTTCGAGACAGGGTTTCTCTGTGTAGTCCTGGCTGTCCTGGAACTCACTCTGTAGACCAGGCTGGCCTCGAACTCAGAAATCCGCCTGCCTCTGCCTCCCAAGTGCTGGGATTACAGGCATTCGCCACCACGCCCGGTCCATCCATCAAATTTAAAAGAGGTAAAGAGAAACTGTATTGAGATCCCAGTTAACATGTTGGTGTTTGTACTGGCTGGTTTTGTGAGTCAACTCGACACAGGCTGGAGTTATCGCAGAGAAAGGAACCTCCCTTGAGGAAGTGCCTCCATGAGATCCAGCTGTGGGGCATTTCCTCAATTAGTGATCAAGGGGGAGAGGGCCCCTGTGGGTGGTGCCATCTCTGGCCTGGTAGTCTTGGAAAGTCTGGTCTTGGGTTCTATAAGAAAGCAAGCTGAGTAAGCCAGGGGAAGCAAGCCAGCAAGCAGCTCCTTCCATGGCTTCTGCATCAGCTCCTGTCTCCAAGTTCCTGCCCTGTGTGAGTTCCAGTCCTGACTTCCTTTGGTGATGAACATCGATGTGGAAGTGTAAGCTGAATAAACCCTTTCCTCCCCAACTTGCTTCTTGGTCATAATGTTTTGTGCAGGAATAGAAACCCTGACTAAGACAAATTGGTACCAGCATAATGGGGTATTTCTGTGACAACCTGACCAGACTATGGAAGGACTTTGGAAGTTTGGGCTAGAAGATCCATTCAGTGTTAAGAGCTTTGTGGGTGGTTTTGTAGGAGCTTGGAAGATAATGTTGAGAAGTTTGGAGGCCTAGATTGTGAAATTTCAGAGGAAAGATTAAAGACTCTTATCAGGGCCATTGCTATTTTGATTGTGAATATTCTGTGGTTTTGGTTGGCTGGGGTTGAAGAATCAGCTGTGATTAACAAGATACCAGAACTACTAAAGCAAAACCTTTGCATTACTGGGACTATTGATGCTGGATAGCTGGAGCTAAGAACTTTGCAGTGATTAAGAAGAGACCAGCATCACTGAGGTGACATCTTCTGGGAAGTGTTTTCTGAGGGCACAGAGGCTGTGTTCCAGAGATAGCCAAGGTTGTGCCTCATGCTGCAGCTGGACTTGGTAATGTGTAAGAATCACGCAGGTGGTACTGGTTTTGAAGGCCTGAAGGGATCATGAAGAGCAGCTGAGGCTTAGCACTATAAGGCCATGGAAGGCCATTGGTGAAGGTGCTGCCTCAGTTATAACTGATGGCCCAGGACTGAAGGGGCCATGCAAAGGAGCTGAGGCTTGGCACCATGAAGAGAGCCTATGAGAGGCTATTGGTGAAGCCTAGTTACAGCGGAAGACAGCAGTGTTTTGGAGATGCCAGTACCATGGGATGACCACCAAGAACAACAGCAACAGTGGAGTACAGGCAGCTGAAGCCTAGAAGACAAGGTGTGTGCTACAAAGGGCAGAGCTGGAGAAATGACCCAAGCCCTTGAGCCCGGAATTTTGTGAGTGCATCCCAGACATTGGACAGTTAGAGTTTTATTTTGATTTTGATTATGACTGTGCCCTGATACTTTTCCCTCTTGAAGGAAGAAAGTATTTTAGTGGAGTCCACAGTTAAGAAAGTTTTAATTGTAAAAAGACTTTGAATTTTAAAAGAGATTGGATATTTTAAAGGGATTGAACTTTTAATATATAAAGACTGTGGGACTTTTAATGTTATTTAGATCTTGGAGATAAATAAAACAGTAAGGGTTGAGGCTTAATAGTGGTGTGTTTGTGTGTCAAGTTGACAAGTGGTCAATCATACTGATTTTGTGTATCAACTTGACACAGGCTGAAGTTATCACAGAGAAAGGAACTTAGTTGAGGAAGTGCCTCCATGAGGTCCAGCTGTGGGGCATTTCCTCAATTAGTGGTCAAGGGGGAGGGCTCCTTGTGGGTGGTGCCATCCCTGGGCTGGTAGTCTTGGGTTCTATAAGAGAGCAGGCTGAGCAAGCCAGGGGAAGCAAGCCAGTAAGAAACATCCCTCCATGGCCTCTGCATCAGCTCCTGCCTCCTGACCTGAGCAGCAATATGGAAGTGTAAGCGGAATAAACCCTTTCTTCCCCAACTTGTCATGATGTTTTGCGCAGAAATACAAACCCTGACTAAGACAGTATTTAAGCTTCTAGAATTTCCTTATGCATATTGAAAATTCTAGAAGCAGCCTAATATATTTGTCTTCACAAAACATGGATCACACCTTAAAACTTTTATTATTTTAATGTTAATTTATATTTTTGGTTGTGAGCCAAGCCTTTAATGGCTAAGCCATCTTTCCAGCCCTTAAAATTAATTAATTTTTTAATTATTTGTGTGTGTGCGTGCGCACGCGCATATGTGTGCCCGCATGCACACGCACGTGAGTACATGCACCCAAGGCGTCCATCTGATACCTCCCACTGGAGCTGGGGTTATAGGTGAGGTGTCACCGAGCTTGGGCTGTCAGAAGAGCGGTGAATGCTCTTAGTCACTGAGCCATCTTTTCAGCCCTAAATAAACATCAACCAGAAAACCCAACAGTCTGTTGTGAACATCTTTGACGGCGTAGATGAGTTTATTTCTTTACTTTTAGGTTTTTTGAAAAGGGGTAGGGGGTAGAGTAGCCCAGGCTAGCCTTGAACTTCTGCCTCCACATCCCAAGAGCTGGGACTATGGGAGTGCGCCACGGCAGCCCGCTGTCTGAATGAGTCAGTCAGTGCCTTCGACCTTGTCAGACTGATGAAGCTCACAGCCTTTCTCCCCTCCCACAGCTGCACAGATGCCCCCGTGTTCCTGGCGAAACCATCAATTGGATTTTTCACAGATTACGAGATTGGACCCGTTTATGAGGTAGAGCCCTTGCTTCTCTAGGTTATGAAATGTCTGAACCGCACAGGAAAGGGGGGAGGAGAGCCTAAAGCACATCCACGTGCCTGTCACCCAGCTCCTGCCGCTGCTCAGTGCTGGTTTCCACCCTACCACGTCCCCACTGGCATCCGTTGAAGGAGGCACACGCAGCATGTCATACGTGTCGCTGGCACACGGGACTTTAGAAAAGAACCATCAGCTGAGTGGGAGGAGCACTCCGGTCCTCCCCATGCTTGGGAACAGGAGAGAGGGTGGGAGTCAGAGGCCAGCTTGAGCCACAGGAGAACAAACCAGTCCTGAGAGATGGCTCAGTAGAGAGTGCTCACTGCTCCTGTGGAGGACCTAAGCTCGAATACCCGGCTCACAACTCCCTGTAACTCTAGTTCCAGAGGATTCCAATAGCTCTGACCTCCACAGACACCCACACTCACGTGCACATACCCCCCCCATGCACACATACACATATATGAACAGAAATAACATGCCTTATAGCTGCATTATATAGCTTCTATTCCCTGTAAATAAGGAAAGAGGGAAGGCTAGAGTGAATTTGATGACACTGGGTTGTAGAGGAGGTACAAGCGTGGATTTACGATTTTAATAAGCGTGTAGGCTGGGAAATGACCCAATGGGTGAAGTGTCTGCTGGGCAAGCCTGAGAGCCTGAGTTGGGAGTCCCAATGTGAAAAACCAGGCCTGATGCAGGCCTGTAATCCCACTGTTGGGAGGTGGAGGCAGGAGGATGCTCACTGGCCAGCCAGCCAAGCCAATCAGTGAGTGCGTGGTTCAGCAAGAGACCCTGTGCCAAAAGGCAGGTGGAGAAGCATGGACAGAAGCGCCTGATGTTGACTCCGAAGATTCGTGGGCACACACGTAAATCTATCCACACACGGGTACACGTGTAAATCCATCCGCATACTAGTACACACGTAAATCCATCCACATTCTATAAATCCATCCACACACGGGTACACACGTAAACCCATCCACATTCTAAACAGAACAAAAGGCTCCCAGGTAATAGTACTTCCGGTTGAGCTCTGGCCCTCACGTGTGAGTCCACACGTAGCCCACACTCCTTGAAGCACTCCACGCTCCTGCATGTACGCAAACACAAATACCCATCTATACACACTATAAACGATGTGCACACACGTACCAATGGGACGACACAGAAGCAAATACAGATGTGCAGGAAAGCACCCCTAATTTACTCCCTAGCCCTACCCGCAGACACAGAGAAAAGCGATGTCACCCTGGGATTGGGTAGCACGTGCGCTATCTAGATTTAAGTTCTTATCCTGCTTCCCTTTAACAGGAAGCAGCAGGCCTGGGGATGTGTCTCCTTTGGCAGTGCCTGCCGAGCATGTGGGAAGCCCTAGTTGATATCCAGCACTTTATACAGCTAGCCATGGCGGTGCTGCCAGCACTGGGAGGTGGGGACAGCCAGGGCGGGGTATGTGAGAAGGAAAAAAAGAAGCAAGAATCCTCGAAGCACTAGTTGACTCTGGACTAGTTGAGGCAGGGAAATTCAAGGTGAGCCTAATGTGTCAGAGGTACTATCTTAGTGTTTCTACTCCTGCACAAAACAATCTGACCAAGAAGCAGGTTGGGAAGGAAAGGGTTTATTCCGCTTACACTTCCACACAGCTGTCCATCACCAAAGGAAGTCAGGACTGGAACTCAAGCAGGTCAGGAAGCAGGAGCTGATGCAGAAGCCATGGGGGAGGGGGGAATGTTATTTACTGGCTTTCTTCCCCTGGCTTGCTCAGCCTGCTCTCTTATAGAACCCAAGACTACCAGCCCAGGGATGGCACCACCCACAATGCCCCCCCCTTGATCACTAATTGAGAAAATGCCCCACAGTTGGATCTCATGGAGGCACTTCCCCAACTGAAGCTCCTTTCTCTGTGATAACTCCAGCCCGTGTCACGTTGATACACAAAACCAGCCAGTACAGGTACTGTGGCAGCAGTGTGTGTGTCCTGACACGGCGGCCCAGGTAGTCCTGTTTTACAGCTGAGCACTGGGTATGGCCAGTGCCTAGTCCAGATTCAGAGGTCAGCAGGCTCTGGGAGAGGCCAGGTTATAGAGTCAACTTTGTTAAGAGTCCCTGATATTCCTGGGCATCTAGAAAGAGATTTTCGGAGCAGCAGGAGTGCTGAACTATTGCTAAGTTAAGCACACAGCTAGAGAACTCCGCACCAGAGAAGAAAAGGATCTAGAATTTGCTACTTGCTCAACTCTGTCTCTCTCTCTCTCTCTCTCTCTCTCTCTCTCTCTCTCTCTCTGTGCTTGCTTGCTCATGTGTGTATTATGCATGTGAAAGTGTATGTGAATATGTGTGTGTGCACACATGTATGTGTGTATATATGCTTGTGCATGAATGTGTTTAAATGTGTGTATGTTTGTGAATGTTTGTATCTGAATGTATGTATGTGTGTGAATGTGTGTGCATGTATGTGAATGTGTGTGCACATGTGTATATATGTGTGTAAATGTCTGTATGCTTGTATGTGAGTGTGTGTATATGTATGTGGGTGAATGTGTATAAATGCCTGTGTATGTATGTGAATGTGCATATCTGAATGTGTGTATGTGTGTGAATGTGTGCATGCATGTGAATGTGTGTACACATGTGTATATATATTTGTGAATGTGTGTACATGTATGTGAATGTGTGCATGTATGTGAATGTGTATGTATCTGAATGTGTGTGAATATGTGTGCATTTGCGTGAATATGTGAATATGTGTGTGAATGTATATGTGAATGTGTGTGCATGTATGTGAATATTGTGTATCTGAATGTGTGCATTTGTGTGAATGTCTGTGTGCATTTGTGTGAATGTCTGTGTACATGTGTGTAAATGTGTGTGTGCATGTGTTGTGAATGTGTGTGCACATGTGTGAATGTGTGTGTGCATAGGACCGAGGTCAAGGTTGGATGCTGTTTCTCAGGGGCCATCACCCTGAAGCGAGGCCCTTGAGTTTACACAAGCTCTTTCCTGACTGACTGATATCCCGGCCCCCGCTTAGTTGTAAATACAGTTTCCACCTTTGCTGGTTGAAGAGGTCGAGGGGGCTCAGAGCAGAGACTTGGTAAACTGTGGTCAGCCTCATCAGCTGCACACTTTACATCACATAGAGTCAACCAACAGTAGGTTGAAAAAAAGCGTGTGTGTGTGTGTGTGTGTGTGTGTGTACGTACACAGGTGTGTGTAAATTCTAAGTTCAAGGAAAACCGTCTTCTGTCCTGAGCACCGTGCTGAGCCCCCATGGGTGGAGTGATGTGTCGCCTGCTGCCTTGTCCCACCGTCCCACCTTGAGTGTCTTGCCCGTCTCCTGTGGTGAAGCCCACTATGTTCCCGTCTACACTGGTCACTTAGAGCTCCTTTCTTGTCCCCTCAGCAACACGGGGTAAGAACTGTTAATGTAGTGTTTACCATATGTTATGCGTAGTGTGCAAATGGTTTCAGGTGTATGAGAGGCTCTATGTGAGGTTCTAGTTCCTTTTCTGATGCTCTGATAGGCATACTCTGGCCCAAGGAACCTAGAGAAGAGCAGCTTTACTGGCTTATAGTTCCATACCCTGAGAAGTCAAAGCAGGAACCAAGAAACTGGTCGCACTAGATCCACAGCCACGAGCCGAGAGGGATGGCTGTGCTCAGGCTACCTGCTTTCTCTCTCTCTCTCTCTCTCTCTCTCTCTCTCTCTCTCTCTCTCTCTCTCTCCCTTGCTCTCTCACTCTCCCTTCCTTCCTTCCTTCCTTTCATTCTTTCTTTTAAAGAATTGTTTATTTTATTTTTTTAATCTTTTTTTTTTTTCCGAGACAGGGTTTCTCTGTGTAGTCCTGGCTGTCCTGGAACTCACTCTGTAGACCAGGCTGGCCTCGAACTCAGAAATCCACCTGCCTCTGCCTCCCAAGTGCTGGGATTACAGGCGTGCGCCACCATGCCCGGCTTATTTTATTTTTTTAAGGTACACTGCTGCTGTCTTCAGGCACACCAGAAGAGGGCATCAGATCCCATTTCAGATGGTTGTGAGCCACTATGTAGTTGTTAGGAATTGAACATTTGGAAAAGCAGTCAGTGCTCTTAACCACTGAGTGGCTTTGTATTTTAATTTTACTGTGGAATTGTCCCCATATAAAAGTAGATAGACTAGCAAACCAAATCCCCATGGACCTATGGCCCAACTCCAGTGGTCCCCAGCGTATGGCCAAGCTTATCTCTTTCAGAACCCTCTTCTTTCTCATCTCACTTGAGTTTGGGCTGTGAGATGGCACAGTGGAGAAAGGCTCTGGCCAGCAAGCCTGACAGCCTGAGTTCCGTCACAGAAGCCACAGAGATGCCCTCTGATGTCCAAACGAGTACACACACACACACATACTCTCACACTGATAAACACACTCACAAAGACTCAGACACACAAACACACTCACAAAAAGACTCACACTCACACACTCACAAAAAGACACACTCATAAACACACTTACATGTACTCACACTCACACACACTTACACATTCACACACACTCACACTCACACTCACAGAAAGAGAAACCAACCAACCACCCAATCATCCAACCAGTAAACCTCGCCACCGCACTGCTGGATGGCCGAAAGCACGCCCCTCCGTCCCTCTGCACAGATGGTGATCGCCCTGCAGAACACCACCGCCACCAGCCGATTCCTGCGTGTCCTCCCGCCGTCCTCTCCGTACTTCGCTGTGGGGCTTGGTAAGTTCGCTATGGTGACAGTCTACACTGCCTCATGATGGTGTGCTGTGCTGTGCCTCCCTCCTCCAGCTGTCCCCGTGCTCCCTCCGGCTCAGTCCACAGCTCCTCCTCCCATCGAGGCCCCAGAGGCTTGCCAGATCCATGCTATCCTCACCTTGCTCAGGGCACTGGTTCTGCCAGCTTGCCACCCTTCGTGCTGTGGCCGCCTTTAACCAGGTCCTCCTCAGTGCTCACGTCACCATGGCAACCTTCCAGCCAGTCTCCCAGCTTTAGTGTCTGCCATGTCTCCAGGACCCTCTGGACTTGGTCAGGTGTGGTGGCCCCGACTTGGAATCGGGGCACTTGGAGGGATGAACACACAAATCTGAGGCCAGCGTGGGTGAAGAGTGTCCGTCTAACCAAAAAACCAAACCAAACCCCTTTGCCACTCAAACGCACCAGTCTCAATGCTCTGCCCACAAGATACTCCCTGTGGGCCAGACAGCCTCCACCCATCCGTTCCTTACCGGCCTTCTCTCTTCTGCTTGGACCTTGAAGTTGCTACCTACGCGTGGCTCCCGCATGCCCCTCCCGCATGCCCCAGGCAGCTCTGCCGTCCGTCAGCCTGGCTCTGGTCCAGCTGTGGCCGGTGTCTGTTGCATGACTTTTCCTGGGGAGATGTGAGTCAGCGTCCCTTCGCCCCAGAAAGGCCCCAGCCACAGAGTTAAGTAACCATTCCAACCAAGTTGAACTTGGTGAACCAGCGAGTTCACTGAGGTTTCTCACAGGGTCACAAATGAGGAGCTCTACCTCACAGGCATCTGTGAGGGAAGAGAAGCGTCTCCTCCCCCTCAGTGATGGCTCCCTGCTTAGCTAACCTCACAGAGGGGCCTCATAAATCTCATAGCTTGTACCAGGTTGCCAAGTCTTGTGGCGCTCTCTCTTCCCTCCAGAGTGCATATTCAATTTGACAGAAATAGATACACACTAACTCCCGGGTGCAGCAGCCCGAGCCCTGGTGGGCAGCTGGTCCTTGGATACACTGTAACTCCTGGGGTGCGCAGCTGCTCCTTGGATACACTGTAACTCCTGGGGTGCAGCAGCCCAGCCCTGATGGGCACCTGCTCCTTGAATACACTGTAACTCCCAGGTGCAGCAGCCCCAGCCCTGGTGGGCAGCTGCTCCTTGGATACACTGTAACTCCCGGGTGCAGCAGCCCCAGCCCTGGTGGGCAGCTGCTCCTTGGATACACTGTAACTCCCAGGTGCAGCAGCCCCAGCCCTGGTGGGCAGCTGGTCCTTCATCCTCATTGGTCAACAGGGATGTTCCCAGGAAAAGGCGGAATAGTGGCTCCTGGGATGACCTGCCAGTACATCGTCCAGTTCATCCCGGACTGTCTTGGTGATTTTGATGATTTCATTTTGGTCGAGACCCAGTCTCCCCACACGCTGGTAATCCCCCTGCAGGCCCGGAGACCGCCGCCAGTGCTGACCTGTGAGTGAGTGTGTGTGTGTACTGCACCTTCAGTGGGATCCAGCAAGGCCTGGGGAGCCCCTGTAGGGGTGGGCAGCATCTTGGGAATCCCTGGAAGTGGCCCAGATCTTGTGTCTCCTGGACAGAGGCTTCAGGGTCCTGAAAGGAACCTTCCAGTAGCTTCCACCGCAGCAGGCCTCCACTTCTGCCAGCAGGGGCTGAGGCAGTAGGAGAAGGTGTTTCTGGATACCCAGAGGAAATATCTGAACACATTGACTCAGTTGCTGGGGGAGGGAGGGAGGCTTCCTTAGGAAAACCAACCTTAGCTCGTTCCTCCTGGGTATGGGCTCCTGCATTACACTGAGCCCCGCCCCCTATTTGATCTACAACCTCCTAGACCATATTGAGTCTCTCTGGTGACAGCTGTCATGTTGCCTGGCAGCACCCTGGACAGAGCCCAAGAGACTTGGGTCAGGTCACGCCCCATTTATCTTCCTGCTCAGTGTGGTGGGCTGCTCCGAGCTCCAGAAGGAACAGTGGCAACAGGGTCCATTAGGAGCAATATGTTGTCCTTCTTTAAGGCTAGCTTTTTATTTCATGGATTTATTATACACGTGTGTGCTTGGGGGAGGGGCAGTGAGCCACGGTGCGCACGTGGTTGTCAGAGGGCGCCTTGTAGGAGTCGGTTCCCTCCTTCCACTATGTCCATCTCGGGGAACTGAACTCAGGCCCTCAGGCTTGGCGGCAAGCCCCTTTACCTGCCGCGCCAGCCCCCTGGCGCCCTCCCTGAGCAATCCCTTCCCGTGGTCTCAGTGTCACCAGTGTTGGACTGCGGCCACTGTCTCATTGGAGGAGTGAAGATAACCAAATTCATCTGCAAAAATGTGGGCTTCAGCGTCGGCAGATTCTGCATCATGCCCCAGAAGAGCTGGCCCCCGCCGAGTTTCCGGGTGAGTGGCCGTGGACTGCGACTCGGGGAAGAAACCAACCCACCCAGGCAACTGAGCTCGGAGGAGGCCACTGAGCCACACCTGGGACCGGAAACCCACAGAAGTGGGAGGTTGCAATCTCCAGATGCACACGTCACGGCCCGAGGACAAACGTGTAGAGGTTGGGGGTGTGCTTCCGGTCACCTGCTCCTGTGCCAACCTGGGTGCAACCCGTGTCGTACCCTCTTCTATTTTTCAATGCTGTCTCCAAGACGACCACATGTGCTCACTTAGCCCAGCGTTACTGTTGCAGATCCGAGCAGTATGTGAGCCCGCAGGCAGGCAGCTGTGCTTGAATTCCGTATTGGCACAGATACTTAAAGATATTTTGGGGATGAGGAGATGTCTAGGTATAGTGGGCGATCCCATTCAATCCTCAGAGCCCACATTAAAAAAGCCACCATGGTATAATCCTGGTCAGAGACTGTGGAGAACGTACGATGGCTGGTCCTCACCGGCCGCTCAGCCCTCCTAGGTAGCAAGTTCCAGGCTAGTGAGAGACCCTGTCTCAAAACACAGGCAGACAGCGTTGTTGAAGGACAACATTTGAAGCTGTCCTCTGGCCTCTACATGCACACACATACACACATGCACCTACACTCATGTGAACATAGACCGACATAATATATTACACACAGTATGGCTTGAGCTGACCTTTCAAAGACGGAGATTGCACACAAGCTTCTGTGTCTCCAGGCTCTTTGCCGTGACCTTGTGGCCTGGGACGAGGGAAGGTCTCCCGCTCCCCACTGCCCAGGCAGCCCTAGTGACATCACATGGACACTGTCGTTTCTGATGTGGCTGGTAGATCTCCCCCAAGCCTTCTGACCTAGAAATACAAGACCTCCCTTCCCAGACATGTCTGTTGCCCCGTAGGGTCTCGTAAGCACCAGTTTGTGTTGTATCCTGGAGGGTTTCTTGAGAAAACCACAATTCTGCTGCTGAGTCTTGTGGCCCAGAAGCTGAGAAGCGCATGGGGGTTGGGGGGGAGGGGGTCAGAGGCAGATGCAGTGGCCGCCACAAACAGGACCAGGGGCTCTTGGAGGATCCTTAAAATCCTCAGACAGCAAATCGGACATTTGCAGACGCTTAGAGTGTGAGTGCTGGATTTTGCAACTTCTCCCATACCATTGTGTAGTCATTTGCCTTTTTTTTTTTTTTTTTTTTTTTTTTTTAAGGCTGTTGCGACCACTGGCTTTGTGGAACAGCCTCCCTTTGGAGTAATGCCGTCCGTGTTTGAGCTGGCCCCAGGGTACGCCATACTGTTGGAGGTGAGTAACGAGGCCTGTCCCCTCTGCTCACCCTTGGTGGCTTCCTTAGAAACCCCACTATAAACTCCTCCTCCTCCGCTTGTTCTCATGACGCACGCCCGCATTGCTCCGACCCAGGTCACAGCATCGGTGGGTTCTAGACCGGTGCGTGTGCTTGTGTTCTGTGGGGTGATGCATATGGCTGTCATGACTCCCACAGGATGTCTTCCAGCCTCCAGACATGCCGTGGCACACCCTTGCACACTCTTCCATATACATACTAACTAGATCCATTAATTTAAAAAGTCAATGCAGGGCATTGCGGTTTGAATCTGAAATGTCTCCAGTAAGCTCATCTTTCGGTTTCCTCAGCAGCTGGCATTGTTCGCAGAGTCTGTAGAACCTTTCACAGGTGAGGCCTCGCTGGTGGAAGCAGGCCAGCAGGGGCAGATGGCCGACGGCTACCGGCAGACCGACGAGGGTTATGGGCAGACCCTGGCCCTCGCCACGCTGTCTCTGCTTGCTCGTCGGTCTCTGTCACACACACTCTTCCTCCCCCCCTAGGTCTTGTTCCTCCCCACTGGCCTAGGAAAGGCAGAAGAGACCTTCATCATCGTGTGTGACAACTGTCAGACAAAGGAGGTGGTCATCGTAGGTGGGGACATGGCTCCAGGAGCCGCTTTCCACAGTACCACAGCATCGGGGCAAGCTGTGCCCGCCCTCTGGGAGAGAGGGGTGTCTGGGGATGGGGGTGGGGCACTGCCTCGAACTCCTGAGCCTCTGCTTCCCTAATGCCAAGGTTACAGGTGAAATCTTTGGTCATATCTCTTGGAGTCCGCTTTGAACTCTGAGAATCTCCCAGGGCCCCCACTGCTAACGTGGCTGTGGTTTTGAAAGGTTGGAGAGGGCAGGTGCACACAATGTTTCTTTCCTCCCCTCCCTCCCTCCCGCCTTTCTTCCTCCCTCCCTCCCTCCCTCCCTCCCTTCCTTCCTTCCTTTCTTTTCTTTTTTCAGATTTATTTTATTTATATGAGTACACTGTAACCATTTCCAGACACACCAGGAGAGGGCATCAGATCCCTTTACAGATGGTTGTGAGCCACCATGTGGTTGCTGGGAATTGAACTCAGGACCTCTGGAAGAGCAGCCAGTGCTCTTAACCGCTGAGCCATCTCGCTAGTCCCCCTTCCTTCCCTTCTTTCCTTCCTTCCCTCTCTTCCTCTTTCCTTCCTTTTCTTCCCTTGCTCCTCCCTCCCTCCCTCCCTCTCTTCCTTCTTTCCTTCTTTCTTTCCTCCCTTCCATTCATCCAGGCCCACTTAGTAGTCATTAATTGATCATATGCAAGGCTCTCAAAGTCAAAGCCTCCAGACCCGAGGCTGGATGGGTGCTCAAGGCCCACTTTCGTTTTCTGCATGATCTGGGGACCCTGGATAAGGCCATCTACATGGGGTGTGACAGGGGTCCCGTGGCAGCCCTCGGCCACAGGGCGCCAACATCAGCCTGGTGACTCCTCCATCAGGGACGGGGCAGCTGGTGGCTTTGGATCTGATCTACATTTCTGGTGGAAAGAACGAGCCGGACCCAGGCGAGCTGAAAGATTTAACAGCCCAGTACTTTATCCGGTTTGAGCCCGAAAACGTCCAGTCCACCGCCAGGAAACAGCTCATCATCAGAAATGCTACGTGAGTGGCCCCCGGCATGTCATTGACACACAACAGCGGTCCTCTCCTAATCAATCCCTTGTTCCTCATGAGGCAAGAGTTTTCTAAGTCAGGGGGAGTTGTGAGGCCAGAATGGATCCAGAAGGATAGAAAGATCTGGAGTCGCATTGCCAATCCTGCAACCACTAGACTTGACGGCTGTTTCTACCTATTTGGTGTGTGTGTGTGTTTGTGTGTGTGTGTGTGTGTGTGAGAGAGAGAGAGAGAGAGAGAGAGAGAGAGAGAGAGAGAGAGAGAGGGAGGGAGGGAGGGAGAGAGAAAGTCTGTGTGAGGAGTGTAAGATGTTTGTGTGTGATGTGTAAGGTGTGTGTGAGGTATGTGTGTGTATAATGTGTAAGGTGTGTGTGTATGTGATGAGTAAGGTGTGTAAGGTGTGTATAAGAGGTCTGTGTGAGGAGTGTAAGGGATGTGTGTGTGATGTGTAAATTGTGTGCATGTGTGTGTGTATGTGTGAGGTTTGTGTATGTATGTTTGGGATGTATTCCCATGTTTGTGGGGTTTGTGGTGGGTATAAGCAAGCTTGGTTCTGGTCCCTCAGGCACCACTACCGTGGTTTTTG
Organism: Apodemus agrarius; assembly: GCA_964023405.1. Lineage (NCBI taxonomy): Eukaryota > Metazoa > Chordata > Mammalia > Rodentia > Muridae > Apodemus > Apodemus agrarius. The sequence continues at coordinate 121,615,985 of OZ030012.1, forward strand.
CGAATCATTATCGGGGACTGTCCTCCGCGGTTGGCCTAGGCTTGGCTGGCAGGAAGCCCAGAGGATTGGCCGCTCTCAGTCTTCAGCACCGAGATTATGAGCATGGGTCACCACGCTGGCTTTTGCTGTTGTTTTGTTTTGGACAGAGTCTCACCTTGTAGCCTCGAGTGACCTTGAACTCATTCTGTAGGCCGAACTGGCCTCAAATTGACAGAGACCCGTCTACCTTTGCCTCCTAGTGCTGGGACCACCATGACCAGCTCAGGCCAGGATGTTTTGCTTTTTTTTTTTTTTTAAGTGTGGGTCCTGAGACGTCACTCAGGCCCCACGCTAGCCGAGAGCTGTCTTCCCAACCTGCTGTTTCTATTTAAATCAGTTACAATGAGATCAAACGACAAGCACACCAGCCGCCTTTTAGCCTCTTGGTAGGCACTGGTGACTTCTGGCTACTGTACTGGACAGTGTGGCCACGTTGGTGCCTCATCCCCGTGTGCTCCTTACCTGTCCACCACACCAATCTGTGTCTCTCTGTGTGTGTCTGTATGTGTGTCTATGTGCATGTGCCTGTCTATGTGTCTGTGTGTGTCTATGTGCATGTCTGTGTGCATGTGTTTGCACACATATCTATGTAGCACACATGCTCATAGGTAACTATAAAATGGTTCCCAAGGCTTTCTTGAGCAGCGCTGAAGTGTTTGTCCTGTGTCCCTTCCTTATGCATTGACCTCCCTCCATTGCCCCATTCGTATCACTGGATCCTCCTCCTCCCCTTCCGCGCTGCTGAGTAGAGATCTAAGGATGGTTTTTTAGAGACGCCATTCTGTGTCCATAGCCTGGATGCCTTCCAGATCCCAGGCTGGGTCCTTAGGCTCAGCCCTCACTGCCGGGACGTTTCTCTGCCCGCCTTCAAACATCACAGTCAGTAGCCTTGAGCTTAGTGGGCCTCCGGCCCAAGCTGCACTGGGGCACCGGAGTCAGCCATGATAGGAGGGACTGATCTGGTACCCCACACCCACACCCACACCCCAGCAACCTTGAGTCACTGTTCATAGCTAGTGGGTCTCTCTGAAGACAGCTATCATCCCAGCGGCCGTGGCTGGAGGCGGGGGGTGAGAGTGTGCTGGGTACAGGAAAACCAGAGACGCTCACAGGTGACGGGAAACACCTCAGAGAATAACCCTGATATCCCGGGACTCCTCTGGTGTAACAATTAGAGTGTGACATCTTGCATTGCCCATGTCACCTGTGGTTTGGGTTGCCAGCTGCTGCGGTGGCGGGTAGGGGACTCCACTTTGCACTCCCTTGCTGTCTTTGCCTAAGTTGCCCTCAGCTCCTCTGTGGGAAGCCTGATCTGGTCGCTTCTTGTCCAGAATAGAGCAGACTGATCATCCCTCCGGTGAGAGGGCCTTGGGGAGACAGGCCTCGAATTCACGGCCCACTGAATGGTTGCCCCCCCCCCATGTTTCCCCCCACAGACACGTGGACCTGGCCTTCCACTGGCAGATCATGAAGCCCAACCTGCAGCCCTTGATGCCCGGAGAGATGCACAGCTCAGACAGCATCAAGTGCCACCCTGACAGGGAAACGGCTTTCTCCATCATCCCCGAGCAGGGCGTCCTCCAGGGCCACTCAGACCATGAGTTCATCCTGAGCTTTTCTCCTTATGAGGTCATTTCATTAGCCAGTGACAGGGGTCACTATGTCTGTGTCTGTGTGTCTGTCTGTCTGTCTGTCTCCTCCCAGAACCCCATCTATGTTCTTGAAAGATCCTGAAACTATAGCTCGGCCTGGAAGAGGCACTTGGGCCCTAATGCGGGTCTGGTGTGCAGGACCCAGCCGCTTATTTCCTGGTTCTGACCACATGTCCCTCCTAAAGGACAGCCCTGTGCTTGTCCCTCAGCCCCGGTGACTTTCACAGTTCAGCTACATCAAAGCACATAACCAGCTCCACCATCCCCTGCGGCCCCTACGGAGCAAGGCATGAGCTCCTGACCAAGCTCCTGCCCGCCACAGGACTGGGCCAGGGCTCTGGTTTTAGCCAGTCTGAGCCTGAGTTGGGCACGGCTGCCTCTGGAGCCAGCCTGTGACTGCTTGCTGCTCTTAGAAAGGGGTTAAATGCACCAAGCAAGGATGCTAATAGAAGCCAATATCTGACTTCGGGGGCTGGGGCTTTCTTTGCTGCCCTGGCAGGGATCCCATTCTCCCTAAGGTGGAGAGAGGACCCAGGGAAGTAACCTATCTTTCGTAGTCCTCTGTCACCCTGGCTCAGGAAAGAGGAATCCCTGCCCTGTCCCCCAGGTCGCTGCAGGCAGGCAGCCTGGCTGAAGGTCCCGAGTTTCTCTTGCAGCTCAAGTGTTTCCACAGCGTACTGCAAATGGTTCTAGAAGCTGTCCCGGAGCCCTTGAGGTGAGGAGGGCGTGAGCCTAGGTAAGGGAGGCTCGCTGCCACCCCCGGGCCGCCTGTCTGGTTGCTCTTGGGTCCTCGGGGTGTTTGGTGCACTGTCTAGAGGTGGATCTCCAAGGAGCACAGTGCCCAGGGCCCTGTGTAGCGGATGCGTTCTGTCCCCGGAGGCAGCAGGTCTGTGCCCCAGGCTCTCGGCTGATCTGCTGTCACTTTGCACTGTCATAGTGTAGGCTTTGTCACATGACTGCTTGGGGGTTGTGGGTAATGGAGCACTTTCTGTCCACAAGACCAAACCCGTGGGATAGAGGCCGGGGCGTGCTCACGTCCAGCTCAGAGTGGGTTCTGTTCAGCTCAGAGGTGGAGAACCTGGGGGACTACTCCTACTCGGTGGATGACGTCATCGTCCTGGAGATCGAGGTGAAAGGCTTGGCGGAGCCCTTCCAGGTTCTTTTAGAACCCTACGCCCTCATCATCCCTGGCGAGAGTTACATTGGCATCACCGTGAAGAAAGATTTCAAGGTAAGACATCCTCTCAACCGGCTTCGGCCGGTCCAAGCGATGCTGTAGTTCGGCGCAGGTGTGGTGCAGATGGAGCTCAATGGGTCACAACACAGAGCCACTGTTCCTGGGCACGGGACCCCCACGCCTGTGGGGGCTCAGGTGGTCCCGGGACAGGTGGTCTGACTTATTTCATCAGCGTTCCAGAATCTTCTGAAGTCAGGGCTGTGGAAGTCCTTCCTGGGTCTTCGGCAGGGGGTGGTACTGTATGCCTGCAGCAGGAAGGAAAGGTGCCTGTTGGGAGGGAGGCCCAGGGCTTCAGTCAGTCAGCCACCAGCAGAGCATCGCATGACCCATCCTTCGGCGGCTTCCGGTTTGCTATGGAAGGGCAGCACCCGGGCAGCCCGGACTTGGCGTGTGTCTTTCAGATGTGGAACAACAGCAAGTCACCCATCAGATACATGTGGGGGAAGATCAGCCACTGCCACATCATCGAAGTGGAGCCCTGCACCGGGATGATAGGTAGTGCGCCTGTAGGAGGGTGTGGCCTGCCTAGGCTGGATGCAGGCCTACCTGTATAAGACCCAGGATGCCCTGCGGCCAAATCCAGCCTTGGCCTGGAAGGAAATCATCCCGCCTCTGGTCTCCACCTCCATGTCCTCTTCCTCCCCAGAGCCCAACGAGGTCGGAGATTTTGAGTTAAACCTAACCGGTGGGGTGCCTGGCCCGACCAGCCAGGACCTGGAGTGTGAAATCAAAGACTCGCCGTGCCCGGTGGTGCTTCACATTGAGGCTGCATTCAAGGTGTGTGGGTGTGTAGGTGTGTGGGTGGGTAGGTGGGTGGGATTTGGGCAGCTGGTAATGCCTGTGTGGGTGGGTGGGATCTGGGCAGCTGGTAATGCCTGTGTGGGTGGGTGGGATCTGGGCAGCTGGTAATGCCTGTGTGGGTGGGTGGGATCTGGGCAGCTGGTAATGCCTGGGTGGGTGGATGGGATCTGGGCACCTGGTAATGCCTGGAGAGGTTGGGAGAGGGGTGAACCAGGACCCAGCCTCTTCCCAGGCAGGCATTGACACGCCCCTCTGGTGTCCCAGGGACCTGCCGTGGTCATCGATGTCCCAGCTCTTCAGTTCGGCCTGCTTCGCCTGGGAAAAAAGGCGTCCATCTCCATCCAGATCCGGAATGTCAGCCAGCTCTCTGCCGTGTGGCATTTGAGGGAGAGCCCAGTCTGCCTGTCAGAGAGGCAGGAGGATGTGAGTGGGACCCCGCAGACTGCTGAGACGCGGCCTCCCCATGGGGACACTCTCCTTTGGCTCTTCTCTGAACTGGGATCCTTGCCCAGAGGTAGCCGACTCCAGGGTGGAATCCATCCTCCAGCCCCCAATTCCACAGGCGTTTCCTGTCCCCCTTGCAAACACTGCACGCAGGAGAGGGTGGGGTGGGGGTTCTCCTTCCTAGAAGCAGCCTGAGTCCCAGCAGTTCCACCAGGAAGGATGCAGGCTGAAGGCCACACAGCCACCCCCTCAGCAGGCGCACCCAGAAAATGTGGTTGTAATTTGAATACCTACCACCAGGCGGCGACTGGCAGCTCAGACCTGAAGGCTCTACAAAGAACACTCAAGTTTGGGATATGAGCTGTTAGTTGCTTTCAATCCCCAGCAAAGCACACACACACACACCACCACCACCACCACCACCAACAACAACAACAACAACAACAACAAAAATCCCCAGCATGGTGGCACATGCCTGCATTTATAGCACTCTGAGACAGAGGGGTCAAAGTTCATGGCCCTTCTCTGATCGATGAGGTTAGGGTGGGGTCAATCCTGACCCCTAGGTACCTCACACCCATTGTCCTGGTCTCACTGAAGGGAGAACAAATGTCCTTTCTGGTGTGGCCTTCCAGTGACATTCCATTAACCAATGTGGCCCTCTTGAGACTCAAGGCTCAGGGACAGGGGTTGGGGTCCCTTCCCGGGGCAGACACTGTGGGATACTGTCTTTGGCGTTTCTTGTAATCTGTCTGCTCTCTCCCTTTTGTATGAGGAGGGGTGGGTTTGCAGACAGGGGACTCGATCCTGGGGAGGGAGGTGTGGGAGAGAATGCCAGGACAGGCACAAGGAGGAAATCCTTCCTCTATAACTTCTGCCTGCCCCAGGGGCCTCCCCCGAGGACCTGGAGGTTAGCCTCAGCCTCAGCTGTCTGAGGTTAACCTGGGCCTGCCCAGGGCACCTCCTCCAGAGCTCCCAAGCTCCCCTCCCGTCCCTCGCGGCCTTCCCAGCCCCCCTCTCCCACCCTAGACCCCTTTGGCTGGCTCCCACCTCTTAGATCTGTGCCAGGGAGCCGGCACCTCAGTCTCGCCTATCCCCTTGCCTGAACACTCATTTTTTGTTCTTTTTCCTGGCGTTTTTCACCCAGCTGTGTCCCCACGCTAGCTTGCCTTCTCCTTGGTCTCACACCCATGAGCTCCAGGGGCGGCTTGTGGGGTGACCCTGGCCAGGCATAGGCACCCCACAGCACCTCGGTCCCGTGGCCTCGCGTCTCACCGTGTCCTCCGCATCGGCCTCAGGTATCCCCCTTCGACATCGAGCCTTTCTGCGGCCAGCTTCTCCCTCTGGGGGAGTGCAGAGTGACCGTCACCTTAGAGGCCTCCCACTGTCAGCGGCTGCAGACGGTCCTGGAGCTGGAGGTGGAGAACGGGTCGTGGAGGTATGCAGGGTGCGCCCTGACGGGAACGTGTTTATAGTTTGCACAACTATGTGCTTAGCTAGAGATGTTTCCGAATTTAAAACTACAGATACTGGGGGCTGGAGAAACGGCTCAGGGTTAAGAGAGTTTGCTGCTCTCCCAGAGGGCCGGAGTTGATCACCAGCACCCGGGCAGGCGGCTTACAGCTCCAGCTCCAGGGTAGCAGTCCAGGCTGGCTGTCTTCTGGTTTCCACGGGCTGTTTCCTAGTAAGAGGAAGAATGGAAAACTGGAGACACCCCAGATCACAGAGAACAGGCACAGAATTATCACTGACGCTTTTGATGTGTTCTATAAAATGGTGGTGGCGGTGTTTTTTATCTTTCTGATCATCTGGCATAACTTAGAATACCCACAAGAGGAGAGAACTTTGTGTGTTGACCCTAGCAAAGTTAAACATTTTTCTACTTTAATAATACTATCAAGAGAAGCCAAGCCACAAAATGGCTGAAAATATGACGGGAAAGAGACACCGCAGGATGTCTTGCGGCTTTTGCTAGCAGCAGGGGTGTGGGGCAAGTGGAACCGAGTTAGCAGACAAAACCTGGGAAGGTTGAGCAGATTCAGAATCCCCAGCTGAGATTGGCAGGTGTTTCACCCACTCCCGACCTGCCTCCTGTTCTGGAGCACGTGACCACAGCACCCCACATGGGGGTTGTGGCCACTAGGCACTTAGCACAGAACAGAGAGTTCTCCATGCTAATGAGGTATCTGGGTGGGCCAGCTCTGAGGGATTGGCCAATAAGCTGCCCTTCCCGGACATTCCTTCCTGCAAAAGGTATTTAATCTCCCGTCCACCCTGAGTAATTTGTAGGCGTCCATTTTCCACTACCAGTAAACAGTTTGGATAAGACTACCATGGAAGGAAGCCTTCCTCAGAGCCAAACAGCCTAAGTCTCCTGCAGAAGGCCCCTCTGCACTCCTGACATTCACCCCTGAGCTAAACCAGATCCTCCCCTGCCCCTCCCCCCTTCCTGATTCCTCACAGTTCCCAGTGGCATCTGGTTGTCCTGGAGTTTGGGGACCCCAGCTCTGAACCCAGCCTGCATTGTTTCCCCCCTGAGCTGGGACCCCAGCGCCTCCTGTTTCGTCTTCAAGCACTGTTCACAGGAACTCCCCACACAGGAGGGTCAGCTCAGATGAACTAAACTCCAAACCACTTTGCAGAGGCCTCTTTATGGTCACACAAAGGCACTGTTAGCAAGTCCATTTCCGAATAGCAAAACCTCTGATCTGATCTCGGAGTTGTCTGAAGTAACCTAAGCATTTCTCAGCCATACAGGACAGAAAAATCAATGCCATAAACCTCAGATAACAATCAGTCATTGACTGTTTATAAAAGGCTGCTTCAGAGTCTAGGTGCCGTCACTCAGGGATGTGTGCCAGATACACTGGCTCTGCTAAATTTCCTATTACGTCTCTGTTGGGTGAAATGGTGTGTGTGTGTGTCTGTTGGTCTGGCTGGTGTGTAAGGGTGGTGTGTGTGTGTGTGTGTGTTGGTCTGGCTGGTATGTAAGGGTGGTGTGTGTGTGTGTGTGTGTGTTGGTTTGGCTGGGGTGTAAGGGTGTTATGTGTCTGTTGGTCTGGCTGGGGTGTAAGGGTGTTGTGTGTCTGTTGGTCTGGCTGGGGTATAAGGTATTCAAGCCTTCCATGTGATTGTACATCTTAGTTCTGCACCTTCTTTTTCTCTCTTCTCTCATATGTTACATTCTGACTGATGATCCCCCCTCCACTCCTTGTGGTGTTCCCTCCCATCTCCCCCAGATCCATTTCTTCTATATTTCCCTTCGGGAAACAGCAGGCCTCCCAGGGATGTCCACTGAACATGGCATACCAATTACAACAAGGCACCCTCCTCTCAGGGCAAGACAAGGCAGTCCAGCAGAAGGAAGAGTCCCAGGATCAGACAGAAGAGTCAGACACTCCCCATGCTAGGGTCCAACAAGAATGCCAACTATACAACCGTAACGTGTGTGCAAGGACTTAGAGCCGTGCAGGCACCACGGCTGTCCTTCAGTCTCTGGGCCCCTGTGACCCCTGCTTAGTTGACTCTGTGTCCCCAGGTGTCCTTTGACCCCTCTGGCCACTATGATCCTTCCTCTGGGCACCACAGCCAAATATCGGGTGGAGTTCAGTTCATTCTTAAAAGATACTGAGGTCTCCAGCCCTTCTGGTTGGATTGTCCATTTCCTTTGTAATTCTGCCGGCTTCTGGGAGGTGCACACCGGGCCCTTCGATGCAGACCCAGTTACTAGCTTTTGTAGATCTCTGTGGTCAGATAAAAGAAATGAGTCACAGGGAAAAATAACTATTCCATCTTTTATATTTACTTATGGATGTTTTTTGGTAGTAGTATGTCAGTCCAGACCCCACCAGAGAAACAGAACAACAATATATTTATTAAAATGCGAATTTGGGGGCTGGGGAGATGGCTGTTAATAAAGTGCTTGCAGTGAAAGCGGCACAATGTAATTTGGATCCAGCGCCCACATAAGAAGCCGTGCACAGCAGTGTGCATGTGTAACGTCAGCGCTGGGGAGGCAGAGCCGGGCAGAGCCCCTGGTCTCACTGGCTCACTAGCTTGGCTGGACCCTGTCTCAAAAAATAAGGTAGATAGCATCTCAGGAGGACGCCCGACACTGGCACTCATCTCTGGTGTACACACACACACACACACACACACACACACACACGAGACTGCTTAGCAGCCAGACATAGTGCATGCCTGTAATGCTAGCACTCAGGCAGTTGGCACAGGGATTTCATGAATTTAAGCACTGTCAAAGATACTCAGCAAGATTCTGTATTATGTTATATATACTATATAGTGTATATGTACTATATATTATATAATACATAAACTCTGTGTGTGTGTGTGTGTATAATTTCTTGCCTGAGTATAGCTGGCCAGGCAACCCCAGGTTCTTGGTTTTAAGGCCTCTCAGATTATTTTATTTTTTTCTTAAAGATTTATTTTCTGTATATGAGTACACTGTAGTTATACAGATGGTTGTGAGCCTTCATGTGGTTGCTGGGAATTGAACTCAGGACCTCTGCCCGCTCTGGTCAACCCCATTCGCTCCGGTTAACCTTGCTTGCTCAGTCCCTGCTAGCTCCGGCCCAAAGATTTATTATTATAAATAGGCACACTGTTGCTGTCTTCAGACACACCAGAAGAGGGCATCGGATCTCATTACGGATGGTTGTGAGCCACCATGTGGTTGCTGGGATTTAAACTCAGGACCTTCAGAATAGCAGTCAGTGCTTTTAACCGCTGAGCCATCTCTCCAGCCCAGGCCTCTCAGGTTACTGACAGGCCCATGAGGACTCTGTAGGATAATCTCCTTTGCTTTACCACATCCGCTCACCGGATATGTTAACCATGCAGCAAACGCCTCCAGCCATCTAGACACACAGAACACTTGTCCATAAAGCTCCTGCCTCACCATACAAGGTCGGGGGGAGAGCGAATAAAAGCAAACCTCATGTCCATCAGTGAACTGAGGATGCGGCACAGAGTACCAGGGAGACAGTCAAACATAGAAGACCCATCAGCTTCCCTGAGGCAGAAGGCCGTTGGAGCCAGTGATGGGAGGAACACTCAACAGCTTCAACAAATTCTGGAGGCTGAATGTTGATTGGGATAAGACTCAAGAGTTTTGGGAACTCTTGTCATTCACAATCAGTGGTGAGAAAAACACTCTGACCAAAAGCAGCTCAGAGAAAGGATTTATTTTGCTTACACTTCTGGGTCATAGTGTGTCATAGCCGAGGGAAGTCTGGGCAGGAGCTAGCAGCAGGAACCATGGAGGAACCTGACTGGCTCGCTCTCAGGCTCATGCTGAGCTAACTTTTTTCTATACAGCTCAGGACCACCTGCTTAGGGAAAGGAGCTGCCCACAGTGGGCGGAGTCCTCCTGCTTCACTTATAGTGCCGACAAGCCCCACCCCACAGCCACGCCCACAGGGCCAATCTGATCCAGGCAATCCCTCAACTAAGACTCCCTTCCCAGGTGACTAGGCCATGTCCCAAGCTAACTAGGACAGGAGCGCCTCGGTTCTTGTGGTAACGATAGAAGAGTAATTTTTTTTCCTTTTGATTAGGAAGAGGTGAGTAACCATTCTGAAGTAAGCTCAGAGTATCCTTAAAATTTCTCAAGGTTTCAACTTTGAGTGATTTAAAAAAATTTTTCGTTTTTTTGTTTTTTCGAGACGGAGTTTCTCTGTGTAGCCCTGGCTGTCCTGGAACTCACTCTGTAGAGAAGGCTGGCCTCGAACTCAGAGATCCGCCTGCCTCTGCCTCCCAAGTGCTGGGATTAAAGGTGTGCGCCACCACTGCCTGGCTGTGATTTAAATTTTAAATGTTTAAATCTAATATTTAAATATTTTGTTTCTATATGCTCATGTTAAAGTATAAGAATATGGTTATGTTTTGACTGACAATCTTGTATTTTGCTGCAGCTGTGATAAACTTTGTTTTAGTTTCTGTTTCTGTTTGGTTGTTTTTTTTTTTTTTTTTTTGCTTTTGGTTTTCTGGAGGCAGGGTCTCACCGTGCAGCTCCAGCTGGCCTGAAACTCCCCAGGTACTGGTTGACTGCGAACTCACAGTGATCCACCTGTCTTGCCTCTGGGACTGTAAATGTGCACACTACCCCTAACGGTTTTGTTTCTGGTTGTGCTGGTTTGGTTTGGCTTGGCTTTTTGTTTGTTTGTTTGTTTTTGTTTTTGTTTTTGTTTTAATTATATTAACAGATTCCTCAGGGCTTTCTGCAAAGACACCCTCATGCCATTTTATAAATTGGGACAGTTTTTTTTTCCTTTCACGTGCCGTACGACTTCCTGTGTTTCAGCTACCTTCCTGTGTATGCTGAGGTGCAGCAGCCTCATGTGTACCTGCAGAACAGCCACATAGAGTTCAGCAACCTCTACCTGGGCGTGCCCACAAAGTCAAGAACCATGCTTGTCAACGGCACGCTCCTGCCCACGCGGTTCCACTGGGGCAAGGTGACTGAGCCTTAAGGAGCAGCAGCCAAGATGTGTGGCCCCGCCCCCGAATGGCCCGCCTCCAGAATACTTGTTCAGCCTCCTTCCCTTCCCCAGAGCCTGTTGCTGTCTTCACCAGTCACAGCAACTTGTGGCTCCTTAAAGACAAGTTCATCTTGCCTGACTTTTCACAGTCCATCCTTAAGAATCCTAGTTCTCTGGTGAGCGTGGCTGGGACCTCCCAGCCAGCACAGCCCACAGCTGGTCCACACAGCTGTTGGGAGCCTTGTCATGGCAATGTCCCTGCTGTTGACGCTGGAGCTCGCTCTGAGCACCATGAGAGAAACCTCAGAGGTGACCTGCCCTGTGCTGTCTAGCACAGTGGGCTGCCCAGTTTGCCCCGGAAGCTCCGTGGTGGATAGCCAAGTCCACCCAGGCTTGGGGAGGAGAGAAAGCTCTGTGTGGTGGTGGTTTTTCCTGACGCACTCAGCCCTGGGCAGCTTGCTGGGTCAGCAGTCTGTGTAGAAGACCCTGCTCCATCTGGTAGCCTCCTCACAAGACAATAATAAGCCCGTCCTGTGTCTTCCAGCTCCTGGGGGCTCAAGCAGACTTGTGCACAATAACAGTCTCTCCCAGACAAGGCCTGCTGGGCCCCAGTGAAGAACTCCATCTCTGCTTGGAGCTGACGGCCCACACAGAGGTGAGCGAGGCAGCCTGGGAGTGTCTAGTGTCCGGAGGCAGCCTGGCTAAACCACTGGCACCCGTGCTTCCTGGGAGGCCGGCCACACGCCCTGCTCCCGCGCCTCGGGAGTGGGCAGGCCATTTGTTTATTTATCTATTTATCTATCTATCTATCGATTGATTGATTGATTGATTGATAAAACAGTTTATTATGAAAAGCCATATTTAAGCTACTTATAACTTTTGGAAATGACTTTTTTGGCGCTGGGCGTGGTGGCGCACGCCTTTAATCCCAGCACCTGGGAGGCAGAGGCAGGCGGATTTCTGAGTTCGGGGCCAGCCTGGTCTACAGAGTGAGTTCCAGGACAGCCAGGGCTACACAGAGAAACCCTGTCTTGAAAAAAAAAAAAAAAGAAAGAAAGAAAGAAAATGACTTTTTACTTTGGAGAGTGAATAGAATTCTTGCATAGTATAGTACTCGTTAACTTCAGTGTAAAATGGGGGGGGGGTGGAATAAATAAAAATTTTTAAAAAGCCAAGAAAATTAACAAAAAACTTCAAATCAAAACCAAAACAACTCTCTTTGGCTATAAGTGTTTAAAGTGCCCAAGGGGAGGCTTGGGGAAATGTGATTTTTCAGGTACATTTTGTAGCAGGAAAGTGACTCTTAGCATACCTCTGTCCATCCACGTGCCTGTGTGCTTAGCCTGTGGCTTCTGGATGCTAAAAGTAAGATAAATAGCACACACAGCTCAGGATCACAGAGCCCAGGGCCCTGGAGGTGAAATCTGCAAGACCAAGGCTGAGAGAGGAAGAGGTGGCCAGCTGAACCAGCACGCAACGTCACTGAAAGTGGGGTTCACCTTGTTGTCACTGCTCTGCAGTTCGAGCCCCAGGCTGTTGCATAGGTTTTGAAACCTAAGCTATCTAAGAGAACTGCAAGCTTACTCTGCTTACGTGAGATAAAATCAAAATTGCATTAAAATCAGAACGCTACGAGCAAGTAAAGCAAGACTTTACTGAAACACATTTTCATCCTCAATGCTAGCATTGCCTTTATTATTATTATTATTATTATTATTATTATTATTACTATTACTATTACTATTATTATTATTTTGGGGTTTTTTGTTTGTTTTTTGGATTTGGTTTTTTCGAGACAGGGTTTCTCTGTATAGCCCTGGCTGTCCTGGAACTCACTCTGTAGACCAGGCTGGCCTTAAACTCAGAAATCTACCTGCCTCTGCCTCCCAGAATGCTGGGATTACAGGCATGCACCACCACCGCCCGACTTGATTTCTTTTTTTTTAATTAGATATTTGCTTTATTTACATTTCAAATGTTATCCCCTTTGCAAGTTACCCCTCCGAAAACCCCCTATCCCATCATCCCTCCCCCTGATCATCCCCCCTCCCCAATTTCATGACTTGCATTCCCCTATTCTGGGGAATTGAGCCTTCACAGGACCAATAGCCTCTCCTCTCATTGATGTCTGAAATGGTCATCTTCTGCTACATATGTAGCTGGAGCCATGGGTCCCTCCATGTGTACTCTTTGGTTGGTGGTTTAGTCCCTGGGGCTCTGGCAGTACTGGTTGGTATATATTATTGTTCCTCCTGCAGGGCTGCAAACCTCTTCAGCTCCTTGGGTTCTCTCTCTAGCTGCTCCATTGGGGACACTATGCTCAATCTATTGATTGGCTGTGAGCAATGGGTGGTTTGATCCACCTTCCAATAAGGATCAAAGTATCCACACTTTGGTCTTCCTTCTTGAGTTTCATATGGTCTGTGAGTTACCCGAGCTTTTGGGCTAATAATACCCACTTAGCGAGTGCATACCACGTGTGTTCTTTTGTGATTGGGTTACCTCACTCAGGATGATATTTTCTAGCTCCATCCATTTGTCTAAGAATTTCATGAATTCATTGTTTTTAATAGCTGAGTAGTTCTCCATTGTGTAAATGTACTACATTTTTCTGTATCCATTCCTCCGTTGAGGGACATCTGGGTTCTTTCCAACTTCTGGCTATTATGAATAAGGCTGCTATGAACATAGTGGAGCATGTGTCCTTATTACATGTTGGAGCATCTTCTGGGTATATTCCCAGGAGTGGTATAACTGGGTCCTCAGGTAGTGCTATGTCCAATTTTCTGAGGAACTGCCAAACTGATTTCCAGAGTTGTTTTACCAGCTTGCAGTCCCACCAGCAATGGAGGAGTGTGCCTTTCTCCAAATCCTCTCCAGCATCTGCTATCTCCAGAGTTTTTGATCTTAGCCATTCTGACTGGTGTGAGGTGATATCTCAGGGTTATTTTGATATGCATTTCCCTGATTAAGGATGTTGAACATTTCTTTAGGTGGTTCTCAGCCATCTAGTATTCCTCAGTTGAGAATTCTTTGTTTAGCTCTGTAACCCATTTTTAATAGGGTTATTTTGTTCTCTGGAGTCTAACTTCTTGAGTTCTTTGTATATTTGATATTAGCCAATGTAGAATTGGTAAAGATCTTTTCCCAATCTGTTGGTTGCTGTTTTGTCCTATTGACAGTGTCCTTTGCCTTACAGAAGCTTTACAATTTTATGCATTTGTCAATTCTTGATCTTAGAGCATAAGCTATTGGTGTTCTGTTCAGGAAATTTCCCCCTGTGCCCATGTGCTCCAGGTTCTTCCCCACTTTCTTGTCTATTAGATTCAGTGTATCTGGTTTTATGTGGAGGTCCTTGATCCACCTGGACTTGAGCTTTGTACATGGTAATAAGAATGGGTCGATTTCCATCATTCTACTGCCGGTTGAACCAGCACCATTTGTTGAAAAGGCTGTCTTTTTTCCACTGGATGGTTGTAGCTCCTTTGTCAAAGATCAAGTGATCACAGGTGTGAGAGTTCATTTCTGAGTCTTCAATTCTATTCCATTGATCTACCTGCCTGTCATTGTACCAGTACCATGCAGGTTTTTTTTTTTTTTTTTTTAATCACTATTGCTCTGTAGTACAGCTTGAGGTCAGGGATGGTGATTTTGCCAGAAGTTCTTTTATTGTTGAGAATAGTTTTCCTTATCCTGGGTTTTTTGTTATTCCAGAGAAATTTGGAAATTGCTCTTTCTAACTCTATGAAGAATTCAGTTAGAATTTTGATGGGGATTGCATCGACTGTAGATTGCTTTAGGCAAGATGGCCATTTTTACTATTTTAACCCTGCCAATCCATGAGCACGGGAGATCTTTCCATCTTCTGAAATCTTCAATTTCTTTCTTCAGAGACTTGAAGTTCTTGTCACACAGATCTTTCACTTGCTTGGTTAGAGTCACACCAAGATATTTTATATATTTGTGACTATTGTGAAGGGCGTCATTTTCCTAATTTCTTTCTCAACCTCTTTGTCATTTGAGTATAGGAAGGCTACTGATTTGTTTGAGTTAATTTTATATCCAGCCACTTTGCTGAAGTTGTTTATCAGGTTTAGGAGTTCTCTGGTGGAATTTTTGGGGTCAAGTATACTATCATGTCATCTACAAATAGTGATACTTTGACTTCTTCCTTTCCAATTTGAATCCCTTTGACCGTCTTTTGTTGTCTAATTACTCTGGCTAGGACTTTGAGTACTATATTGAACAGGTAGGGAGAGAGTGGACAGCCTTGTCTAGTCCTTGATTTCAGTGGGATTGCTTCAAGTTTCTCTCCATTTAGTTTGATGTTGGCTACTGGTTTGCTGTATATTGCTTTTACTATGTTTAGGTATGGGCCTTGAATTCCTGATCTTTCCAAGACTTTTATCATGAAGAGGTGTTGGATTTTTTCAAATGCTTTCTCAGCATGGAATGAAATGATCATGTGATCATTTGAGTTTGTTTATGTAGTGGATTGCATTGATGGATTTCCGTATATTGAACCATCCCTCCATCCCTGGGATGAGGCCTTCTTGGTCATGGTGGATGATTGTTTTGATGTATTCTTGGATTCGGTTGGCAAGAATTTTATTGAGGTTTTTTTTTTTTCAAGACAGGGTTTCTCTGTGTAACCCGGGCTGTCCTAGAACTTACTCTGTAGACCAGGCTGGCCTCGAACTCAGAAATCCACCTGCCTCTGCCTACCAAGTGCTGGGATTACAGGCATGCGCCACCACGCCCGGCTTATTGAGTATTTTTGTATCACTATTCATAAGGGAAATTAGTCTAAAGTTCTCTTTCTTTGTTTGGTCTTTGTGTGGTTTAGGTATCAGAGTAATTGTGGCTTCATAAAACAAATTGGGTAGGTTCCATCTGTTTCTATTTTGTGGAAAAGTTTGAAGAACATTGGTATTAAGTCTTCTTTGAAGGTCTGATAGAGCTCTGCATTGAACCAGGAACATCTGGTCCTGGGCTTTTTTTTTTTTTTTTCTTTTTCGAGACAGGGTTTCTCTGTGTAGCCCTGGCTGTCCTGGAACTCACTCTGTAGACCAGGCTGGCCTCAAACTCAGAAATCCGCCTGCCTCTGCCTCCCAGAGTGCTGGGATTACAGGCGTGCTCCGCCACTGCCGCCGCCACCACCCCCCGGCTGGTCCTGGGCTTTTTTTGGTTGGGAGACTGTTAATGACTGCTTCAATTTCTTATGGGTTATGGGATTGTTTAGATCATTTATCTCATCCTGATTTAACTCTGGTACCTGGTATCAGTCTAGAAAATTGTCTATTTCATCTAGATTTTCTACTTTTGTTGAGTATAGGCTTTTGTAGTAGGATCTGATGATTTTTTGGATTTCCTCATTATCTATTGTTATGTCTCCCTTTTCATTTCTGATTTTGCTGATTTGAATACTGTCTCTGTGCTCTCTGGTTAGTTTGGCTAAGGGTTTACCTATCTTGTTGTTTTTTTTTTTCAAAGAACCAACTCCTGGTTTGGTTGATT
The DNA here is from genome assembly GCA_964023405.1 of Apodemus agrarius. Classification (NCBI taxonomy): domain Eukaryota; kingdom Metazoa; phylum Chordata; class Mammalia; order Rodentia; family Muridae; genus Apodemus; species Apodemus agrarius. Next base: position 121,632,178 of record OZ030012.1, read on the forward strand.
CTTTGTAGTTCTTTTTGTTTCTACTTGGTTGATTGGCCCTGAGTTTGATTATTTCCTGCTGTCTACTCCTCTTGAGTGTATTTGCTTCTTTTTGTTCTAGAGCCTTCAGCTGTGCTGTCAAGCTGATAGTGTATGCTCTTTCCAGCTTCTTTTTGGAGGCACTCAGAGCTATGAGTTTTCCTCTTAGCACTGCTTTCATTGTGTCCCATAAGTTTGGGTATATTGTGCCTTCATTTTCATTAAATTCTAAAAAGTCTTTAATTTATTTATTTATTTCTTCCTTGACCAAGTTATTGTTGAGTAGAATGTTGTTCAGTTTCCATGTGTATGTGGGCTTCCTGTTGCTTTTGTTGTTATCGAAGATCCACCTTAGTCCTGGGGATCTGATAGGGTGCGTGAAATTATTTCAATCTTCTTATATCTGCTGAGGTCTGTTCTGTGACCGAAAATATCATCAGTTTTGAAGAAGGTACCGTGAGGTACTGAGAAGAAGGTATATTCTTTTGTTTTAGGCTAAAATGTTCCATAGATATCTGTTAAATTCATTTGGTTCATAACTTCTGTTAGTTTCACTGTTTCTCTGTTTAGTTTGTGTTTCCCTGATCTGTCCATTGGTAAGAGTGGGGTGTTGAAGTCTCCCATTATTATTGTGTGGGGTACAATGTGTGCTTTGAGCTTTAGTAAAGTTTCTTTTATGAATGTGGGTGCCCTTGTATTTGGAGCATATGTTCAGAATTGAGAGTTCATCTTGGTAGATTTTTCCTTTGAGTATGAAGTATCCTTATCTTTTTTGATTACTTTAGGCTGAAAGTCAATTTTATTCAATATTAGAATGGCTACCCAGCTTGTTTTGGGAGTCCATTTGCTTGGAAAATTGTTTTCCAGCCTTTTACTCTGAGGTAGTGTCTGTCTTTGTGCCTGAGATGAGTTTCCTGTATGCAGCAAAATGTTGGGTCCTGCTTATATATCCAGTCTGTTAGCCTATGTCTTTTTTATTGGAGAATTGAGTCCACTGATATTAAGAGGTATTAAGGAGAGGTGATTGTTGCTTCCTGTTATTTTTGTTGTTAGAGGTGGAGTTATGTTTCTGTGGCTCTCTTCTTTTTGGTTTGTTATGAAGCTTAATTTCTTGCTTTTTTCTAGTGTGTAGTTTTCCTCCTTTTATTGGTGTTTTCCATTCATTATTCTTTGTAGGGCTTAATTTGTGGCAAGATATTGTGTAAATTTGTTTTTGTCATGGAATACCTTGGTTTCTCCATTCTATGGTAATTGAGAGTTTTGCTGGGTATAGCAGTCTGGGCTGGCATTCGTGTTCCCTTAGGGTCTGTATGACATCTGCCCAGGATCTTCTGGTTTTCATAGTCTCTGGCAAGAAGTCTGGTATAATTCTGATAGATCTGCCTTTATTTGTTACTTGACCTTTTTCCCTTACTGCCTTTAATATTCTTTCTTTGTTTAGTGCATTTGGTGTTTTAATTATAATGTGATGGGAGGACTTTTCTTTCTGGTACAATCTATTTGGAGTTCTATAGGCTTCTTGTATGTTCATGGGCATCTCTGTCTTTAGGTTAGGGAAGTTTTCTTCTATAATTTTGTTGAAGACATTTACTGGCCCTTTAAGTTGGAAATCTTCACTCTCTTCTATACCTATAATCCTTAGGTTTGGTCTTCTCATTGTGTCCTGGATTTCCTGGATGTTTTGGGTTAGGAGCATTTTGCATTCCCTTTGACGATTGTGTCAATGCTTTCTATGGTATCTTCTACATCTGAGATTCTCTCTTCTATTTCTTGTATTCTGTTGGTGATGCTTGCATCCATGACTCCTGGCTTCTTTCCTAGGTTTTCTATGTCCAAAGTTGTTTTCCCTTTGTGATATCTTTATTGTTTCTACCTCCATTTTTAGATCCTGGATGGTTTTGTTCAATTCCTTCACCTGTTTGGTTGTGCTTTCCTATAATTCTTTAAGGGCTTCTTACCTGTTTACCTGTGTTCTCCTGTATTTCTTTAAGGGAGTTATTTATGTCTTTCTTGAAACCCTCTGTTAGCATTATGAGCTGTGATTTTTAAATCCATATCTTGCTTTTCCAGTGTGTTGGGGGTATCCAGGACTTGCTGTTGTGGGAGAATTGGGTTCGGATGGTGCCATGTTGCCTTGATTTCTGTTGGTAGTGTTTCTACATTTGCCTTTCACAATCTGGTTATCTCTCGTGTTAGTTGATCCTGCTGTCTCTGGCTGGTGCTTGTCCCTCCTGTGGGCCTGCAAGCCTGTCTCAGCACCCCTGGATGACCAGCTCTCCCCTGGCACAGAGTGCCATGGCTCAGCCCAGCTCTTGGGTGCAGATGGAGCCTGGAAGGACCCTGTCCCAGCTGCTCTGCCACTCCTGTGTTCCCTGCTCCTGGCTGTACCCGCCTGCTTAGTCGCTGGAGAGAAATTGGAGGTCTCACCTCCAAACCTGGGAGGCAAATCACTCCCTGCAGAGCAGTTCTCCCCTGGCAGGATCGGTGCACAGATGGCTGTGGCACTCCCCAGCTCCTGGGTGCAGGTGTAGCCTGGACAGACCCTGTCCCCCCTGCTCTGCTACTCCTGTGTTCCCTGCACTCCTGGCTGTACCCGCCTCTACCCGGGCAGGCCGTTTACTGTACTTCCTTTCACTCTGGACCCACTGTCTGAGGCCAAAAGGCTAGAGAGCCCAATGGAGGCCCAGATGTGCCCCAAGACACACTGACCACGCTGCCACTTCTAGGCAACTCTCTGTGACCTCAGATAGCCCAGTTGTCCAGCTGTCCCCATAGCAAAGCCATTGTTCAAGGGAGGCACTGTTCAGGGTGCTACTGAGGGAGGCTGACAGGTGGCCAGCATCTTCCGAGGAGAGGCTCAGATTCTCCCCAGAGCATCCCAGAGGGACGCCATCACAGCGGGACATGCTTGGTGCCTGGGTGTTGCTGGCCATCTCTTTTCACATCTTCTGGGAAGAGAAGCATCTTCAACTCCCTAAAAATGAAGTTTCCTTTTTCTTCCTTTTTCTTGTTATTGTTTTATTTGTTTGTTTGTTATGGGTGTGCATTCAAGAGTGTGGGCACATACCACTGCATGTGGAGGTCAGACACCAGCTTTCAGAGACGTAAAGGCCCAACTCCTCACTCCCTGATGTCAGACGTGGGACCAGCGGGCCTTCGGGGTGCCAGGGTACCAGGCACACAGGCCCAGGCCTAGCTCGGAACACCTCCCTGCTGCCCACCAAAGGGCACGCACTGCTCTCCCCCCTCCTCTCTGGAAGCCTCTGAGGACTCTCCTGCTTCAGTCACTTCTCTCTCCACTGTGACAAAAGCACCCTAAGGAAGGAGAGGTTTCTCTCCACTGTCCATAGCTCGGGGCTGCAGAACATCATGGTGGGGAAGCCTCGTCTCGTCGTATCTGCAAACAGGAAGCAGAGGGAGAGGACTGCTGGTGTCCGGCTCAGTTCTTTATAGTTATTCTAGGATTCCTCCCATGGTACAGTGTGCCCACATTTCGGATGGGCCTTCCCATATCAGTTAACCCTGTCTCCTTCACAGGCATGCTAAGCCGGGCATGGTGGTGCATGCCTATAATCCCAGCACTTGGGAGGCAGAGGCAGGTGGATTTCTGAGTTTGAGGCTAGCCTGGTCTACAGAGTGAGTTCCAGGACAGCCAGGACTACACAGAGAAACCCTGTCTCGAAAAACCAAAAAAAACAAAAAACAAAAAACAAAACAGGCATGCTAAAACGTCTGTTTCCATGGTGATTTTACTTTTTTGGGGTTTTTTTTTGTTTTGTTTTGTTTTGTTTTTGTTTTTTCGAGACAGGGTTTCTCTGTGTAGCCCTGGCTGTCCTGGAACTCACTCTGTAGACCAGGCTGGCCTCGAACTCAGAAATCCACCTGCCTGTGCCTCCCAAGTGCTGGGACTACAGGCGTGCGCCACCACGCCCGGCTCCATGGTGATTTTAAACCCCTTCAAGTTGACAACAAAGATTAACCATTACACCTTCCTGTGGATATATGGAGCAGGCACATATATCCATGGACTAAGATGGAGTGCAGGCCTCTCCTGGCCTTGTCCGGGCTGGCAGGGTGGCTCACTGCAGGCTCTGGAGGCCCACCCGTAGGGAGAAGCCAAGGCCTTCATGTCAAGTTACCCGTGGCTCAACTTCTGAGGCCCCAGCCCCGAAGCTGACGGGTGGATCCACTTCCTGCAGGAGAAGCTGACCGATTTGGTTCTCCCTTGTCACGTGTCTGGCATGGAGGAGCCTCTGGCACTGGGCATCTCTGGGAAGCCTCTGGGACTGCAGGTGACCATCTCCATCTCCCTCATGGACTCTGACAGAAGGTGAGTCCAGGGTAGGGGCAGCCACATGGAAGGCCAGCACCCACCCCCTCCTCTGAAGCGAACTCCCACAGCAGAGAGAAGGCTCCCAAGTTGTCACAGGCCCCACCATCTCTACAGAAACCCTTCCACCCCACCCTGTTTGGCCTGTCCATACGCACCTCGAGGCAGGAGATGACAGGGATCCTCTGGGTTTTCCCACACGAGGCCCGGCAGCTGGGAAGCGTTCTTTCTCACTCCACCGGGGCAGATTTGTGCAGTCTGAGTACGCCTCTGGGGCAGATTTGTGCAGTCTGAGTACGCCTCTGGGGCAGATTTGTGCAGTCTGAGTACGCCTCTGGCACGGTGGACTGGCGAGCAGCCCCGGGGCCTTGGGTCTGGCGCTCTCCATGAGAAGGGAATCAAGAATTAGGCTGGGTTTCAGGACTGCTCCCCCACCCCACCCCACCCCGGGTGGCTCTCTGACCCGGAACAAGGGTGGCGGGTAACATAGCGTCTGTGGCGTGGGACAGCAGCGCTGCCAGCTCTATGCAGGAGGAGCTGCACTTGGACTTCGGCTCAAAGGTGCCGCTGAGGACCCCCGTGACTCGCCAGGTCATCCTGACAAACTGCTCCCCGATACAGACCCCATTCTCCCTCACGTTTGAGTACTTCGGGAGCCTCCAGGACGGCCTGAGCAAAAAGACCAGTATGTGAGTCTCAGCCTCTCCCCGGGGCATTTCCCAGGGTGCACAGGGTGGGCTCTCCTCACTGGGTCCTAAGCTGTGGCTCAGGGTGTGGGAGGGGCTGACCACGTCAATGCTCTCCTCTCTCTCTCTCTGAAGCCCTGACGTGCCTCCTGCCCTGCTAAAGACGGCACGCATCCAGGAGCACATAGCCAAGAAGGAGAGGCTGGGTAAGAGGCACAGGCTGAGCATGGCAGGTGTCGGGCCCAAGCCATGGGCAGAGTCAGGGTCGACATGACCTTCTGAGGATGCACCTGTGAGGAGGGAAGCGGGGACCAGAGACTCCCTCTCAGTATGTCCCTCAGCAAAATCCCCGATGGCAAGGCTTTCCCTGCCTGGGTCTGAGGCGTGCACAGGGCATGGTTTTGGGTTGGGCTGGCGACAGCTTGACTTCAGAGGGGTTATGAGAGCATGGGAAGCAGGGCCAGCCTGAGCTGGCCGCCTGACTGAGGAGCGGTTGCGCAGTGGCTCTCCACCAGGGCCAAGTCTTACTAACCCCCTCACTCAGCCCAGGGCCCTGACCCTCCACGTCCTGTCCTCCCCAGACTTTGTGGAGAGCATGCTATCTCACAGGAAGGGCGCTGCTTTCTTACCCCACGTCTCCCAGGGCATGCTGGGAGCTTACCAGCAGCTGAGCATTGCCATCACAGGCTGCGCCAACATGTGGGGCGAGTACTGGGACGAGCTCATCTGCATGGTAAGGACATGCGTGCGGGTGCACCTTCCCTAGTCCCCCCTCTGCCAGCGGTGGCCCGCAGCCTCTCCAGGCACAGCCACTGCCGGGTGCTGCCGGCTCACACCTGCCACCATTTCTGTAGTCAAGGCCGAGATGCCTCAGACAGGAGAGTCCCACCCTGTGTGCAGAGCCTCCTGGATGTCCACACTGTACAGGGCAGGCTGGAAAGAACAGAACGGAGTAGTGAGGCCGTAAGATCCACCCAGCCCCCTCGCCCTGACCCAGAGCGCTGCGTTTCTTCATTTGCTAGCCAGTCTATTCACACAGACACGGTCTTTAACAAGCCGAAAGATACAGAAACTTGAACAAAGGGGCCATAAGAGGGTGGAGGCCCTGAGCCTAGTAGATCAGCAGAGGCAACAGGGATGCGAGGGGAAGGAAAGGCAGCCAGGAGTGTGTGTGGGTGGGTGTGGGGGGGTGAAGTAGCCCAGGCTAGGGCTGCCTAGCCTGGGAACTGGGCAACGAGGGAGGCTAGTCAGCAGGGACTGAGTCCTGGGGACCCTGGGCTAGCTGGACAAGTGGAAGCTTTGCCTGATAGCAACGCAGTGGCTCTCACTCACACAGAGCTGGTGTGTTTGCAGGTGGGAGACCTGCCAGTGACTATCATCCCAGTGTACATGGCCGTGGTGGGCTGCCCGATCAGCTCCCTGAGGAATACGTGCTACAGTGTGGCCCCATTCCAGAAGGAACCTATCATCAGGTGCCCAACTCCAGCCCCGGTCTCTGATGACCACACACACACACACACACACACATAAACACAGAACTCTCTGGCTGCCAATCTGGGCAGGTAGCCCTCTCGGAGAAGAGTAGCCTCAGGGGCATGGCTGACATCTGTGTGTGTCTGAGCTGGTGGGGGTGGGGGTGGGGGTGGGGTGGGAGGAGGCCGGGCCAAGGTAGCACCAGAAGCCAGGGCTGACACAGATAGACTAAGATTGATCTGATGACCCCAGCCAGGCAGAATGGCAGAGCTGAGGGGTGACGTCACCTTCCGTCCAACACTCTGCAGCCCGGGGTCTGGGTGTGACTGGGACAAGGCCAGACGGCCGATGCCTCTCTGGTCTGAGTTCCACCCAGCATCCCGGCCTCCCAAGGCGACAGAGTCTGTAAGCAGTGTGCTAGCTAAGGCCACTCTTTGCCTCCAGGTTTGGGACCCAGATCTCTGGAGGAGACACAGTCACCAGAACTCTCCGTCTATACAACTCCAGTCACTGCGGTGAGTTTGCCCATGCGGTGGCCAAGGGGGGTGCGTCTGGCAGGGAGAGGCTGTGCCTCAAGGGAGCTGGCAGCCATGAACAGGACCCAGGGAGTCCAAGTGGCCTGTGCCCTGGAGACAAACCAGAATAGAAAGTGGACGTCTATGCCAGGCCAGGACTGAAAGGGAGATGCTTCCCTCCTAGAGGATGGGACTCATCCTTGTTTAACTCTGTCACCAGGGTCACACTGTCTCCAGGGACAGACACTTCCAAGGGCCCCTCTTTTCATTCCTTCGGCCAACACTATCTGAGCCACACACACACATCAGCTGCTGTGCAAGGGCCCGAGGACACTGAGAGAACAAAGGGTTCTATCCCTGGGGGGAGGGGTTCCACCCGATGGCAGTGCCACCAGGTGCTGGGGGCCTCTGAGGAGCTTCTCAACTTCATTGGGGGAGGCCCTTGGGCTGCATCTGGGTAAAGCCAGAGGTGGAGGGGGGCATTTGGTGATTTAAGGAAGAGTTCTGAGGAGTTTCCTCAGAAGCCAGAGGTTTAAACAGTCTGGGCCATTCTGAGGAAGGTTCGGCCAGACAGGAGAAGCAGGGCCCCAGGATCTGCTCCCTGTGGGATCCGCAGGTTCCTGAAGCTGTATCTCTGTCTTCACGGTCACCATGCCTTGAAATCAGGTCCTCCTGGACTTCATGACAGCCGTGTCTTGTATTTTCAGGTGCTTTATTAGATGCCCTTCTCTAGCATCTTCTCTCGTCACCCCCCTGGCTGTTCCCCGCTGGCCCCGTAAAGCCGTCACTCTAAGGACGTCCCTTGCCTCCCACCACCGCCACCCGGGGTATCTCTTAGTATCACCGACTCGCCAACACTTTGGTGTGATGTTCATTTTACTTGTTTTTAAGTTTTAAAATTATGTTGTTTATTTATGTGTGAAGAGGGTCATGCATGACAGAGGGGTGTGGAGGGCAGGAGTCACTTTTCAGCAGTCTGTCCTCTCCTGTTATGCATGATTTTGGTAAACAACAGGAGGCTAAGCTTTTGAAAATCCCAAGACAACCTTGTCTGTGGGGCTTTACGGTTGGTTGGGTGGTTGTAGGGAGTCAACTGAGGGTCACCTGTGTTAGACCAGTGTTTAGCCCACAGCTCTCTCCCTGACATATTCACATATTCTATATTCTCTCTCTCTCTCTCTCTCTCTCTCTCTCTCTCTCTCTCTCTCTCTCCATTTGGTGACATGGTCTCACTAAGTTGCCAATGCTGCCCTAGAACTCACTCAGGACAGGCTTGAACTTGGGATCCTCCTGCCTCTTCTTCCCGAGTAGCTGGGATCACAGAGCTGTGTCGTGAGCCCAGCTGTCCTCTGGGTGTTCTCTCTGGCTTCCATTCTCCCCTGTGGTTTCCTTTCCGCTCAAGATCTCTCCACACTGTTCTGGTCCTCCGGACTCAGGATATGCTAGGAAGCAGACAGGTAATAGAAGAGACAAGGTCGAGGGCTTGGGTGTATCCTGAGGCATTCCCCAGTGCCAGACCCTCACCTGACTTTGTAGACCCAGACAGACCCTGCTGATTGAGTCACAAAGAGGAGACGGGATAATCAGGCTACGGTACCAGCCGAGGAGGAGGCGGTACCGCAGCGCAAGCTTTGTTCTGCATGGCTGTGCGAAGTCTGAATGAGCTTTAGAGCCGTTACGAAGCACCTAGGCGGGGTGCACGAACAGGCAGAGGACAGAGAGGCACTGTGCTTTGTGGGGCACCCCTAGGTGGGGGACATGGGAGCAGGATTGCAGACAGGCACGGCTCTGGGCGGGACTTCTGGCAGATGAATCATGGCCGCCACTGGAGAGGATGCACCGGGAGGTGTCAGAGGGGAGCGGGTGCCCGCGGCTCTGCTGTGCACTGGGAAGCGGGAAGTGTGGCAGCCCAGGTTTGGGAAGCAGTGAGGACTTAGCCAGTGCTGTCGAGGGCTTTGCCTCATGCCCGGAAGGATCAGGGCATAAAGAGAGCTTGGAGATTGCTGGGAAGATGCCCACACTGGTTAGTGACCAGGAAGGAGAGGAAACAGAGCTGCCCGTGGGTGAGTGTGGAGAAGGTGGAGACTGTGGGACCTGGAGGGCCGGCCTGTCAGAGACAAAACGGAGGGACAGGCAGCTGTAGGAATCAGGGAGGTCCTGGGTCCAGGGATTTGGCCATGAAGACTGGACATGAGACCCTGGGGCTTCGGGTAACTGAGCTAGGCGGCACAAGCCTGTGAGGAACTGCTGTGTGCACACACATATATGTGTGCGTGTGTGTTCAGGCATGTTTGCACAAGTGTGCCCACGTTGGTAGAACCAGAAGACAACCTTAGGCGCTGCTCCTCGGGTGCCGTCCACCTTGCTTGCTGAAATGGGGCCCGTCGTTGTCCCGGGACTGGCCAGGCAGCACTGGCAAGTCGGCAAGCCCCCAGGGTCAGCCTAGCTCTGCCTCCTCGGAGCGGGATTGCAGGTGCACGCAGCCACCTCCAGCTTTCCACGCGGCACTGTGGTTCAAACTCATGCACTCACGTGTACGTGGGGTCCTCGTTTGCTTTCTGTTGCTGTGACAAAACACCAAGAAAAAGAAGACTCGACTTGGGGGCGGGGTTATTTGGCTTACAGCCCATCATCAAGGGAAGGCAGGGGCCAAAGCAGAGACTGGGGGGGGGGGTGCTGTCTGCCAGCTGGCTTCTCTTAGCTTAGTCAGCTTGCGTCCTTACACAACCCAGGACCACCTGCCCAGGGGTGACCTTGCCCGTAGTGGGCCGGGCCCTCCCACCTCAAACCTTAAGCAAGCAAATGTTCCATAGACACGCCCACAGGCCGGACTTGGTGGAGGCAGCTTCTCAACCGAGGTCCCATCTTCCCAAGCAACCCTCTGGCCTGGGACAGGTTAACAAAGCTATAGCACACACAGCAAGCACTCGGCCACCTGAGCCATCTTCCCATCCCCACGAACTTCTTTCTAAGATTGTGACACCATGAAAATGGCGAGGACCTCTCCCCCGCCCACCATGAGTTCAGGAGAATAGGGGAGGTGGGGGCCGGAAGGAGCCCAACCCACCCTCCTTTCTCCTCCATGGCTGCCCCAGACATCCGCCTAGACTGGGAGACCTATATCCCGGAAGAAAAGGCAGACCGGCTGCTGGAGCTGCTCGTGTTTTATGGGCCACCCTTCCCACTGCGGGATCAAGATGGGAATGAGATCGTGTACCCCGAGACGCCAGAGGCCAGCTTACCAGGGTCCCCATGTCCCTCCAATGTATCAGTGTCTAGCCACACTGTCCCCTCATTGGTGAGTGAGCTGGGGGAGGGAGGGGAGTACAGGGCGTGGAGAGGCGTGGCCCAGGTCCACCGGGCCCAGGTGAGCCACAGGGTCTCCTTGGCAACAGGGCAGCCGCAGTGGTGGCACCAGGACTGAAGATCAGCTCATCTCCGTCATCCTGCAGGGGCACGAGGCGGTGCCCTCCGACCACATATACCACATCAGCCCTACGCAGGTGGTGAGTATGCAGGGGTAGGAGCCCCCTCGTGTAGCGGCCCTGGCCCGCCAGTGAGCGCCAGGCTTCTGCGTTCCTGCCAGGTCATCCCGGCTGGAGAGTACAGGACCATCTCCATTTCCTTCACGCCCACGGTGCTCGGCCCGGGCGTCATGCACAAGGTGGAGTATACCGGCTATGCTCTGGCCTTCATGAGCTTGGATAAGGAGGTGAGCCTTCCCACCTGGGCTGGGGCGGGGGTGGGAGACCACGGCCACCTCCTCTCCCCTGGGAGCCCCACCACCCCGCTCAGCCCGGGGACCAGCAGCTAGCTGATGGATTGGGCCCCACAGACAGACAGACAGATTCCAGGTCGAATGCGACGCCTTCAGGACTTTGCCGTGGGGCCCCTGAGACTGGATCTGAATGGCCACGTGAGACATGCGCAGTAAGGCCACTGGACCTCCCTCCCCTGCCCCCCCCCCCTGCAGTTCTGAGAGACAGGGACAAAAGGGAGGCAGAGACAACAGGCACAGGGAGGGGGCGCTGTTGGGCCAGGATCCCGGTTGCCTGAGCGTGTTTGTCACTGGGCAGGCTACACGCGGAGCTGGACAGCAGTGGCTACTTGGAATTCTGGTGTCAGGCCAGCGACCTCATCCCCCAAAATCCCTGCACTGGGGTGAGTATGCTGTCAGCCTGAACCAGTCAAAGGACCCGGGCCTCCCAGTTGCCTGCGGGTCCTTCCCGGGTACGGGCCTTTCAAGTCTTGAGTCCCTTTCCCAGAGTCCTGGCCCTCAGGAGTAGGAAGAGATATGTCATGTGATGTGCCCTGCCAGCGACCCCCTTACCCCACCCCCACCCCGCCGCTTCTGTGGCCTCCAGGTGCTGAGTGACTGGCTTGCCACGCGCCATCTGAAACTGATCAACGCCACGGAAATCCTGTACGACTTCCAGGCCCGGGTCTCCAGGCCCTTCTCCGTTTCTCAAGGTGGGGCCATCTGGGACAACACAGCCCTTCACCAGTGTGAAGAGGAGACAGTCTCCATAGCCCAGCAGCTGATGATCCGCCCACAGCACAGCTTGCTGGTCAGTGCAGGGGTGGGGCGTCTCCCTCCTCCCCACCTCTATAGGCAACACCCAGGCACATCCCGCCCACAGCCGAGCCCGAGGTACCAACGGGCAGTCATGGGCGCGCGCGCCCTCAGATCCGTCCCTTGCAACATACCAAGTCCCTCTGCACAGGCCACACACGGATGGTGGCACTGCAAATAGTCACAGGCATCCCATAAACACATTCAGACTCTGCAGTGTGTCCCCATGTCCCCGCCACCGACGGCCTGGAGGAGGCCAGTGCACACTGCTAGGCACCTCCCCCAAGCTTCACACCATGTCCCCTCCCTTCTCCTGAGCCCTTTGGCTCAAAGTTAAATGCCAGGGCTTGAGGCCAGGGCTGTGAGCATAAGTCAATCCCTCAGAGCACGGAACCTCCAAGCCAGGGCCTTGACCAGAACTGTGAACTTCTGCCTCCTTTTGGTTTGAGGTACACGAAACAGGGATGGGACCCCAGCTTTGCAGAAATAGGGCATGTGCACTGTTTGAATAGTGGCTCCCTGGGTATGCACAGTCTTGTCCGGGGTGGACAGCAAGGCTGCAGACCCTCCCTCTCCCACCTCCCCCCCTGCCTTGCGAAGCCTTCTTCCTCCCTTCCCTGCAGCCCCCACACCTTCTGTTGCTGAGTTTTGGGGTTGCAACTAAGTGCCCGCCTTACTCTGCACATCTTGTGTCATCTGGTCCATCTGATCTCACTGAGTAGCCACACCCTTGCAGATACGCCTTTCACTGCGAGCAGCGAGGGCCCGCATGTGTTGCCTGGCAGGATGCCCCGGGCCCTGCCTGTAGAGGTTGGGGAGTCAGAGACAGAACTGTACAAGATGGCACAGAGCTCTCTTGACCACTCTGCCCGGGCTCCCCACTAAGAGAGCTGAGGGGAAGGGAGGGCCCTTATACGTGAGCCCCGGGGACGGGGCGTGGGGGGGTGTTCCTCAGATGCCCCAGAAAAGTAACATCACATAGTAGCTTTGGGCCCGCCCCTGTGGTCACAGGCAGATGGCACCTGGGCATCTGGCTCCTGACCTGAACATTTTTAGTTCGAGACCTAAACATACCCTGTAAAACTGAAGTCACCGCCACCGTGCCCTGTCCCACGTGGCACCTTCTCAATGCAGTGACATTTTATGATAGCAGCTTCTCCAGCCAGCCAGAGCTCTGAACTCCTGAGGGCCAACCGAGCCTCAAGGGGGACCCCTGGCTGTTCAGAGCTGCCTCTGCACCTCATCCTGGCCCTAGACAATGGTTTCCAAGCCTGGGAACAGCAGCCTTCGGAACACGCCCCCTCCAGGGCATCAAGCGCGTGCCCCCCAGGCCCCCTCCAGGCCTCCTTGTCATGGGAAAGTCGTGCCTCAGCTGATTCTGAGAGCCACCACAGGACTGTCTTCAGGACCAGGAGCCCAAGGCCCACTTTATTTAGGTCTCCTGCGTACTGTTTGCAGCCCAGGTCATGTTTCCACAGCCCGACTCACCACAGCAGCCAGAGGCCCCGTGAAAAGCTGCCTTGGATGTCCCGTTTCAGACCCTGACGGGCCCCTCGTGTCCTCAGGATAAAAACGGCTTTTCATTGGCACACACATACACACCACCTCAGTCCAGGTCGTGCTCAGTGAAAAAAAAAAAAACAGTTTCCTTACTCTGTCCCCTCCGGTGGACTCCTGGGGAGAAGGAAGGCGGACCTCTGCTGACCGGTCCTGGGCGTACAGCAGGGGTGTGCAGGCACTGGACCAGATGCCCCACGAGGGGGCGCTGCTGAGCTGTGAGCTGGGCAGCTGAGCCTCTCCGTGCTCCACAGAAGCTAGGGGCTGACTGGCTAGGTCCTGGTTGGGCCAGCAGGGGCTGAGTGACCCTGCACCCGCATCTACCCAGGTGGATGTGTCCTTCTCACTGTCCCTGGAGCTGCTGTCCTACCAGAAGCTGTCGGCCGACCAGATGCTGCCCGGAGTGAACATTCAGGAGAGTGAGAACGGGGAGAGGAAGATGGTGTTCACACAGAATCTGCTCCTGGACTTCACCAACCAGACTGTTCAGGCATGTTCTAGGCTGCCCCTGCTTTTCCCCGCCACCTGGGGAGGAAGATGGCGCCCTGCCCCGACCAGGAGGGGGCTCCCCAGAAGAGGTGACAGGTGGAGCCTGCTTCCTGTTTAACCAAGTGAAAATGGAGAGACCTAGGGTGTGGCCTCCTTGGTAGGCATGGTGAGCACCTGAGGAAGAGGTGAGGGACACTCCTCGGCCCCTGTAGGGCTCTGGGTGCCAGACCGAGCGGCACTGACCAGGTCATACACACACACACACACACACACACACACACACAGAGGTCAGTGTGGAGCTGAGGGAGTCAGAGTGTCTAGCTGGGGATGCAGGTAAGGAGCCGAAGGAGAGACCCCGTGAGATGCCAGGAAGACCCCGAGTAGAGCAGTGTAGTGGAGCCCTGCAGCGGGGAACCCTGGGCGGCAGCCAGGGCCAACGAGAAGTTGCCGGTGGCGGTGCCTTAGTGACTCGTGGACACCTGAGGGGCCTCTGACAACTTGGCTCAGGGTCTAATGAATGGGGAGGGGTGTGCCTTGGACCCCCGTAGGAGGAAGGAGACAAGAAAGGAGGTCAGATGGCTGGCTGACCTATTTTCGGGGAGCCAGCCGAGCAAGCACACGCTCCACGGGAGAGAGGCCGCAGGGTGTCCTTCTGGCCCCGCAGGATTCCGCCTGCCCCACTACTCCCTGGCTTTGGTGGCCGTGCCGACTCCCTGATGCCCCAACTCTGCTCACTTGGGGGAGGTGGGGCCCCGTGTCCCAGGGCCCCGTGTCCCAGGGCCCCAGTTCAGAGCACCGCCCCGGTGGGCAAGGTCACCTCACCCTCCACTGAGTCGCAGGCTTGGGCTCCCAGGAGGTGCCCCTGCGGGCCTACGTGACACTGCCAGCGCTGCAGCTCTCCACCAGCTGGGTGGACTTCGGGACCTGTTTCGTGAACCAGCAGCACACCCGGGAGATCTTCCTCATGAACCTCAGTAGCTGCCTGAGCTACTGGACCGTGCTGATGGGTACGCCGGGCCCTCCCGCTCGCTGCTGCGCCTTGTTGGGGCTGAGCGAGACCCCTAGGGGGCGCTGACGCTTCCAGAGTCCCTGACTGGCCTGGCCTGGGTGCTGGCAGGACCAGAGGTGCTCATCTGGTCCTTTCTTCTCGGTGTAGGACAGGAGGAGCCAGCCAGGGAGCACCACGCATTCGGCGTCTCCCCAGGCAGTGGGCTGCTGGAGGCCCGAGCCACCAATGCACCCCCTACCTCCAGCCCGCTTCAGGTGTTCTTCATCCCCAAGTAAGAGCTGCTTCCTGCCTCCCGGGCACCGCCCACGGGGCCTGAGCGCCGGCTGGGACTGCCTAAGCTCACCTACCCCTCCCCCAGGAACAACATCCTATATGAGTCCACACTGGTGGTGGAAGGCGTGCTGAGCGAGAAGCCCTGTGTCCTGAGGCTGCGGGGCCTGGGCTCTTACGACGAGAGATACGTGAAGCTGCACGAGTTCTGAGGCTCTGGAGGCCTCAGCCCAGCCCCCAGCCCCGAGCCCCCAGCCCCCAGCCCCGGGCCCAGCTGAGGACATCCATCTGGCTCAGGGCTGCTGAACAGGGACACTGGCTATGGGGCTGGAGGTGTTCCTAGGATGAGGGATCTCCTCCCAGGGGGTGGTGTGAGCCAGGCCCTACATAACAGGCCTCAGGGCTCACAAGTATGGGCGCCACCAGCAGAGCGGCTGTGACAGTCACTACAAAGACCGACCACGGATTCCAACAAAGCAAGAAGAGCTGGACCCTGGGTGGAACGACTGCAGCCAAGATCAGATAACACACATTTACTGTGCCACATCGTGAGGCCACTGTCCCGCAGAAATACATGGTGTCCCGTGGTCAAGTGTGCCACGCACTGTCTTTGGCTCAACCGAGAGGACCGGATGAGATGCCCCACTTGTACCCACACTGCAATTACATTTCCAAAATTAAAGTGCTGTGACACCCCCTCCACTGCTGAGTGTCCCACGGAGCCGGCTTCTGTAGCGTCCCTCTCTGGACGCCACTGTAGGACTCTCTGGGTGGTGCCTCCTGCAGCCAGGGTCTCAGTTCCCAGGGTATTCAAAGACCGCGGCGGCCCCCATCCCAGTCCCGATGCACATGGACACCACGCCATAAGCCCTGGGGAAAAGAACCCGTGTTGGCTCACGCAGCCAAACCCCAAACCACGATCCCACCAGGCAGAGCTGCAGCAACAAGGGCTCATGACCAGAGTCAAAACCAGCTGAGCGGATCTGCGGGAACCGACTCCCAGACACACACCACACCACACACCACGCACACACACACCTGAGCGGATCTGCGGGAACCGAGTCACAGACAGACAGACACACACCTGAGCGGATCTGCGGGAACCGAGTCCCAGACACACACTACACACACACACACACCTGAGCGGATCTGCGGGAACCGAGTCCCAGACACACACACACACACACACACACACACACACACACACACCTGAGCAGATCTGCGGGAACTGAGTCCCAGACACACACACACACACACAGATGGCAGACATCCAGTTGTGCTGCTTTTGAATCAAGGCTTCTGGAAGACAGGTCTCGCCCCTCTGTTCCCAGTGCAGAACACCTGTGTGTATGCTCACCTCCCCGAGCCCCAGCTATAGGCACCCCAGCCCCAATGACCCCCACGACACCCCACGAGGAGCCTTACCGTCTGCCTCGGCGCTTCAGTTCGTTGAGCAGCGTGACAACCTGCCTTGCTCCAGTGCAGCCCAGGGGGTGGCCCAGGGCTATGGCGCCCCCCAGGGGGTTCACCTTCTCCGCGGGGATTCCCAGCTTCTCCACACAGTAGAGGGCCTGCAAGGAGCCGGAGCAGCAGGTAGAGCCACTGCCCGCCCTGCACCTCCTCCATCTCGTCTCACCCCACCCCACCATGCAGCTCAGGGCCCCGGGTGACGCTGAGACCCAGGCTCACCTGGCTGGCAAAGGCTTCATTGATCTCAAAGATGTCTATGTCATTCACAGTCAGCCCTGTGGGGGAGGTATAGACCAGAAATGATGACAACCATTGGGCAAGACTTTGGACTTCCCCAGGACCCTGTCCCAAGCATAGGTCCCAGGAGTCTGGTGTTGTCTTTTAGGAACAAGAGAAGGAGTCCCCGACTGAATGTAGGGTTAGGTGGGTCTTGAGTATGGGGTGCTAGCCTGCTCCATCCACAGCACCCACAAGGTCAAACCCAGCACTCCCCAGTCCCAGACACAGGTCAGGAAGGACCCAAGCACAGGGTGAGGAGCCACCTCACCTGCTTTCTGCAAGGCCGCAGGGATGGCATAGGCAGGTCCGATGCCCATGATGTCAGGAGGGACCCCGACCACTGCATAGGACCTCAGGACTCCAAGGATGGGGAGGCCCAGCTCTTCAGCCTTGGACCTCCGAGCCAGCAGGACAGCAGCCGCTCCATCACTCACCTGACTGGAGTTTCCTAGGGGAGGAAGGGTGGGACGAAGAGGCATCAGGCCGAGCCAGGGAGAACCAGCCACACACCCCCCATCACCTTCCCAGGGAGCCTGGTCAGCATCAGGTCTCAGATGGGACGGGCCACTGCGATCTGCTCTATTCCTGGCCCGCGCTCACCAGCCGTGGTAGAACCTCCGTCCTTGAAGGCTGGCTTCAGTTTGGCCAGGCCCTCCATGGTGGTGCTGGGGCGGACACCCTCATCCTGAGACACGGTGATGGTTTTCTTGTCACCCTTGTCATCGAGGACAGTGGTTGTCACTGGCACGATCTCAGCATGGAAGCATCCTCTGCTCTGGGCGCTTGCTGCCCTGCCAGCACCATGGACAGCGGGCGTCAGGCCTGTTTCTACTCTCTTCCTGCCTGCCCCAGGCCTTAGCTAACTCAGGAAGGCTGTGCAACCAGGGACTGTTCTGGCCCTGATGGCGCTCTCAGTGACAGCTAAGACTCCCCAGACACTGCCTTCCTCAGCGGGGACGGCCTGCCCAAGGCTCTCCCGGGCTCAGCAGCAGCAGCAGATCGGCTGTGCTCAGCCCAGTCAGGAGCAGGGAATTCAGAGGGGCTCCTCTCTGAATGTCTCCCCTCTCCCTAACCGCTGCCTGCTAAGCCTGCTCAGTGGTCTCTTTCCACAACGAGGCTGGACCCTTGGGAATGTTCGATTCTTCGAGGCTCATGTTTGACGGCTAAAGGTACAATTTCACCCGCTCCCCATCTTAAACTTAAAAGCAAGGTGCACCTCCTGGACCTATGCTCTGGTTCACACACTGTTGATACACGAAGCGTGTCGGGATGGGCAAACCAATGGACAGAGCCACTCCCGTGGGCAGGGACACACGGCTGCCAGCGAACACACACTGCTGGCCAACTCTAAAAGGCGAGGCCACCGGCCGACATTTATCCCTCCCTTTGTTCTCAATCCGTGACCTGAGTGGCCGCCCCGCCCTTCTGCTTCCCACAGGCCCGAGGCTCCGTCCACCACTGCACACCCAGGTCTTCAGCTTGTGCTAGGAGGATCAGGTCTTAGCACCACTGAGCCCCACAGTCCAGGCTTACGGCTCACCAGTGACCACCATGTCTGGTCACAGCTGGGTCGTTTTTCTTATATCCCAAGAAGCAGAGGAGGAGCTGAAGCCCAGCGAAGGAGAGGACCCTCCCCAGAGAGACCGACCTCAGGGAACAGGTAAAGCAGGCTGGGAGGACCCGCCCCACACTGCTGCTGAAGCTTTCCACCTCCCAGCTAGAGGCATGAGGCTCAACACCTTACTACCCCAGTGAGAGCCCCAGCTCAGGCCATCTCCAGCCCGCCCTCAGCCCAGCCCTCCACACTCACTTCCTCTGTGAGGCCAGAGCGAAGGCGTCCTGCTTCTGCCGTGAAATGCCAAACCGCTCAGCCACATTCTCCGAGGTTATCCTAGTGCACACAGGAAAGCAGAGGCCGTGGGTCTGCGGGCCCGAGGGCCAGGGCCACGCTCAAGGACTGTGCTTGCACCCATGGGCGTGCACGTCAGAGACAGCTTCCAGCCATGCCCCGGGGGCTCCTGGCTCATCATAAATCCTGGGCGCCCGTGTCCACAGATGCTCAAAGACTCACGCCTCAAAGAGGGAAGAGCAGCCTGAAGGTGGGGCCCACAGAGGGAACTGTCCCTGGGGGTGTCATCTCTGCCCATGAGACAAGGGCAGGGGATGCTGGGGACACTATCTGGCCTCAGTTTCTCCTGTCGCTTCCAAGCTACTCTTGGAAACACACAGGATGTGGAGAAAGCCAGGCCAGGCTATGGTTCTCATGTGGCCAGCCTCCCAGAATCCCTTGCCCTTGGACACACTGAGGAGAGCTCACAGACACGGCTGCAGAACTATAAAGCACTGGAGACATGGAAAAGACTTCCACATTACATGCCACTCATCTGAGTCCTCTCACTCGTCCAAGTCCTTTCCAAACATGGTCAGGTTTCCAAATAGGGCTTTTGGGGACATCTGCTACCATCCTTGTGACTGGGCACCTCAGGTTGGGGGGCAACGTGGGATATGTTTGGATCCTCAGGGGACTAGAGGAGACTCCAGTGCATCAAGAAAGGAGTGTCAAGGGTAGCATCAGTCCCATACCTAGTTCCTGCTGAGTGCAAGACACTGAAGGGATGGACAATGGGGGGGGGGTGCAAGGCTCGGCAATGAGGAGAAAACTCCCTGGTCTACACACACACACACACACATGCAGAGGGGGAGGGGGAGAGCGAGGGAGGTGGGGGGAAGGGTCCCCGTAGACACTCACCCCATAGGAATCAGGCAGTCTCTGGCCTTTTCGTTCTCCAGCAGGCGCAAAGAAAAATTCCCAGAGTTCCCTCTCTTGGACAGGGTCATGGACTCCACCCTGAGGAAAAGGAGTGAGCTGTAGCTCTGGCAGGAAGCCCCAGGGATGGCCGGGGAATAAGTCAGCAGGGAGCCCTCCAGGCAAGCAGCCACTACCTGGCCAGCGAACGGGCATTGAGGAGTGCCTGAGCCACTTCTCCCTCCAGCCCGAGACCCAGCACTGTACCAGTCTCAGGGCAGCCCCAGTCCTGGGGTCCTGCAGCCACACAGCGCTTACCAAGCCAAGTAAGTGGGGGTTCCCGGGGACGGCCTTCCAGTCCCCCCTCCAATGAAGTACAGACCAAATCAGCCTGATTCAGCCCTCAGCATCCCCGAGTCAGAGGGAGGAGAAACGGTGAGCATTGAGCTCAGAGGAGAGAAAGGCCTCGTCTGCAGGCGCAGGCTGACAAGTGGGTAGGGTTGCTGAGGAGAAGACCCGCTGGCCAGAGCAGAGGAGAAAGGCATGGCTGCGGGGGGGGGGGGGGAGGGGGAGGGGAGGGGAGGGGGGAGGGGCTGGGGAAAGGGAGGGGGGAGGGGACTGGGGGTAGCCATGAGACCTCCTCTAAGTTATCCCCCAACTTCAGCATTAACACAAACTTTTAGGAATGAGTATTCAACTGCAGACCCTTGAATGTGGTGGGCAAGCACTGCACTGCTAAGCTGTACCTTGGCCTTAAAAATAAAAAGATGTTTGTCATTTTGAGACAGGATCTTGCTAGACTGCCTAAGCCCCAGGTTTACTCTGTCGCTCAGGTGGGCCTGGACCCTTGTACCAGCTGGTTCTGTGTGTCAACCTGACACAGGCTGGAGTTCTCACACAGAAAGGAGTTTCCGTTGGGGAAGTGCCTCCATGAGATCCAGCTGTGGGGCATTTTCTCAGTTGGTGATCAAGAGGGGAGGTCCCCTTTGGATAGTGCCATCCCTGAGCTGGTGTCTTGGGTTCTATAAGAAAGCAGGCTGAGCAAGCCAGGGGAAGCAAGCCAGTAAGAAACATCCCTCCATGGCCTCTGCATCAGCTCCTGCTTCCTGACCTGCTTGAGTTCCAGTCCTGACTTCCTTTGGTGATGAACAGCAGTGTGGAAGTGTAAGCTGAATAAACCCTTTCCTCCCTAACTTGCTTCTTGGTCATGATGTTTGTGCAGGAATAAAACCTTAAGACAACTCTGAAATGCTCCTGCCTCAGCTGGAACACAAACCTAACGAGGTGCTTGAGCTCTGCTTATGCACGAAAACCTGTCAAACTGTGTGGCCGAATGCCCCAGGCCCTGCAGCGTCAGCTGTGACTCTGAAGATGAGGATATGAAGTCCTGGCAAGGCACGAAGCTGGTCACTGTCACCACATGAACACTAAATAGACCGTCTGGTCCCACAGTTCAATCCTGAGAAAGCTGCAATTCTTAAAGTGAGGGAGTGGTCAGGTTGTGACACACCTATTGTCTTAGTCAGGGTTTCTATCCTGCACAAACATCATAACAAGAAGCAAGTTGGGGAGGAAAGGGTTGATTCAGCTTACACTTCCACATTTCTGTTCATCACTAAAGGAAGTCAGGACTGGAACTCAAGCAGGTCAGGAAGCAGGAGCTGATGCCGAGGCCATGGAGGGATGTTACTTACTGGCTTGCTTCCCCTGGCTTGCTCAGCCTGCTCTCTTATAGAACCCAAGACCACCAGTCCAGGGATGGCACCACCCACAGTAGACCCTCCCACCTTGATCACTAATTGAGAAAATACCCCACAGCTGGATCTCATGGAGGCGTTTCCTCACCTGAAGCTCCTTTCTCTGTGATAACTCCAGCCTGTGTCAGGTTGACACACAACCAGCCAGGGCACCTATCCTCCAGGTCCAGCTGCTGTGTTGTCAACATCAGGGTCCTCAGCCTGCTGGGGACTAGCTCAACGCCCCCCACCAGGACCTCACAGAGCCCAGCTTCCCCCCTAAGCATCTGCAGTGCTCGTTGTGACAAACATGAGGAACAGTGGGGGCAGGCTGGCTGTGACCCTTGCCCACCACAGTCTCCTCCTGCTGACACACAGGTCAGGACAACCCGGTGCAGGCAGCCAGGACCTGACCAGAGGCCAGCAATGCTTCCTCTCAAAGGCTATCCTGGAGCTGCTAGCTCTGAAGCCTGCCAAGGCCATCTTCCAGGGATCTCCTAGGCTGCCTTCCGACCGCAGATGGCCCCAACACTCTATTCTTTCCCGGAGATGCTATCACTCATAACCTCTGTAGCCCTTTTAGCCAGAGGCAGAAACAAAGGGGCATCTCCACTGAGTGGAGGGGACAGTGAGCAGATCACCAGAGATTTGACCACATCCCTGAGAACTCAGTAGTGATCTGGAATTTCTCCTTTGGTACTAGGATGGTAGACATGTTTACAGCCTAGGGATGTTTACATAGTAAGGCGATGTCTCAACTTGAAGGAATCACCTCACTACTTCTGTCAGGACTGTGGGACGTCAGCCAGAGCAGCGGAAGTGCAAGTGCTGCAGGTGTCCAGTGTGACAGTCAGAGTTGTAAGGACGGGAAAGGCAGGGTTGGAGAGATGGCTCAGCGGTTAAGAACACTGACTGCTCTTCCGAAGGTCCTGAGTTCAAATCCCAGCAACCACATGGTGGCTCACAACCATCTGTAATGGGATCTGATGCCCTCTTCTGGAGTGTCTGAGGACAGCTACAGTATATAATAAATAAATAATTTTTAAAAAAAAGAAGAAAAAGAAGAAGAATGGGAGAGGCCAGTACACCCAGGCTGCATCTGTGGGAGCCCAGCCCAACCAGCTACCACAGTGGATGGGGAGAATCATAGCCAAGGAGAGCAAAATTAGTCTGATTGTTGCGTTGGTTAGTAAGGTCCGGCAGGAAGGCCGTCTTACCCACAGGCCATGCCAATGTCATAAGACCCATTTCTGATGCCACCTGCAACAAAAGCCCTTCATGACCATCCTTGGCCACAGCGGGCCTGCCCTGGAGCCGCACAGCCCGTCCCCTCCCTGTTCTCGGGGTGCATTCAACAAAGCCTCAGAGAAGACCCAGGAGCACCCAAAGAGGCTCGGGGTGCGGCCATGGGTGCTCCTCCACTCTTTCTGCCTAGGGCCCTGGGGGTCAAGGACCGAGGTCAGGGTACACTCATGGGCACCCGGCAGTCACCACTCACCGGCAATGTTGGCCACGGCCTGCAGTCCTGATGAACACTGTCTGTTGACCGTGGACAAAGGTACAGTCTCTGGGATGCCGCTGCAACAGAGGGGAGATGGCGGTCAGCGCTGGACGTGCAGCCTGCCCTGGATGTGATCCTGTCTCATGGAAAGTGGGGCCCATGAGGCTGAGCGCTCCAGCAGTGTGTGTATAGATCAGGGCAACCGGCGACCCCCTCTGGAGCAGATCCTTAAGAACTGGAGCAGCTACCGTGCAGACCTGTCTCCACAGTAACCACTTAGAGTCCCCAAGCACATTCTCATCTGTCCCACGGTTCTCAACACAGACCGCGGAAGCCTGGTATGGGCCACAGTCAGCCCTCGCCAGGAACGCTCTGCAGTGAAAACCAGTCATTTCTGTCTTGCTCCCAGGACAAGTGTGCCTGTGGCTAGCCCAAGCTATGACAGTAGCGTTCCAACGCCGGGCCACCATTCATCCCCGCCGTGTCTAGTGGACACAGCGTTGGTCCGATGTGTCCAGGTTTCTCCCCTGTGGAGTGTTTCCCCACTCCCCACGTTCGCCCTTCAACCCTCGCTCTGGGGCTCCCTGGGTTCCACCACTGACATTATTGGAGCTCCCTTCCAAGGTGACAGACAGGCCTTGGCCAATGTGGTGGCTAAGCACCAGGAGCCTCCCAGACCCTTGAGTGACATTCCAAGAACCCCAGAGGATGAACGCACAGGGATTAGGATGGTTCTGGTGTGTAGGTAAGCTGGAGACTCCCTGAACTGCTGCTCCAAGCCAGGTTCTGAAGGCACCCCTGCAGGAGGATGGCTCCCTAGGCTGTGAAGGTTCTCCTAGGTTCCCTAACTTCTGGCTACTGCTCTTTGCCAAATTCATCAAATTTCTCCTAAACAGCCTCAGAGCCTGAGGTTCCACCTGAGAGAGGCCGAGGGGCTGATAGTCCTGGGCCTCAGCGGATGCCCAATCACCATGCAGAGGAAGACTTGTGGGAAGGCCACATCATGTGACAGATCACATGACAGAGGGGCCACTCACTTGAAGCCTGAGGGTTTGAGGAAGGTAAGCACAAGAGTATATTCGAGTAGGTTTTAGCCAGGACAGGGAGAGCAGACAGAAACCGCCCTTCATGGGGACAGAACGGGAAGAGCTGGCACAGAGGCAGATAGCCCTGATAGTCATCTTGGGAAGCCGGCTGGAGATGAGAGTATAGTTAATCTCAAGATGGGCGGGGAGACCCCAACCTCAGGCTAAGTCTAGCCCTTGCCAGTTCCCAGAGGTTCTGTTTGTCTGTCTATCCCTGATCTGTCACTGGCCAGTTTGCTATGACTTTTGACCCACGCAGCAGGAAGGACTGAGGGAAGAGAGTCCTCAGCCTCCACAGAGGAGTGAATGAACCACTGCTTCCCCGGTAGGGGAGGCCAAGAATATCAGGTGTCCTCCTGGGCGCCTGGGCCTGCGTGGGGTGCCACCCCAGCTCCGACCGGCTAGAGACTGGATGAGCCTGGACCTCATAGGTGCTCGGCTAGGAATAAAAGCAGATACTGCTCAGTGTGGCCACACGATTCTTTACACTCTAAAGAGGATGCGATAAATTGGCTTTGTTTAAAGGTTAGGCAACAGAGCTCTGACCCAGTCTCCAAGTCCTGGGTGCCTTGGTTACAGGCCCAGTGACACACCCCCTCTAAGTAGGGAAAAGGTTACTGAGAAGAGGTCAGGTCAGTGGACTCTAGTTGCCTCAATATCGTCGTTCCACCTGATCTTCCACCACACTCTGACACATCCCCCGTGCCAGGGCCTCCAGCAGTCATGATGGACAAGCAAGCTGCAGCTGGAGAGATTACCTCAGGAACTGGGCGATGCGTGCCATGACGGCTCCGGCCCCAGGCTGAAGCACGTTGCCTGTGGACAGAAGAGCCCTCACTCAGTGCCAGGTGGTGTCCCGAGGCCTAAGGTAAAACGTCCCAGAAAGGAGACATTCCAGATCTCCCCAAGAATCACAGCCTCCAGAGAGAGGCTCACGAGAGGCTGTGGAGGCTCAGAATCTGGGGAACGGGGATCCAGCTACCCAACAGTGCTGGTGGGCCACCAGCATGCTCCTCTAAATCACAGGAAAAGACAGGAGAGACTAGGGTAAGAGACACGGTGCAAAGTCAGAAAGCCGCGGTAAGCGGGGCTGTGGGCGTGGGAAGTGAGAGCCGGCGACTGCTCGCCTCCCCAAGTGTCCTCTTCCAAGCCCTACAGAGCTGCAGGGAGGAGGGACAGGCTCGCACCTCGGGACAAAACCTTGTCCTACGCTATGCTCTAGCTTAGGGAAAGAGCAGGGGTTAGGGCAGGGTGGGATGAACCCATCTGCACCGGTAACAGGGACGGGATGTCCGCGTAGGTGGAGAACCGCGTTTTTCCACCTCCTGAGGTCTCCAGGAACTTCTGGGCTTTGGTGCTTCTACCGAGGGGCGTTCCTGCTTCCCAGCTCCTCTCAGTTGGCAGATATGCCACGAGGGGGCGCCCAAGGTCCTAGGCTTGAGATTGGCCGTCAGGAGCAGTAGAACCCTCCCCTTCAGTAACTCACGTCTGTGCAAAGGGAGACAAATCCCGGGAAGGAGGAGGGCGGGGAAGGGCCGGTGCAGGACTCGCAGGGGAGCTCACCCACGGAGATGTCTCCTAGCTGCTCAGGCTTTAGCTTCACGTCCTGGAGAACCGCGGTCAACACGGCCGACAGAAGCTCGTCCGGGGTGGTGTCCTGCAGGGCGAGGCGTAGCAGCGGTGAGCTCGGCTCCCGCATCCCCACCCGGGGACTCTGAGGTCACCGGACCCCCGAGGGCAGGATCGCTGTTCGCCTTCTGCTCCCTTCGCCTGCCCGTGGGGCCTCACCTTGAAGCCGCCGCGGCCAGCGCGGCCGATGGGGGTGCGCCGTCCGTGCACCACCACCACGTCGGAGGCCGAGGCCTGCGGGAAGCCAGCGGAGCAGGGCGCAGCTTGCAGCGCGGAGCTCGACTCGGGCCGGTCGGCCAGGTGGCCCAGCACTACCTGCAGCCGATGCATGGCGGAGGTGGGTCCCACCGATTTGTTTGGGCTCTGGGTGCTGACCCCAGAGATTAAAAGGCATCGGCTTGCACAGGGCAGAGCCAATTGGAGCCTTCCATAAGTCCCGCCTATCCATTCCGCAGCCAATCAGAAGGAGAATCTTCCTGAGTCCACATCCACCACCAGCTCCCAGCTTCTCAAAGCAGGTCAATAAACTTCAAAACCCCTCCTTCTTAAGTTCATCCATATACACGTGTGATGGTGCAAGTGGGTACTGCGCAAGTTCAAGGCCAGTCTGGGCTTAAAAAAAAAAAAGATTTTTTTTTCAAGTATAATTTTTAAAAAAAGTTTGTGCACATTTTTGAAGCCCCTCCGACCCTCCGAGAAGTGTAAGCTGGAACTTTGCTGTCCTTTCTAGTATTTTGCAATTCACACTGTAGGCAGGACCTCAAAATTTTCTGGATTTCTGAACATAAGCCAGGATGCCCTCCTCCAGGGCCATCTATCAGACCAAAGGCAGGAGGCTCACACTGCGGATGGAGATGGCGGTCCTGACTCTCATCCCTCTTCTCTTTAGTTCTCATCTCTCCTGGGTCCCTGACCCCAAGGCTTGAGTACTTGAGATCCCCAGTCCTGATCTAGGGCAGCGAACTGGCCGGAAGAACCCATTTTATCAAGGCACTGAAGCGGTTCAACGGTCTCCGAGAGTGTCCCACGGTACTTAACACCTCTGTATACCTGTTTGAGGTGCCCTCGTCCGTGGACACCCCTGCAGCGCCCGCTCAGCTCACCGCGCCCCCTTAGCAGAGGTGCCTGCCAACGCAAAGGACCCTGTAGTGTGCCTGATGCACTAGCTGATCAGTGGTTCCTGGTGAGGGAATGAACCCGGGCTCCCTGGATCTAGAATGTGTTACCAGCCTTAAAGAGTAAGACCAGGTTCCCCAATCACAGCGACAGGTCAGCCCCAAATCATGACAATTACCCAGTGTTTTCTCAAACCCCAGGAGAGCCCAAAACATGAAAGGAAGGGAGACTGGGAGAGGGCTCAGAGGGAAAGGGCTTGCCCGCAGTGGGAAGCCGGAGGTCAGATCTCCAGCACACACATCAACCCTGGGCATGCTTGACAAGGGCCCCAGGACCTTAGGGCTCAGGTGGGGAAGGCAGAGGATCTTTAGGGCAAAGTGGCTCCCTACCCCAGTCAAATAACTGTGTTCAGAGAGAGACCTTGTCTCAGAAAATAAAGTAGCATGGGCTTCCCGATGGGATCCAGCATCAACCTCTGCTCTACACATGCATGCACACTCACCTGCCCACATACATTTGAGCATGTATACATACACCAACACATATATATGAGCAAACACGAGAGAACGGAAGGCTTTCCAGGGCAGGAGCACTGGAGCCTCGGACACCTAGAGGCTGATCTAGCCTTCCATGTCCAAGGGCACAGGCTGCCTCCCGATCTTCCAAAGTGCCGGGCCGTATTTTCTTTAGACACCCCAGAGGGTCCGCTGCCCCGGGCCTCCTCCCTTGCCTCCGCCCCACTGTCTTCCAGTGCTGGACTTTGTGGACGTCTTAGAATCCATCAGCTCCTAGGATGCAGGTAGAACTCACAGCCCACTCACTGTCTGCATGGGGCTAGGCCAAGGATAGCCACCCAAGACCAAATCTGTAGCATATCTAAGGCCTGCAGAGAAATGAGATTTTGTCTTTTATTCGTTTGCATTTGTTTGTAACTTACGTACATGGATGCTGAGTGTGACTGTTGTAATGTCAAAATGTTGAATTCTCTGCATTGAGCAAGGCTGGAGAAGTTCTCACATCAGGAGGACAGGCTCACAACCCCCTCTACAACCAGGATGGTGGATCTCAAAGAACATCTCTAAGTTCTGCATCGCTGGCCCGAGACCTCAAATGGAAGTGTGGGAGCCCTTGCCCTGGCACAAGCGCTAAGAACTGCAGACTCCAGGACTACAGAGCTAGGACAGAGGGCAGGGAGGGCTAGCAGGGAGGAGACATTACAACTGCAAGCCCCAGGGCCCACCACGACGGTAGGAGGACCCCTAGCTCCACACCCCTCCTCCCAGCTGCTGCCGGGGGAGTCGCGTTTCCTCACTGGGAAGGGCGCTTTGCGGCTGACCATTTTAGGACGAAGACTCTTAACTATTCTGCTCATCCCGAACACTGAATTTTTTGCTTGTTTTGTTTTGTTTTTGAGACAGTGTCTCAGGCATCTTGGGCAAGCCTTGGCATGCATATGCAGTTGAGGATGACCTTCAGCCCCCCTCCCCAACCTGCTGAGTGCTGGGTTGCAAGGTTTGTAACTCCACCCCTTGTTTATTCAAGGTGGGGGTGAGAACCCAGGCAAGAATCCAAACAACTAAGCCAAATTTCTAGACCCAACCTTTCATCTTTAAATTTTATTTTATGCGTGTATGTGTGAAGTCAAGAAGTGGACTTCAGGTTATCAGGAATGCATAGCGAGTGCCTTTACGCACCGAGCCGTCTCACCAGCCCTCAGTTTCTCTCGTTCTTAGTGGTGGTCTTTGATGCACAAAAAGGTATTTATTTCTTTCTCTTCGGCTCCTTTTCTGCACAGGAGTCGTTAAGCTTTCTGGCTTCCCCGCTGTGCTGTCCCGGCTCCTCGTCGTCGTTTTCTTACGTGATTCTCAAGCTCTCCTTTATCTCTTCCCTCCTTCCTTCGCCGTTTCTCTCCATCCTTGTCTTCTCCGTTTTCGGTTTCTTTCAGATCTTGAAGTGTGTCACTTTGCTTTGTGCGCATGTGTGTTTGTGTGGGTGCGCATGCGTGTCAGGTGTGCGTGTGTATGTGGGAATTCATGTGATTGCCACAGATCAGCCTTGGGTGCGGTTTCCCAGGAGCTGCCTTTGTGTCCTTTACCCTGATAAAGCAAATGCGTGGAGAAAGGGTTTGTCTATTGAGGCTCACAATTTAGGTGACAGTCCACCCCAGCAGGGAGCTTGAGGGAGCAGGAACTTAAAAGAGCTGGTCACATCACACCCACAGCCAAGAGCAGACGGAGACAAATCTGCCCCTGCTCAGTTGTGCTGAACATCCTCTCTACGTGTAAAATATGAGATCTCCTCCTGCTAGGGAGTGGTGCCGCCTACGGTGAGCTATAGGCCTTCCCACACAGGCCAACCTGATCCAGTCAGTGTCGATGGAAAACCCAGGCATGACGGTCCCTACTCCTACTTTCAAGTAGCCAAGCCTAGGCTACATCAGACGCTGTCTATCCCCCATACATGGATCAAAATTTAATGGAAAGCAAGACTCTCAGGCGGAGGGCGTTCTAAATGTCTACCACTCTAGGAACAGTGTCCTGGGTGGAGGGCTGAGTGGCAGGTACCACAAGAGGGCGGAAAGGGTGTTACCCACTAGGCATGTTTAGACGCAAGAAACTGAGCTCGAGGGGAAGAGCTGCTGTGCCCGTGCTGTGCACGGCTTCACGGGTTCTTGTTCTTAACAAGGAGTTACACACACACACACACACACACACACACACACACACACAGAGAGAGAGAGAGAGAGAGAGAGAGAGAGAGAGAGAGAGGAGAGAGAGAGGAGAGAGGGAGAGAACCAAAATCAAGTACAAGAGTCATGATGAGTCATTACCATACTGTCCTATAGTCAACTTTGCTCTTCATAAGTTACCTCAGAATGCTAGCCTCCCTGGCCCACACCCAGGGAGCTTTGCCATCTGACATTTTAGGGCATGTGACCTATGAAGAGGCAGGATCCAAAAACATGCAAGATCAGGAACGTGCAGCTCTCTGCATGCAACGGCATCTTGTCCCCAGTAAGACCCCGTGACTTCCCAAGTTCACGCGCCTTCTTCCAAGGGATTTGGAAGAGACCCTCGTGCCGTGCCGCAGACAGCAAGCCTTCCACTCCCGCCCTCGCCTCCTGCCCGTACTTGTGGGTCCAGGGCGAGCCCGCTGTGCTCCTCAGCAGAGGGACTGTCACACTCCGTCTGGGCATAGAGAGGTAGCTCAGCTGGTAAAGGGCTCGCCCAGCACACACACGCCACGGTTTAATAATGCCCAGCACTTTGCAGAGGTAAACAGGGTGTGGCTGTGCTGGCTTGTTCCTAGCAGGGAGGTGGAACACCTGGAGCTGCAGAAGCCCCAAGGTTACCCTCGGTCATGTGGAGCCTTGAGCACAGTCTGTGATACCCTGTCTCAAGACAATACATTTTAAAAATTCAAAATTTTAAATGGTGTCAATCACTGTTTCCAACTAAAATTTATATTCAAACAAACAAAAATGAAACTTCTTATTGAGTCTAGCCCTTGATTTATAAAAGGAGAAAATGAGGCCCTGTGACTTTGCAGTGGAGATGCGACCTGAATCCAAAATCTTGGCTTTTTTAAAAAAATGTGAGTACACTGTCACTGGGCATCGAATCCCACTACAGATGATTGTGAGTCACCAGGTAGGTTCTGGGGCTCGAACTCAGGACCATCTGTAAGAAAGTAGTCAGTGCTCTAACCACTGAGCTCACCAACCCCCCTCCCCCCAGAATCTTGACTTTTGATCTAATTTCCTCCCCTTCTCTGTCCCTCTAGCCTTGGGACACAGCAGCTTTGTAAAAGATGAAATGTCGTCTAGAGAGGTGATTCCCTCAGGTCTAGCACCAGATGGTCTGCTCTCTGTGGTAGTACATTGGAGACTCTCAGGAAAAGAGCATGCATTTTGTGCCTGCTTGCTCATGCATTTGTGTGTCTGTGTGTGTGTGTGTGTGTGTGTGTGTGTGTGTGTGTGTGTGCATGTCGAGGGCAGGGGTCCACGATGAGTGTCTTCCTCCCTCTCCCGCCCTCTTTGAGACAGAGTCTCTTACTGAACCTAGACTTTACTGACTTGACTAGACTGGATGTGCAGCAAACCACAGAGACGCTCCTGCCTCTGCATCCCTGCTGCTGGGGCTCTAGGTACGAGCCTGCCTCCAGGCCTCCAAGTCTCCATCCTCCATCCTCCATCCTCCACGCTCCATCCTCCACCCTCCCTCCCCCATCCTCCCTCCTCCCTCCACCCTCCATCCTCCATCCTCCATCCTCCATCCTCCACGCTCCATCCTCCCTCCTCCACCCTCCATCCCCCACCCTCCTCCCTCCATCCTTCATCCTCCTCTCTCCATGCTCCACCCTGCACCCTCCATCCTCCCTCCTCCCTCCACCCTCCATCCTCCATCCTCCCTCCACCCTCCACCCTCCACCCTCCATCCTCCATCCTCCACCCTCCACCCTCCATCCTCCATCCTCCCTCCACCCTCCACCCTCCATCCTCCTTCCTCCACCCTCCACCCTCCACCCTCCATCCTCCACCCTCCATCCTCCATCTTCCATCCTCTACCCTCCAACCTTCATCCTCCCTCCTCCACCCTCCATCCCCCACCCTCCTCCCTCCATCCTTCATCCTCCTCTCTCCACGCTCCACCCTGCACCCTCCATCCTCCCTCCTCCCTCCTCCCTCCTCCCTCCAGCCTCCCTCCCCCATCCTCCCTCCTCCCTCCACACTCCACACTCCATCCTCCACCCTCCATCCCTCCAAGACCCCATGGCTCTATGACTTCATGCCTCTCTCCATGCCTCCAGTGCTCCACGCCCCCTCCACAGCTCCACGCCCCCTCCACAGCTCCACGCCCCCTCCCCCCCAGCTCCATGCCCGATGCTGCCTGGGTACTGGAAATCGCACTCTGGCCCTCATACCAGTGGAACATACACTTTAGTGGCTGAGCCACACTTTCAACATCACATTCCCCTGCCTGCAGGCCCCGTCTCTCAGCTCTTTCAGGTGTATTCATTAAGTTCTTTAAAAAAAAAAAACTTTATTTACATTCATTTAATTTCTTATATACTTTTTTATTATTGGGCGTATTTTAGATTTTCTTCTTCTTTTTTTTTTTTTTAAAGGGGAAACCTTGGTGTTTTCCTTTCTCTTTTTTTTTTTTAAATTTTTTTCAGATATTTTTGTGTGTTGAGACATTCATACAGAAGAATGCAACCTCACACTCAGAATGTCCCTTAAACAGACTTTGAGTAACTTTCTCACCCAGTCTAAAGCCCTGGAACTTTCTAGAGCCCTAGGTCCCATTAAGAAAGCCTCTCTGCTAGGATCAGTTAAAGCCAGTAATATCCTTATTCTATCCATCCCTGAAAACCCCTCAGAACTTTTTACTTAATGTTTCTAAACCCTTGATGTTTTTCATTTAATTTGTTTCATATATTTTGATCATATTTAGTCCCTCCCCCGACTCCTCCCAGACCCTACCTACCTACCCAGCTTCGTGTTCTTTAATTCCCCGGAGACTCCCCTGTCACCTAGAAGGACTGGCTACTTGTCAGTCTGAGCTGATTTACTTGGGCAGGGCGCCTCAGCGAGAGAGAGGGAGAAAGATGATTCAACAAAGCCCTGTGCGGACAGCTCCCATGATCGGCCTCCAGCCTTTGAGCCTGCCTCGACTGTCCTACGGAGACATCTAGAATGTGTCCTGAGGCCTTACAGCTGTAAGATGGGCATTCAATAAAGGGATTTTCTGTCCCCAAGTGATAGAACCCAGCCTTGGCCCAGGGCCATCTTTGTGCAGAGCCCCCCATTTCTGGCGCTGTCCATGCTTCTGGCTGGCGGGGTATCCATTGTGACCTTAGCACAGTGCCCGGTCCACTGCTCCTGAGCGCCAACCTTTCCCCCACTTAGAGGAGGATGCGTTACCAGGCCCAGAGCCAAGGGCTTCGGGACTGGAGCAAAGGTTCTTTGTGGCCTGATATTTTCAGCCAAGGTGAGCCGGTTGCTTTCCTGGTGAAATGTGGACTCTGGCCTCCTGTGTCCGGTAAATAACCACACTGAGCTTCTCTCCCCTGGCTCGTTATGCAACCCTGAACTCTGGGACTATTTGATTTCTAGACCTTTGGGGAATAGGACAACATGTGGAGAAGGGAGCCCAGGAAAACCTGCTCACCCTGGCTCTGCCAAGACGAAGACGCAGTAGATCATCTACCTCCATGCATAAACTGAAGAGCTGCTCTTTCTGTCTCATGGGTCAGGAACAATAGCGACACTAGCCGGTGTCAGAACAGGCAGGAAGTGCAAGCTCTGGGAACTGGGAGTCAGACTTAGCCAGGGGCTCAAGGTCTCCCCGGCCTCTTCCCAGACTCACTTTCTAGCGTCTTCTCCCCGCTCCTCACCTTGGCTTTCCCTTCTCCAGCTTGTCTGCCTACTTTCTGCTTCTCTGCCCGTGCCAGCCCCACGGGGAGCAGTCCCTGAATGCTCTCCCAATCTAAACTAACTCTCATCTCTGGGGCTCTGCTTTTCCAAGCTCTTGGGCTTTCAGTGAGGTATCCTGTCCCTGGGGTGCCTGTGTGCCTCCCTGTGGTGAGGCTTTGTCATCTGGCCCCACTGTCGCCCTCTGCCTTGGATGAGCAGCTACTGAGCAACAGTACCGTCAGCACCTCGTCGTTTCTCGGTAGACCTGGTGCTCGGCAGCCGTCTGATGGAAACCTGGAGTCTGTAGACGGTAATGGCAGTGTATAAGTGAGTTGGGGGGCCATGTCAGGTGTTCACCACAATCCGTCTGCCTTGAAGATTCCTACAGAGTGTGGCCTGAGCATTGGGGGATTCCTAGGTTGACTGCAAACCACAGCCACCCTGAGACATCCATTTTCAGAGAATCTTTGAAAGCCTGGACATATTCCCAGCTCTGAACTCGGTCGGCAGTGTCTTAAGGAAGGGCTAGGTGTTGGTGCCCAAGCCAGGGGCATCTGGAGCTGGAGGGCGGCTGAGGAAGGCACTGGAAGGCTCTGAGCCTAGCAGCTCAGGTGTGCTGGGTGCCTGCTGCCTCTTAAATCCTCTGTGTTTCTTGTCAGGAGGTGCTGTTGGCCTACGGCCAGATTCTGGCTGCTCTGCAGTGGAATCACCTGTGTCCCAGTTGGACGCTAACCAAAGTTCACACACAGGGACTGGGGTAGCCAAGAGCCACGGCCTGCCTGCCCTTGGCTGCCTATTGTGCGTCTGTTTTACTTGAGGACAGCAGGTGTGGAGACTCGAGGTATCAGAAGGACTGGGATTCTGTGACTTACCCAAAGGCTATGGACTGTTGGTGTAGACTCTAACTCCTGGTCCTTGAGGATACAAACATGCTGACTTGCCATCTTTTACCTTTGAGATTTCAGCTTATGCGTGGGCTCCTTGGAGAACACCCCACAGAGGGAGAGAGGAATTGGCGTCGGGCCTAGCGCCAAGGACTTCCCAGTCTACCCACTGAAGACTAGCCCTACTCGGGGGAGTCATATGTCAGCTGACAATGGCAGACTCAACCCAGGAAAGAGTGGCTTCTGAGGACTGCGGGGTGGGTGTTGTACCAGTTACTTCGCTAGTTTCCTTTCTGTTGCTTTGATTAAAATTTTCAACCAAAAGCAACTTGGGAAGGAAAGGCTTTATTTGGCTTATACTTCTAGGTTACAATCCATCACTGAAGAAAGCCAGGGCAGAAACTTGAGGCAGGAACCTGGAGGCCGGGACACTTTCCTGGCTCATTCATGGCTCAAGCTATTTTTTTTTTTTTGAGATTTATTTTTTCATGTATATGATGAGTACATTGTAGCTGACTTCAGACACACCAGAAGGGGACATAAGACATAAGATTCCATTACAGATGGTTATGAGCCACCATGTGGTTGCTGGGAATTGAACTCCACCTCTAGAAGAGCAGTCAGTGCTCTTAACCACTGAGCCATCTCTCCAGTCCCTCAAGCTTTTCTTTACATAGCTCAGGGCCTGGGAATGATAACGCCCATAGTGGACTGGGCCCTCCTGCCTCAATTCATAATCAAGACAAGCTTCACAGACAAGCCCTCAAGCCAATCTGATCTAAACAATTCCTCAATGGAGGTTTTCCTCTCCGTTAATCCTAGGCAGGGTGGGACAGTTGCTTTCCATTCACTGTGACAACGTACCACGACAAAAGCAACATAAGGGAGACAATGTTTATTCTGCCTCATAGTTGGAGGTGGCCGGGGAGCTTCCATGAAATCTGCAGTCAGGAAGCAGAAAGAGATGAGTCACTGGTCACGGCTCCGCTAATGTTCCTCTTCTCATGCAGCTCAGGAATAGTATCATACACAGCAGGCAAGTCTTCCCACCCTAACTAGCCTCATGAATATAATCCCTTGTAGGCATGCCGGAAGACCCATCCTCAGGTGAGTCTCTCTGGTGTCAGGTTGGCAGTTAACTCTACACATCACAGGGGCTTTTCCTCGGGGTGGTGGAGCCGTTGAGGAGAGCATCTCTCAGGATAAGGAAGGCCTGAGATGTATAATCTTCAAAGCCATGCTTATTTGGGATACCAAGGGGAAGACCGAGGACAGCCCTGGCAATGAGAGGTCTCCTTCATTTCTCACAGTCCATTCAAACCCTCATACATCGAATCCTTCGTTTGGGCTTGAGCTGATGGCCAGGCTAGAAGGCGTGATTGGTACCCTTGTTCCTTCACTGGACCTCAGAGATATCACCCATCCCACACCCACTCCATCCAGAGAGTTAGTTCTGTCCCTGAGAATTTAGCCAAAGATCCTGAAAAGCCTTGGCTATCTACCCGATCACCAGCCCATACCTGTCCAGGCCACATCCTCTGGGTTGTGGTGACACAGCCAACCTTGACCTGGCCATCTCAAGACCAACACGATATTTTATTGGAGTGAATCACAAGTCAGCACCTCCCCCAGAAGGGACTATTTTGGATCCCGAGAGCTGGCCTTGGAGGAGGTCCGACTCTTCCCACAGGCCAGACTGGATCTAGAACTTGAGGCTGTGAATCCATGGCCCCATACTCATATTAGAGTCCAATCCAAAGGCTCTAAGGAGGTTAGTCCTCCAGGAGCTGGACTGGTAACTCCTTGCTGGGTACCTCCAAGGTCATGTTGAGAAGGCTGTCTGCTTCGGGCTTGAAAGTCATGGCATTGAACATGGTATTTTTTGTCACTTCAGAATCAGCTGCAACATCAGACATCGACTCTTCAGCTATCATCACCGTGGGGACATCCTTGCTTCTATCCTTGTGCTCAAAAGAATCTCTGCAAATGGTGAGAAAAAGCATGAGACATCTTCAATCATGACATCTTCTGAACAAGATGGGGCTTTCTCATGTACCTAGGTGCTAGGTCAAGGGGATGGCTGAGGACAGCCTAGGCAGTGAGAGGAGGTCTCATTCATTTCTCACATTCCATCCAAACCCTCATCGTTCTGTCCTTCATCAGCTTGAGCTGATGGCCAGGCTAGAAGGTGTGACTGGCACCCTTGTTCCATCTCTGGATCTCAGAGATATCAACCAAGCTCGGTCAAGGTCCAGGAAAAAAGATCTTCAGGCTCAGGCTGACCACATTCCCCAGCCCCAGCTCGGCCCTTTTCTTCCCTGTAACTTTGGAGTGGGCCTCACCATCTCTATCAGCAAGTACCTGTCCCAAGCTGGACTTTTTTACAATGTGAGTTTAATCTTCTCAAAAACCCTTTGGGGGAATTTATGTCACCTCAGTCTCTTCATCCAAACACAATGCCCCAGTCCAGATAGCCATACACACAGGGCAGGATAGGGTTAGGGTTAGGGTTAGGGTTAGGGTTAGGGTTAGGGTTAGGGTTAGGGTTAGGGTTAGGGTTAGGGTTAGGGTTAGGGTTAGGGTTAGGTCAGGATAAAGAGGATTTATGGGCAAAGAAAGCTGGAGAGAGAGAGAGAGAGAGAGAGAGAGAGAGAGAGAGAGAGAGAGAGAGAGAAGCTGAGCTAGACCCATGCAAAGTGCCCATAACCTGAAGCTCTGGGGGTACTGCTTTGACCAAGAGAACCCTCATGTCACAGGTCCTTCTGTCATGAGGATGGACAGTATCCGGTCCTCCTGTCATGAGGGTGGACAGTGTCTGGTCCTTCCCTCATGAGGATGGACAGTATCCAGTCCTCCCGTCATGAGGGTAGACAGTATCTGGTCCTCCCCTCACGAGGGTGGACAGTGTCTGGTCCTCCCCTCACGAGGGTGGACAGTGTCTGGTCCTCCCGTCACGAGGGTGGACAGTATCTGGTCCTCCCATCATGAGGGTGGACAGTATCTGGTCCTCCTGTCATGAGGGTGGACAGTATCTGACACACTCTCTTCCCAGAGCTCAGGACCAGGAGGCGCTGCACACATACCTTGAACTGTATTCTATGCTGTCACGGAGAGGCTGGTTTCCTGTTTCTGGCACCAGGGAGGAGAAGCACAAGGCCAAGATGCAACAAAGACAACAGAAGAAGATGGGCAGCTGCGTTTTGGTCTGTTTGAAGATGGCTATAGATGACATGGCCCCAGCTGCCCAGGCTAGGGACACCATTCCTAGACCTGTAGACCTGAAAATAAGGTTGACAGCTGATTCAGAAGACTTCTTAGGCTCATGTCTGCGTGCAGTGGAACGGAGAAGTTCTTTAAACCACACACTCCCTTCTTTATCCTGTTTCAGAGTGTGACCTTGGAGAACATAGTTCTCCAACCCAGTTGACTTAAAAGAGGTAGCTAGCTCTCCTTCTTGGGTATTGAGGGCAAGAGAATTACTAATCATGCTTGCAACGTAACAGCATATGCTCATAAGGATGCAGCCCAGGGATCAGAAAGACAGGGCCGTTATCACCAGGAGTTCTGTAGGGGAAAAGACAGAACTTCAGGTCAACCCGCCTACATTCTAGGCATCTGGTGTGGGCTGGTTATGGCATCTGGTGTGGGTATTGAGTTTTGTCGACCCAATACAGCTAAAGTCATTTGGGAAGGAAGAACTCCAACAGAGAAGATGCCCTCATCTGATTGGCCTGTGGGCAAGTTTTGGGGCATCTCCTTGATTGAGGATTGATACGGGAGGACCTAGCTCACCGAACAGCCCATGGGAAGGCGCTTCAGGGGTATATGAGAAAGCAAACTGAAAAATCCACAATGAACAAGCCAGTAAGCAGCATTCCACCATGGCTTTTGATTCAGTCCCTGCCCTCGGGTTCCTATCCTGACTTCTCTTCATGGAGGTAAGCTGTAAGATGAAATAAACCCTTTCCTCCCCAGGTTGCTTCGAGTCATGATGTCTATCATAGCAATAGAAAGCAAATTAGGAGATGATACAGGGCAGAGACTGGAGTCAGATCCCACGTGAAGGGTATTATTCTTTGTCAACCTGACAGAATCTAGAATCACCTGGGAGACAGGCCTCTGAGCATGATTGGTCAGGCTAAATGGAACGGCAAGACTGTGGTCCTACTGCTGGCGGCACCATTCCCTCGGCTGGGGCCCTGGACTGTGCAAGTGGAAAGCGATGCGTTACATCACTGCTTCCTGACTGCGGTGTGATGTGGTCGGCTGCTGCAAACTCCTTCCGCCTCGACTGCCCCACCATAACCAGCTGATCCTTTTCATTGTGAGTCAGAATAAGCTTCTTTTTTTTCCCCCAAGCTGCTTTTGTCGTGGTGTGTTATCACAGCGATGGAAAGAAGAAACTAAGACGTCTCTTATCTCAAACTCCAGCCTGGCTGCTTGCTATGTATGACTTGGACCATGAGGATTTCATGTCTTCGGTTTTGACAACTGAAAGATCATCAGCAGTAACATCTGGTTTGGTCTGGTTTGGCTTGGTTTGATATGGTTTGGTTTGGTTTTTCTGAGAGCTGGACGGAACAATCCATGCAAAACGTGTTTAACACAGTGATCATTTCCTGATACCCAATCAGGAAATGATCAGGTGATGCTCAACCTCGTGTGCTACACCAGTCCTGTCACTGTCCCATCCCCCTATGCCACCTCAACCCACCAGACTCTGTACCTGAGGACGGTGGGGAGGAGCTCAGCCGTGTAGATAAAGAAGATGGAGACAGTGCCAGCCATGCTGAACTCTGCAAGCACGAGCATCAAGATTACTGTCGACTTCAGCTCTAAAGAAGACAGCACAGCCCTAAGTCCTGGGCTGCCCTGCCTTTAGCGCCCTGCAGCCTTCTCTCAGCCCCTTACCAGGGGCAGCTGAATGGCCCACCTCTCTACTTGGTCACCTAGCCAGCAGACTCAGACACTCAGCCAGAGGAGAGTTTATCTGTGTAGTCCCAGCCAGTCCTACAATAGGAGAGTTGGACAGGCTCTGGGGGAGACCTTCAGGCAGACTTTGGGACAGACTTTGGGGCAGGCCTTGGGGCAGACAAAACACGTTTGTTTTTTTGTTTTTTGTTTGTTTGTTAGGTTGGTTGGTTTTTTGAGACAGGGTTTCTCTGTATATCCCTGGCTTTTCTAGAACTCACTCTGTAGACAAGGCTGGTCTCAAACTCAGAAATCCACCTGCCTACACAAGTTTTTGGGGTGTCTCATTGAACCTGGAACTGGCCAACTCAGTGAGACTGACTGGGCAGCAAACCCCAGAGTCTCCTCTCTCTTTCTCTCAGAGACTCCAGTTACAGCATGTGCTCTCCTGCTGAGATTTTCACATGAGTGCAGGATATCCGAAGCCAGGTTTTCCATGCCTACGTAGCTAGCCCTTCCCCAGCCAGTGGCTATGTCCCCCGCCCTCAGACCTTTCCTCTCCAGAATCCTCTCCCTAGTTTCTTGCCCACACCTGTAAACATGTCGGCTTGATTCAGTACTCTACTTAACAAGAGCGATAATGTCAATCGTGATAAACATCGGCGGTAGAAGCCTGAAAATGTTTCTTCGTTTCATTGTTGCTAATCACTGTCTGCTAGCACCTGGGCGAATGCTGAGAGACAGTCAGGAGAAAGAAGGGGACTCCTGAGGGAGGACGTGCCCAGCAGCCTCCCCTCCTGGGCACTGACCGCAGCTCCGTGCGCTCCAGCCCTACAGACCGACCCATGTTTGCTGCCCAGAGATCTTTGAAACGTTGGAAACAATGCTGAGTACCAGGATCTAGGCAGCGAGCCCCTGGGAAGGCTTCTGAGCAAGATGGCTACCATGGATCCAGGCCACCACTAGACCATTTTCAATGAGTAATTACCCTAGACCGCATAGATAGCAGTGGGTACTTGCCGATCAAAGGCTCCGGATGAGAGGCGAGGCTTGGGGGAGGGGCTAAAGAACATTACGCCACCGTCTACTCTCTTATACCCACTAGGTCTGCTTCCAGAGTGGGTTGCAGTGGGGTCACAGAGGAAGCCTGCCCTCCTGCTCAGGGTTAGCTCTCTTAATAGCATGAGTTCCTCTCTCAGGTCTCGGGGGCTGGAGCTTCCTCAAGGAGGACAGAGGAACAATCCTTCACACTTAGCTGACTGGCCAAGGCGAGAGACACTGAGAGAACTGTGGAGAAGCGGGGGTGGGGGTGGGGTGGGGTATGGGGCTGCCTTCTTCTCCTGCTGTACCTTCAGGGAGGAAAAGGAGAAACAGGCACGTGAAGGTGACTAGGAAGAGAGTCAGGTTTAAGGACCACTTCCTCCCGAAATACTCCAGGAGAATGATACAGCACAGCCGGGCGGGCACCGCCAGGATGCTCGGGATCACTTGCACGAAGTAAATGTCCAGCCCGAAGTCTTGCATCTTGAGGCTCAGCGTAAAACTGATGTAACTGACAGTGAACCTGGGGGCGGGGTGGGGGGAAGGGAAGAGAACAGGGAGAGAGACAGGAGGAGGGTGGAGAGAAGGAAGGGAGGATAGAGACAGGGCGCGGGAGGAGGAAGGAAGGAGGAGGAGTGAAGAGAAAGCAAGGGGGTGGGAGAAAGGGAGGGAGGGAGGGAGGATTGAGTGTCAGGAATAAGGACAGGGGTGGGCGGAGAGGGGGTGGGCGGAGAGGCGAAGGAACGGGCGCAGAGACTGGAAGACGTGACCTAGTCCTGACCAACCTCCCTGCCACTCTCAGAGTTTCCCACCAGCCCCAGATACTCACCACACACAGCCCATGGCCAGGACCACCTTGAAGAGGTGCTGATTGGTGTAGAAGTCCAGGATGGAGGCCTTTGTCACTTTCTTTCCTGGAATCTGTAGCTAAAGGACAATAAGGCCAGCTGGAGGCGGAGGAAACCCCAGCTTGCCACCTGCCCACATGCATAGGGCAAGGCCTGCCCCTCTCCCCACCCACGCCCCACCCCACCCCCGCCCCAGTGCCAGCCAGCCACTCTTTGGCCTTGCCCAAGCACGGCATAGTTTGTCCTCGTTCTGAAGCAGTAGACTGAGGTCCCACTGCCCGGATGATGGAAGAGGTTTCCACGGGCTCCGGGCCTGGCATCGTTCCTGGCTTGAGCCTCTTACCTCATTCAGTAGATTTAAAGGGATGGTCTTCTTGTTCACCTCAGCTGCATAGCACAGCACCTTCTTGGCTTCTTCTACTTTTCCTCTCACCATCAGCCACCGCGGGGACTCTCGGAGAACCCTGTGTGACCCCACCTCTCTCTCACCTCAGAGTTCTAGGATGCCCCAAAGACCAGTGGCTCTCCAGCTGAGACGCCACCGGTATCAACATGTGACCAAGGAACCTCGAAGGCCGCCACCAACCCCAAGATGCCTTCTGCTTCTACATGGCAGCCAGCCCTTCTTCCCTAAGCCCAGCCCAGCCCAGCCCCCGGTGCTGCTCAGAGGCAGAGCTCAGCCTCTCCATCCCCGTGCCCTGGGGTCTCTTTATCTGCTCCAGTCGCTGCTAAGCTCTTCCTTGCTAACTCCAAGGCGTGCCCGAGGGTCATCCTTCATGCCCACTCTCTGAGAACTCTAGTGGAGCTGCTTCCTTCAGGCATGACATGACCAGCGCCACCATGAAGCAGAATGGCTGTGGTGACTAGAGCGAGCATTTCCTGGCCGGGGCGTGGTTGTAGCAACAAAGTAGAGCAGCTAACTCTGCAGGTGGTGATGCGGCTCTTACTGGTCCAGTAGCCACGCCCTCTACCCAACAGGGTCCGGTAGCCACGCCCTCTACCCAGCTGTTGCTTTGTAGGAGCAGGATCTGAGCAAGACTGGAGTATACGGAGGATTACAAACAACCTAAGAGGTGGGATGCTCGGTGCAGCAGCCGCCTGTGAGCACGGAAACAAGGTCAGCGACCTCGTGTATCTGCCAGGCGGGACTTGATGAATCTCTCTGTGGTCTCCTGGCCTTTCTGTTATCGGGGGTGAGTAAATGTGTCTTTTACAGCTCTCTAGGAAAAGTATACAATAATTGGTGCTTGTGCAACGGGGACTTGACAAACTAAGACAAGAAGTGGGCGATATGGGCTGTACCTGTGAACCCAGCGTTTGGGAGGACTGTTGCAGAGTTGAGGCCAGTCTGGACTCCTTAAGAGCAGAAGGCCAGCCAAGACTAAGGCAAGACTCAGTTTTTTTTAAAGATATATTATGTGAGAAAAAAATCAATTGTTAATAAAAGAAGAAATAAAAACAGTAGAGGGCTATGGAGACGGTCTAGTGATTAAATGTGCATACTGCTTTTACAGAAGACTCAGGTCAGCTTCCAGCACCCACCCAGGTGGCTCACAATCATCTGCAACTCCAGCTCCAGGGGATCTGACATCTTCTGTCTCCCTCAGATATCTGTACACATGTGCACACACCCACACACTAATACACACGTACATACTATATACATGTACACATACATATATACATATATGCATATGTACATATACACATATACACATATTCATATATGCACATGCATACATACATACACACATATGAGTACACTCATACACACATGCATACGTATACAGGTACACATATGCACATATGCCCATATACACATATACGCATATATGCATATACATATATACATATGCATATACATATATATATATATATATATATATATTTTTTTTTTTTTTTACAAAAAGCAGCAAAGATGACCCAGGGTAAAACATTCTTGGACGAAATCCCGAGACAGCCATCTTGCTCCATGTGGCATGTGCTGGCATTCTTCCTTGATGAGTGTGGGCTACCAATGTACACAGAGATGTCTCCCGAGAGGCTAGTGGACTAGAAAGCTGTAAACCGTGCAGGTAGCACACAGGCAAGAGAGCTGTCAGCACACTGAGGCAGTCGCATGCTTAAAGGGAACTTGCCTATAACAAACAGAGACGTGACCAGGGGAGATGTGTGTGTCCTCTGTAACAGACCACGATCTGGCAGTAAGTCAAACAAGAGGGAAGACAGACGGAGATGCTGGCTTGCAT
Source organism: Apodemus agrarius (assembly GCA_964023405.1). Taxonomy (NCBI): domain Eukaryota; kingdom Metazoa; phylum Chordata; class Mammalia; order Rodentia; family Muridae; genus Apodemus; species Apodemus agrarius. The sequence goes on from OZ030012.1 coordinate 121,675,011, forward strand.
TTTGTTCTTGTTTTTTTGTTTGTTTGTTTGTTTGTTTGTTTTTTATGTCTTGGGGTACCAAAAGGGACAAATTATATTGTTACTGAAAAGCTCCTCCTGGGAATTCAAAATCTTGAAATTCAAGAGAAGGATTGTACACTGAGAAGAGAGAACTCAAGGTAGAAGTGACCAAAGATAGCTCTGTTAGAAAGCCTCAACCTCGAGTACACAGATGTGGGTCACTGCTCTGTGCAGGGAGGCCTCTTGGGCCTCATAAACCATGCAGGCTCTTACCACTGCGATATGCAGATCCAGGGAGGATGGTTCATGCCCAACCCTGAAGCCACCACATGTTCTGGTTGCAGGAAACGAATCAAGCTAAGTCTGAGCTGTAAGGCTCTCCTCACTGGAGAGTGATCATAGTTGTTGAAGGTGTCATGCGGGCCACTGTGAGAGAACTGTGGTCACCTACAGTCTTGCTCACTTCTGGGCCCTACGTATCAGCATGGCCGCTGGTATGACAGTGGCACAGTGGTCACAGGTACCACCAACTACCTCTGACTTGGACTTAATATTCAGTTCATAGGATAGAACCCATGTTTGGTACAGTAATCAGACAAAATATATATAGCTTGGGAAGTTGTAAGTCCCAGTGGGGAAGTTATACTGTTTTATTAAGTCAATACGACATGCCTGTCCATCTGTCCTGCAGACATTTGTGACCACACTGCTACTGGATACTGCCACAGAAGGGGAAAATTCTTTTTCCACTAGGTGGCAGTTACCACAGGCACTTATAAGCAATCAAACTGCTGAGAAGGTGATTGCTCCGGCCCATACTGGTGCTGCGACATACGTGGGCCAACGCTCAGGTCTAAGTGAGGGAAAATATACATACAACAGCCTCTCTGTGCTCCAGTGAGTTCAGCCCACTGACGCATCGACTTCTGTGGCATTGACTCTGAGCATGAACAACAGCCAGGAGAAAGACCAAAAGCTTAGTGAGGAATTCTGGGAAAGGACCCGGAGGCTCCAGGGTGAGAAACTGGGGTCTTGTCACCACAAACCTTCTAGTCTACATCAGTAACACTTGTGTAGAGGTTGTATGCGTGGGTATGTATATACATGTTCGTGTGTGTACAGATACACATACCCACAAGTTGTGTGTGGTAGTGTATGTATACATGTGTGCGCAAGCATGTAGAAGCGAGAGGTCAGCTATTGGTGGTGGTCCTCAGGGACCAGCCAGCGTATTTTTTGACATAGCTTCTCTCAGTGGGACCTGGGACTAACCAATTGTGTGAGACTGTCTGCTCGGCAAGCCCCAGGTTCCTCCTGTCTCTGTCTCCCCATTGCTGGGATTAAAAGCGTGTCACCCACATTCGGTTTCTACATGGATGCTAGGCACCAAACGTAGGTCCTCACGTGTGCATGCCAGGCAATCCGCCCACTGGACCTATCTCCCCAGCCCTGTGTAAACAGCATTAAAAAAAAAAATCCCTCAAAGCCAAGTTGTCCCAGATGCACAGCAGAGGCATGCCACCCACACTCACCGGCGTCTAGAGGGCTGTCAAGGCTGGTCCCTAGCTTCTGCAGCATTGGAAAGGTCCCAAGCCACGTACATGGCCCGTGCCCTTATACACAGGCGGTGTATGGTACAGGCATTACCATCCACCAGGGCTCTGAAGCCAGGCAGGCTGGAATATAAGTCCCAGGTCCCGGCCTGGTACCTGTGTTTCTTATGTACATTATCTCTACCCTCCGGAGCCCCAATGCCCATCAGAGTTGTAAAAACAAAATGGAGCCTGTGGAGATATTGAGCTCATTCTTTTCCTTATGCACCCCCCCAGCCATCCCTGACTCCCCTCAGACACAGCGAGCACATAGCTGTCCCCTCCTCCCTGTCCCTCCCAGCTTAGCTACACGTGCTGAGCCTTCACAGCCCCCCACACACACTCCTGCCCTATGACTCACACATTTAAAAACAGCAAATCCCTTGAACATGCCTCAACTGACCACGAAAGGCCCTTTCTCTTTCCCCCCAAAAAGGTCATTTCCTGGGGTACTCCATCTACCTAGCTTGAGTTCATGGGTTCTGGTTCTGGTCCTCGGGCAGTGATGTCACCTCAACAGGGTGACCAAGGCCACCCTAGAATTTTCCGTCTTACCTCATCAGCCCTGATCGCTGCCTGTCTTTGGATCTTTGCTAACCTACTATCCTGTCCGCCCCCCCATCTTTCCCGTACTTCTCTGAGGGTCTCTGGTTCTCCCCCCTCCCCCTGACCACCACAGACTTCCATGGCCCCCTCCATTTCCCATGAGGCCCACCCTGTGGGTGCCTTGAAACGGACCGCTCACCAGACATTGCAGATAAGCGGAAACATTGGCATGCCGCCCAGCAGGAACAAGAGCCTCCAGTGGACGACTTTGTAGGCAAGCCCCGTGAGGAATGTGAGTCCTATGGTGAAGAAGCAGTGCTGGAGGATGACAGCTTGGGCGCGATGTTCGCCCACCAGCCACTCCATGACTGCAGAGAATGTGAGGACAAAGGCGTGGTCAGGTCCCAGTCCCCAGGCTGGCCTCCCCTGCCTTCGACAGCTCAGGGTAGAGGACGTTTCTTCCGCCTCTTCCAGATCTTTAGACAGCCCTCAGAGCCAGATTGTCCCTGTATCCCCTGGTACACATCCTACCCCTTGAAGCACCTCCTCAGATCCCATTCACCATTCTTTTTTTTTTTTTTTCTACCCTCATCCACTCCCACTACAGCGCCTGCCTAAGCAGTGCCTCTCATAAGAGGGGCCCGTGTGGGGCATCTCGCACGGTCCGACGTGTGCTAAGCCAAGGAACCGCTTGTCTTGGAGTGTACCAATGCTTTGATCTCCGTGGTTCTGTGGAAGGTCACTTTGGCTGTGCTCTGGTAGGTTCTCATGAGAAGAGGTGTCAGGAAGCCCCAAGAAAATGAGGGGTTACAGCCGTTTGGTTCTAGGCCTGGATATATGAGCGCTGGAGGTGTTAGCGTCACATGGACCTGAGTAGAAATCCCAGCTCTCCTTGCTCTGTGGCCCCGAACTAGCTGGCTAAACTTTCTGAGGCTCGGGATGGAATGACCAAAGCACACCCAGGGCTCAGGGTGCAGGGTCCCAGAAGGAGCACGCAGGGGGTTACGCAGGGCACAGGAGACTGCTGAGGAGGATAGGGTTGGAGACACTCCCCTCTGAATCCCTCACACCTTCGGGCAACTAGGAGCGGTGCCGGGCCGTTACTCCTTCCCGGCTGAGCTTTGTAGCCTGTTCCCTCCCCATGGGTTCCTGTTAGGCTGTCCCTCCCAGGTAGATCTGCCTCCTGCTCCCCCTTGAACTGTATTCGGTTCCATCCCACCGCGCCCCCTGGAGGTCCAGTCACCTAAAGATACGCTGCAGATGGCATAGCCCACGGAGGCCTGGGCCACGAAAAAGCGGAAGAACAGATACTGATAAAAGCTGTTCACAAAGGCTGTTCCGAAGCCAAAGATGAGGAACCCCAGCAGCGACAGCAGGATGACGGGATAGCGGCCCAGCCTGAGGGAGGGGAGGAGAAGACGCCACCAAGCCACGCCTCCCTAGCCACGCCTCCCTAGGGTGGCTGCGTGGCTACGCACCCAGGGCTTTGGAGTATCCCTTCCTCTTCCTCCCCCAGCCTGAGACTCTGAATGCCCGAGGAGGCAGAGTGTCCCAGGGATCAGAGGGAACTCCCGGGAGACTCACTTGTCACTTAAGAACCCGAAGAGAAGAGACCCTGTCAAGACGCCTGACATGAACACAGTCTGCCCGTTTTCCTTGTGTGGTTCGTTGCCACATACCAGGTCAAACTGCGGGTTAGACAAGAGCACTGATCACGGCCTCCACACAGACCTAGCTGTGACCCTTTAGCACAGTTCCCCATGTGGTGGTGACCCGCAAACATAATACTGTTTTGCTGCCACTTCCTAACTGCTATTAGGAATTTTAATGTAATAGCTGATGTGCGAGCTAGCTGATATGCACGGCCCTGTGAAAGGCCGTGACCCACAGGCTGAGAACCTCTGACTTCAGCAGTTGGCACCCAGAGAAAGGTCGTTTTAAGTCTCACTCTGCTACCCCAGGACCCTGTCCAACACCTGGTAGACCCTGTAGCAAAGCACTGAGAGAGGAAGTGGAGGGATGGTGCAGACAGGAGCCTGGCTGAGCACTTATTACACACGGGCACACACATTCTTCCTGCTATCCCTGCTTCCCGCAGAGTGGTCTGTGCTGAAAAGGGCCTGGGCCTCCCCTCAGGGTGTGAAGCCCTGTGAGAACGCCCAGTACAAGCTTTTGATTCCCCATCTCTAGCTTTTACGCATTCTGCTTGGCTGCCTCCTGACCCGTCTCCTGTGCCCCGTGCCTCTGCTGCCTCAGTCCAAGGACTGCTAGATGCCGGACAGAGTACAGATGAACAGAACAAAGCCCCCACACACCCCGCACACGGCCACTGTGCCTCCATCCCTAGGACCCTCAGCTTAAGGGTTTTTCCTTGACTAGGAGCCAAGAGTCATAGCAGTTCTCTGTCCTGAGAAGAAATCCTCTGGACAGGTGACAAGCCTGGCTCTAAGCCAAAACACATGCTAGCTTCCTGTGCTCAGACCAAGTGCCAGCTGTCTGTGTGACATCTCTTGGGGTCGCTATACTCAAGACAATACAAAAGAAAACCATACCTCGTTGATCAGAGAGCGCGTGTTAGCGAAAGGATAGATCCACCCGAATTTGCATGTTTCCGTGTAGTTGAGGCCAAAATGGATGATAGAGTCTAGATCCCATTGCACAGGGATATACATGAGGCACGTCAGGTAACTGCCATTGGCCGCTCGGGGCAGGGTCAGGTTCAGCTGCTCGTCCTCTGTGAGATTGGGGCCCACTTCCAGGATCCAGCTGGTGTTACAATAGGGCCTCTGAGCCGTGAGCAGGAAGTGGTGTGAGAACGTGAAGAGGGTTGAGAGGAGGCTGGGGATGAAGGTGAGGGCCACCAGCCTCCACTGGAATGTGCCAAACTCCCCAATGGCACCTAGGACGCTGGAAAACTTATCATCCTTCCTGGCATCTATGGCCTTCAGTTTGCGTAGCAACATCTCCAAGGACCAGTTATGGGAGGGAAAGGAAATCTCATGCCGGTGTGTGTCCCTGGAAGTCTGGGATCTGATCGTTGTCTTGGAGTTCTGTTCTTCCTTCATCTGTTCGAAGAAAGGATGCAGGCCAGCCCCTGTCACCACTTCCCTCTCCTTCACTGGGTGCCAGTACAGAAGCCAGTGGACAGAAGAGACCCCCTGCCTTGGGCCAGTGTGGACTTCATGGCCCCTTCTTTCCTTTTAAAGTCTCTTAGTTTGCATAAACCGTTCCTCCTGGCTCAACCCCCTTATTTTTAGTGCATTGGACACTTGGAATGTTTTAGAGAATGTTTTCCTCAGGAATGTCAGGAGTGCCTGACAGCTTCCTCACAACAAACTGTTCATACGTCTGAGGCATCGCTGAAATTTCAAAACTGGCAGAAAACTCAAAGGACACCCCCCCTCCTTCAAGTAAGCCAACAAGTAGTGACCCAAGATAAACACTGAGTCAGGAAAGGTGAAGACCCAGGGCCAAAGGGAGAGGCTTGGAGCCTTAGCCATAAAACTTAGAAGCCAGGGCTGGAATGCAGAACACTGAAGGAGACACAGTAACCCAGACTCAAAGTGGGACAGGGGAGGGGAGCCTGTCAGCAGTATCTAGTGCATACCTTGGCAGCAGGAAGGAGCAGACCCAGCCTAATACTGTCTTGTGAGCCAAAACCCCTCAGCAGCGCTAAAGAGGCCATGGGTCGGGGACTCTTTGGCTACCTTCTCTGTGCAAACCTTCTGCAAGCGAGCCTGAGAGATTCCCGAAGTCCAGTGACAAACCCAGAATGTGGTCTGAGAAGGCAGCACTGTGAGTGCTAGAAAACTCACAGACACAGATGGTGAGCTTCCCAGCATAAGATGGGTTAAAAGGTTGTCTGAACTAAAAGTACCACAGAGGGAAGTTAAGCAGAGAGATTCAGTGCGGGGAGTTAGCGAGCTGGAATATGTGGCCGAGAGCTGGAAAGGTACAAAGACCTGGCAGGTAGAAGGCTAGCCCAGGTACAAAGACCTGGCAGGTAGAAGGCTAGCCCAGGTACAAAGACCTGGCAAGTAGAGGTTAGCCCAGGTCTAAACGGAAACTTGCGAGAAAAATGGAAGAGAAAAAAAAAGTATGTATTAGTAATTAGAAACAGCATATTTTCTTAAACTCCAAAACCATAAATCAATACATGCAAGAAATTCAGCCCTTATCCCAAGCACAGTGGCAGGAAGCTGTGGCTAGACACCCTGCAGAGAAGTCCTGGGCCCCGGGGGAAGGAAGGGCGCTTGCTAGAGAGGCAAAGGCACAGCCTCCAAGTCTCCAGAGAGCAGAGAAGAATGAAGTGTCCAGCCAGGCAGCCTGGAGCGATGCGGGAAGAAGCCGAATAGAGATCTGGCCAGCCAACCCAGAGCCAGGAGAGCATCAGAGTGAGAGGCCACAGCTGAGAAACTTACAAAAGAGCGCAGGGGGGCAGCCTGAGATGTAGACACGGTCACCAAAATGGCAAGCCTGGACAAAACTCTCAGACACTGGCTGTTTTAAGTAACAAGGCGATTGTCAAAAGATGGGGTGGAGAGGAGACAATGGTGTGGTGGAGACAGGGCTCAATACTCTGGAGTTCAGTTCCCAGCACCCATATCAGGTGGCTCACAGCCATCTGGAATTCTAGCTCCAGTGACCTCTTCTGGCCTCTAAGGGTAGGTAGTGTGTACAAGTATTCAGGACAAGAGATAGAAGCTTTGCAGTTATTCTTGCATAATACAGACTTTATATTCATGTCAGCAGGCAGAAAACTATAAACCAAAGGAAAACAATTTTAATTCAGAAAAAGTCACGGGAAGAAGAAACAAAGTGGATTCAGTAACCAAGAGTGGAAAAATGAGTAAAAAATACATTGTTACAAGTTTAAGAGCCGGGCAGTGGTGGTGCAAGCCTTTAATCCCAGCACTTGGGAGACAGAGGCAGGCGGATTTCTGAGTTCAAGGCCAGCCTGGTCTACAAAGTGAGTTCCAGGACAGCCAAGGCTACTCAGAGAAACCCTGTCTCAAAAAAACAAAAACAAGTTTAAAAGTTGTGCTGTTTCTGGGGACTGTGGCTCCTTCGAGAGCTGGGCCCAGCTGATGCAATGGTCTCAGCAGGCTTAGGCACTGGAAGGTTGTAGACCGGCCCCCAGTTCTAGCTGTTCTCTGCTGCTGGCTCATGACCTATAATCTGTAGGTGCCACGTGTTCCTGCTGCTATGAATTCCATTATGACTTTCCCACCACAGGGGACTAGGAGGTCTCCAACCCCGAGACAAAATAAACCTTTCTTCCTCCAAGTTGTTTCTGTCAGCTACTTGGTCACAGTGACCCAGGCGACCTGCTGTCTATCTATCTTTCTATCTATCTATCTATCTATCTATCTATCTATCTATCTATCTATCATCTATCTATCATATATACAAATATATGATATTTGTATATCTATCATCTACCTATCTCTCATCTATCATCTCCCTATCATCTATCATCTATCATCTATCACCTATCTATCATCTCTCTATCATCTATCTACCTATCATCTATCTATCATCTATTTACCTACTATCCATCATATATCTATATTTATTTACCATCTATCAATCATCTATCAATTTACCTATCATCTATCTTATCTATCTACCTGTCATCTATAATTTATATCTCATCTGTCTCTATTCTATCTATATATGCACAATAGAATATTATTCAGACATTAAAAACCAACATTTTGTCACTTGCAGAAACATGGATAGAAGAGATGGACACTCTGTGGAGTGAAATAAATCAGATGCACACAGACAAATATCCTGTGCTCTCGTGTGTGGAAGACAACACTGATTTCAAAGAAAAAAGGAATCAAGCAGGGGCTACCAGAGCCCTGCAGGGGCACAGGCAGGGGTCAGAGGGATGATAGTTAATAGGGATAGAAGGCACAACTAAACAGAAAAATAATATGGTCTAGTGCTCCATTGTACATCAGAGTAACTATGGTGGACAACAATTAAATATTTCAAAGTAGCCAATAGCATTGTGAATGTTCCCAATGCTAAGAAATGATGTATGTCTGACCAAGTGGATATGTCACTGGCTGGCCTGATCTTACCTGCTGCATATGTGCGTTAAAGTGCTACACTTATTCTATAAGGACATATAATTAGTGTGTATAAATTAAAAGTTTAATAAAATAAGTAAAAAATAAAAAGAAATATCAAATCCATGTTGTAGCTTAAAAGGGCCGTGAGCACTTCCCAGTGTGCTCGGAGCGTACCTTGTTTATGTCTTCTGGGCTGGGCTAGGAACTCACCTTGGTTCTCCAAAGTGTCTTGAAGTGGATGGCAATTTGGTCACCCTGTAAGAAGATACACTTACGATACAAGGACAAAAAAACAAACAAACAAAAAAAAAAAAAAAAAAAAAAAAAACGAGGCAGAGTAAAGGGATAGGGAAAGTCGTATTCTGTACAGTAACAAAGAAAGCTGGCACAGCCAACTTAGCAGGCGGAGATAAGCATCAAGGGGACCAGAGCAGCGCTCAGGGGTTAACAGGACTGGCTGCTTTTGCAGAGGTCTCAGCATTGATTACCAGCATCCACGTGGCAGCTTGCAGCCGTGTGTAACCCCAGTCCCAGGAGATCTGATGCCTTCACCAGGCCTCTATGAGCACAGCACACACATGATACACAGATATACATGCAGGCCAGACACTCATTTACATAATATGCACATCTTTTTTTTTTTAAATGTTGAAATCTGACATCACTAGGAATGGAGAGGTTTTCTACCTAAAGATAAAAGTTCCAGAACACCAAAGCTGGAGATTCTTAAAATACCAGAGCCTTAGCCGGGCAGTGGTGGTGCATACCTTTAATCCGAGCACTCAGAAGACAGAGGCAGGCAGATCTCTGGGTTTAAGGCCAGCCTGGTCTACAGATTGGGTTCCAGGATGGCCAGGGCTACACATAGAAACCCTAACTCAAAAAAAAAAAAACAACAACAACAACAAAAAAAAAAACCCAAAAATCTCTGAGCCTACTTAAAGCCTTCAAAAACTTCAATCAGGAAGGGGTGGGTGGAAACAGTAACATCTCCAATAGATGATCAAATATAATTTGTCAGGCTGATTTTTAATTGTGTATATATATGTGTGTCTGTGGGTGGGTATGTTATGTGAGTGCAGGTGCCCTCAGAGGCCACGGCAGGTGTGGGATGCCCTGAAGCTGAACTGGGAGCCTCTCAGTGTGGAGCCAGGGACAGAACGTGGATCCTACATCAGCAGCATACTGTCTTAGCCACTGAGCTCCTGCTGCATGCCCTAAAGTAACTCCTCTAATGGGTAAAATATGCATATATATTTAGCAATAATATGGAATAACACTACTCAGAAGCTTTGCCTAGCCATCTGTGCTGATATATATGTCTTTCACCCCAAAACTTGGAAGTGGGAAGATCCCAAGTCTAAGACTATCCTTGGCTATATAACAACCCCAAGTCTAAGGCTACCCTTGACTATATAACTTCAGATTCTACCTCAAAAAATGGGTATACACTGGAAAGCCTCTGTGGTGTAGGGACTTGCCTCACAATCACAAGCACTGGAGTTGATAGCCTGGCACCCACAGGCCAGGCCAGGCATGCATGCTTGCAACCCAAATACAAGAAGGGTGGGAATGGGGAGATTGCTGAGGTTTGCTGGTTTCCCGTCTAGGTAAAGAAAAAATGAGAGTCCCAAATGCATGGGTAGCAGCGAGTGGTAGATAGAGTAGTACTATCTGACGTCTTTGGGTCTTCATATGCGCATTCCTGAACACACACACATAACTCAATTTTTAAAAAAAAATAAATTCTGAGGATTTTCCTTTTCCTTTTCCTTTTTGAGACAAGGTCTCTTTATGTAGCCCTACCCATCCAGGAACTCACGATGTATACCAGGTTGACCTAGAACTCGCAGATCTGCCTGCTTTTGCCTCCCATGTGCTGGGATTAAAGGCAGAGCCCCACCACATCTGGTCCCTAAAGGGTCCTTTATCTATTGTAATTTATAAAATTCTGCAACTAGGAACTAGAAAATATGTTTCCCTCAAACCTGCTTAAAGGATTCGTGAAATTTAATCATGTACCAAGCAATAAGTTAAGCTTCAGAAATTTTCAAGGTATAGACATATAGGTTCTTTTTTAAGATTATTGTATTTAGGCCCTTGGATGTAAGAGTATGTAGCGCTCTCATAGAGGACCCAAGGTTAGTGCCCATACCAGACAGTTCACAGCCACCAATAACTCCTGCTCTGAGGGGTCTGCTGCCCTCCCTATTCCACCTCCACAGGACCCACATATATGTCCACATACACTTAAATAAAAATTAGTACTATTATATTTAGTGTACAAAATAACAGGGCTCATTATGACATTTTCATAATATACATATGCATAATTTTATAAATGACAATAGATAAAGAACCCTTTAGAGGCCAGATGTGGTGGCACATGCCTTTAATCCCATCATTTGGGAGGCAAAAGCAGATGTACATATATACATGTATATATATGTACATGTACACATACATATTACACATACACATATACATATATATACATATGCAACATATACGTATGCTACATTTACATACACATATACATGCACACATACATATATACACTTAGCTCAGTTTCCATTACCCTCTATCTTTTGTCTCATCTTCCCATCCCCTTCCCCAGGGACCAGTCCTCTTCCTAAATAGTCTCTTCTACTTATAGTTTACACCTATCTATCTATCTATCTATCTATCTATCTATCTATCTGCCTGTCTATCTGCCTATCTATCTGTCTATCTGCCTATCTATCTATATCTATCTATCTATCTATCTATCTATCTATCTATCTACCTATCTGTCTATCTGCCTATCTGCCTATCTATCTATCTATCTATCTATCTCTATCTATCTATCTATCTATCTATCTATCTATCTGCCTGTCTATCTGCCTATCTATCTATCTATCTATCTATCTATCTATCTATCTACCCACCCACTTATCTACATATCTCTATGTCTATATTTTTATCTCAGAGTCATCTACATGTTGGATAAGTGTTTCAATGACATGGCTACAATTACCAGACACTTTTATTTTTAAAGATTCATTTTTATCTGGTGTGTGTGTGTGTGTGTGTGTGTGTGTGTGTGTGTGTGTATTGGTATGCTCATGAGTGCTAGGTCTCATGGAGTCCAGAAGGAGTCGGTCAGACCGACCCCTGGAGTTACATGTGGTTGTGAGTCACCTGACACAAGTGCTGCTAACTGAACCGGGTTCTGCTGCAAGTGGGGAACCTGCTTCTACTGAGCCGCTCCCGCGGCTATGCCTGCCTGTTTCAAAACTTGTAGTTTAAATATAAGTTCTTGGGCTGGAGAGATGGCTCAGTGGTTAAGAGCACTGACTGCTCTTCCTGAGGTCCTGAGTTCAATTCCCAGCAGCCACATGGTGGCTCACAACCATCTGTCATGAGATCCAGTGCCCTCTTCTTGTGTACCTGAAGATAGCAACAATGTACTCATATACATAAAATAAATAAATCCTAAATAAATAAATAAATAAATAATGTCCTTATCAGCTACTTTTGCAAATCTTCCTAGTCTGACTTTTCGCCCTTCTAAAAGGGACCTTCGCAGAGCAGACAGTCTGGGAGTTTTAAACAAGCTTCCACATACCTATTCCTTTTCTTTCTGAGCTTTTGCTTTTGACGTTATAGCTAAAAATCTCATTGCCAAACCTAGGCCACTGGGGTTTTCTGCTGTTTTTCTTCTAGAAGTTTTATTGTGTGGTTTCACATTTAAGTCTATCGTCTGATTTGAGTTGATTTTTGTAAAAGGTGGGAGTATCTAGATTATGCTTTTCCCTATAGATAGCCAAGGGTTATATAGCACATCCGTTTTCTCCACTAAGTGACATTTGCCCCTTTGCTTGGTTGGCTTTATCTGTGCAGACCTGGTGCTGAGCTCTGCTGTTTCTCGGATCTGTGCTGTGCTGAGCTGTGCTCTCTCAATTGTGCTGCGCTATCAAAACTGTGCTAGCTTTACTACGTCTTGATATCTTTAAGTAAATGTGCGCTCAATTGCTCTGGCACACACATGCACACACACATTCACACACACATGCACACACACATACACGCACACATGCACACACACATACACGCACACATGCACACACACATCCACACACACATGCACACACACATTCACACACACACATGCACACACACATACATGCACACACATTCACACACACATCCACACACACATACATGCACACACATACATGCACACATGCACACACACACATGCACACACATTCACACATACAGCACACACACATACATGCACACACATGCACACACATACATGCACACACATACATGCACACACATTCACACACACATGCACACACACATTCAGTCTACTTCCTCACGGTTATGGTGGCCACTTGGGCATCCAAGCATAAACTTCAGAGCATGCTTGTTGTAGCTACACAAAAATATTTGTTGAGCTTTGATTGAGACCATATCAAACACTTAGATCAGCAGAGAAGTATTAATGTTGTAACTATGGCAATGAGTTTTCTAGACCCCGAGTGTGAAGTGAGGGTATGTAGAAACATCAATATATTCTTAAGGGGAAAAACTTAACAAATACCTCACATACCAAAATCATAGAAAATTAAAATATTTATGAGCGATAGCCATAGAGCACCAAATGTATGGGTGTTTTAAAAGTTGTAATTGTGGATAACAGATAGCTTTATCTGCTTTTAACAGAAAAGTATAGGATGAATATTGATCAACTAAGTTTCATATAAAAAAGTAAAAGAAAATTAAATGAATAAATTCAAGGAAGGTAAGGAAGATAATAAAAATTAAGGTCAACGTGAAAGAAGGAAGCTGGGTCTAGCACTGCAGGCCTGTAATTCATCTACTTGTGAGGCTGAGGCAGGAGGATCACAAGTTCAGTGCCTATCTAGGTACAAGATGATTTCAAGGCCAACCTGGTTAATTTAGCACTACTCAAAAAACCCATAGGGACTGGCAGCCAGTAAGGCCCCTGCGTACCCCCAGGTCATCTGCAAGGCCCCTGGGCAGACCTCCCTCCATCAGATACCCATGGAGACTGGCAGTTAGCAAGGGCCCTGACCACACTGCCCTTCACTGATCTCAGAGAAGACTCAGCACTCCACCTGCACACAGGAAATGACCAGGCGCCACTCCAACCCCCAACTCCTGAGAACTCACAATTCCCGTGAGGACATCCTGCACTTTCCATAGGGTTCCCACAGCTGAACAGGCCCAGGCTCGCTGCTGTCCACATTCGAGTGGAGAATGTAGCCCCACGCTCACAAGGTGTCGTCATAATTATCACCTTCTTCGTGCACTCCCAGTCCCTCCTCCCTGGAGACAGGACCACAAGTCAAAGCCAGGTCCACCTGACTGTTATCCAGACCCAACCATATCCTTGGAAGCAGAACCCTGGGGTTCCATTGTTAGCTGGGGAGACGGTGTCACAATGGGATGGTGATCTGGGAATGCCGAGGGCCATATCCTACTCCAGGCACACAAGTGGCCAGTCGAGGGGCCAGAATTAGTTAAGGCAAGTTGCAAACTGAGAGGTACCCTCGTGCCTTCACAGAAACCGTCTTCTATACCGAAAGCACTCCCCTGTCTTAGTCAGGGCTTCTATTTCTGCACAAAGCATCATGACCAAGAAGCAACTTGGGGAGGAAAGGGTTTATTCAGCTCACACTTCCACACTGCTGTTCATCACCAAAGGAAGTCAGAACAGAGACTCACACAGGGCGGGAACTTAGAGGCAGGAGCTGATGCAGAGGCTATGAAGGGGTGCTGCTTACTGGCTTGCTCCCCGTGGCTTGCTCAGCTTGCTTTCTTATAGAACCCAAGACTGCCAGCCCAGGGATGACACCACCCACAATGGGCCCTCCCCCATCAATCACTGAGAAAAAGCCTTACAGCTGGATCTCATGCAGGCATTTCTTCAAGGGAGACTCCTTTCTCTGTGATGACTCCAGTTTGTGTCATGTTGACACACAAAACCAGCCAGTACACCCCACAAATGAAAGCCCACTCTTTGCAGGCTCTCCTTCAGGCCTTCCTGCCACTGCCCCTAGGATCTGCACCACACCTCTCTTCTGCCTCAAGGGCACTTCTCCATCAGCCAGCTGGCTACAACTGCCTTTGTCTGACCCGCCTCCCCAGAAGCCAGAGCCCTCCTCTGACGGTGGAAACAGGAATCTGGTCTTTTTGCTTAGAGTAGGGGTGGGGAATCAGCCGAGGACAAGGAGCCAGGCTGAACTGGTTGTGTAGAAGCAGGGGACGTGAGAGACCCTAACTCTAGCCCAAAGGCATGGCTCAGAGATAGCTGGCAAGAAGCAGGAAGGAGAGCGAAGGAGGCCGGGGTCCAGACTTGCCCGGCTTCTCCGTCAGCACGGGAAACACTGCTCAGGAAAGTTAGGAGGCAAGATGTAGGACACAACTCAGCAGGCCAAGCGCTCGCACACAAGCAGAGAGGCCCCGTGCGAAAAGCGTGGAGTGACGGCTTGTGCGTATTACCCTAGCACCAGGGAGGCAGACAGATGAACCCCTGAAGCCAGCTGGCCATCAGCCTAGCCTAGGTGGCCCATCTCAGGTCCCAGTGACTGATCCTATCTCATAACCAGATGAAGGGGCCGGGGAGATGGCTTGGTTGGTACAGAGTTTGTCACACAAGCACAAGAACATGAATTCGACTCTAGAAGGCGAGGCACAGCCCCATACGCCTGCATTCCCAGCACTGCAGGGCTGGGAGGGAGATTAGGATGGGGACAGATACAGCCCTGGGGTTCACTGGCCAGCCAGGCGATCTGAATCATGGAGCTTCAGGTTCAGTGAGAGATCCCGTCTCAAAAAATAAGGTGGAGAGTGACTGAAAAAGACACCTGGTGTTGACCTCTGGCTTCCATGTCGTGTATTGACCTCTGGCTTCCATGTCGTGTATACACCACACACACACACACACACACACACACACACACACACACACACACACACACGCTGAGACAGAGACAGGTAGACAGAGAGATATGGAGACACAGACAGACACACAGGCAGAGAGACAGAGTGAGAAGGTACGTGACTCCCAGTGACACCCACAGTTGACCTTTGGCTTCCACATATGTGCATATGCAGAGAGAGAGAGAGAGAGAGAGAGAGAGAGAGAGAGAGAGAGAGAGAGAGAGAGAATGAATCTGAAGTTGATGTTAGATAAAAGCCTCCATCACAGAGAACCCTCCTTACAGCCACTGCCCCGTTCATGTCAGCTTCTCCACCTACCTGGGAAGGCACAGCAATCCTCTTGGTGTCCACGACACAGAACCTCTCTCCTTCATGAAGCCTTCCAGGCGCTCACCGGTCACCTGTGCAGCTGATCCAAGGGCCCTGAGGCTCTTTTGAATTCCTCAGTCTTTTTTTTTTGAAAAGCATGTTCTTTTATTGAAAAAGGAAGTAAAAAAGATTTTATGATAAAATTGAAGATTTACATCGAAAATATTTCTGATAAATAGAAGAGATATATAGAAAAACACATTAAAATTGGACAATTTTCATGGAAAATTGAAGAGGAAAGTAGTAGACATAAAAAAATTGCTAAATTAATTGAAAAAGGAAGCAGAAACATTTTATGATAGAATTGAAGATTTATGTGGAAAATATTTCTGATAAAGTTGTAGAAAAATGTAAAAAAAATGTTAAAATTGAAGATTATCATGGAAAATTTTATATAGATATAATAATGGTAGACATAAAAGTATTCCTAAGTTGATTGAAAGTGGAATTATAAACATTTTCTGATAAAGTTGAAGATTTACATGGAAAATATTTCTGATAAAATTGAAGAAATATATAGAAAAACATGTTAAATTTAAAGATTATCATGGAAAATTATACAGAAAAAAATGGTAGGTATAAAAATAATTCTAAGTTGATTGAAAGTGGAATTATAAACATTTTCAGGTAAAATTGAAGATTTACATAGAAAATGTTTCTGGCAAAATGCAAGAAATATATAGAAAAATACATTAAAATTGGCTATTTCATGGAAAATTATACAGATAAAATGGTAGACATAAAAACCCTTTCTAAATTAATTGAAGGTAGAATTAAAACATTTTGTGATAAAATCAGAGATTTACATGGAAAACATTTCTGATAAAATAGAAGTATATAGAAAGACATGTTAAAATTGAAGATTATCATGAAAAATAATGCAGATAAAATGGTAGACATAAAAAATTACTAAATAGCCGGGCGGTGGTGGTGCACGCCTTTAATCCCAGCACTTGGGAGGCAGAGGCAGGCAGATTTCTGAGTTCGAGGCCAGCCTGGTCTACAGAGCTAGTTCCAGGACAGCCAGGGCTATACAGAGAAACCCTGTCTCGAAAAACCAAAAAAAAAAAAAAAAAATTACTAAATTAATTGAAAGAGGAATTACAAACATTTTCTGATAAAATTGAAAGTTTACATGAAAAATATTTCTGTTAGTCTTTTTATTGGGGAGTTGAGTCCATTGATTTTAAGAGATATTAATGAATATTGATTGTTGCTTCAGGTTATTTTTTATGTTATTTTTATGTTTGTGTGGTTATCTTCTTTTGGGTTTGTTGGAAGAAGATTACTTTCTTGCTTTTTCTAGGGTGTAGTTTCCTTCCTTGTGTTGGGGTTTTTCATCTATTATCCTTTGTAAGGCTGGGTTTGTGGGAAGATATTGTATAAATTTGATTTTATCATGGAATATCTTGGTTTCTCCATCTATGGTGATTGAGAGTTTTGCTGGGTATAGTAGCCTGGGCTGGCATTTGTGTTCTCTTAGGGTCTGTATGAGATCTGCCCAGGACCTTCTAGCTTTCATCATCTCTGGTGAGAAGTCTGGTGTAATTCTGATAGGTCTGCCTTTATAAGTTACTAGCCCTTTTTCCCTTACTGTTTTTAATATTCTTTCTTTGTTTAGTGCATTTGGTGTTTTGATTATTATGTGCCAGGAGAACTTTCTGGTCTGGTTCAGTCTGTTTGGAGTTCTGTAGACTTCTTGTATGTTCATTATATGGACATCTCTTTCTTTAGGTTTCTTTTATAATTTTGTTAAAGATATTTTCTGGCCCTTTAAGTTGGAAATCTTCGCTCTCTTCTATGCCTGTAATCCTTAAGTTTGGTCTTCTCATTGTGTCCTGGAGTTCCTGGATGTTTTGGATTACCAGCTTTATGCATTTTGCTTTTTCTTTGACTGTTGAGTCAATGTTTTCTATGGTATCTTGAGCAGCTGAGATCTCTTGTATTCTGTTGTTGATGCTTGCATCTATGACCCCTGAATTCTTTCCAAGATTTTCTATCTCCAGAGATGTCTCACTTTGTGATTTCTTTATTGTTTCTACTTCCACTTTTAGACCCTGGATGGGTTTGTTCAGATGCTTCACTTGATTGTTTGTGTTTTCCTGTAATTCTTTAAGGGATGTTTGTGTTTCCTCTTTAAGGGCTTCTGCCTATTGACCCATGTTCTCCTGTATTTCTTTAAGGGAGTTATTTAAGTCCTTCTTGAAGACCTCTATCAGCATCATGAGATACGATTTTTTTATTTGATATATTCTTTATTTACATTTCAAATAATTTCCCCTTCCCAGGATCCCCCCTCCCCAAAAGTCCCATAAGTCCTCTTCCCTCCCCCGTTCCCCAATCAACCCCTTCCTGCTTCCCTGTCCTGGTATTCCCCTATACTGTTGCATTGAGCCTTTCCAGGACCAAGGGTCTCTCCTTCCTTTTTCTTGGGCATCATTTGATATGTGAATTGTTTCTTGGGTATTCTGAGCTTCTGGGCTCATATTCACTTATCAGTGAGTGCATACCATGTGTGTTCTTTTGTGATTGGAAATATTTAGGATAATATTTTCCAGTTCCACCCATTTGCCTAAGAATTTCATGAATTCATTGTTTTTAATAGCTGAGTAGTATTCCATTGTGTAAATATACCACATTTTCTGTATCCATTCCTCTGTTGAGGGACATCTGGGTTCTTATCAGCTTCTGGCTATTATAAATAGGGCTGCTATGAACATAGTGGAGCATGTGTCCTTATTACATGCTGGGGAATCCTCTGGGTATATACCCAGGAGTGGTATAGCGGGGTCCTCCGGTAGTATCATGCCCAGTTTTCTGAGGAACCGCCAGACTGATTTCCAGAGTGGTTGTACGAGCTTGCAACCCACCAGCAGTGGAGGAGTGTTCCTCTTTTTCCACATCCTTGCCAGCACCTGTTTTCTCCTGAGTTTTTAATCTTAGTCATTCTGACTGGTGTGAGGTGAAATCTCAGGGTTGTTTTGATTTGCATTTTCCTGTTGACTAAAGATGTTGAACATTTCTTTAGGTACTTCTCAGCCATTCGATATTCCTCAGGTGAAAATTCTTTGTTTAGCTCTGTACCCCATTTTTAATAGGGTTATTTGGTTTTCTGGGGTCTACCTTCTTGAGTTCTTTGTATATATTGGATATTAGCCCTATGTCAGATGTAGGGTTGGTAAAGATCTTTTCCCAATTTGTTGGTTGCCACTTTGTCCTTTTGACAGTGTCCTTTGCCTTACAGAAACTTTGTAATTTTATGAGGTACCATTTGTCAATTCTTGATCTTAGAGCATAAGCTATTGGTGTTCTGTTCAGGAACTTTCCCCCTGTGCCTATGTCCTCAAGGGTCTTCCCCAGTTTCTTTTCTATTAGTTTCAGTGTGTCTGGTTTTCTGTGGAGGTCCTTGATCCACTTGGACTTGAGCTTAGTACAAAGAGATAAGAATGGATCAATTTGCATTCTTCTGCATGCAGACCTCCAGTTGAACCTGCACCATTTGTTGAAAAGGCTATCTTTTTTCCCACTGGATGGTTGTAGCTCCTTTGTCAAAGATCAAGTGACCATATGTGTGTGGTTCAATTCTATTCCAGCTACCTGCCTGTTACTGTACCAATACCATGCAGTTTTTTAACACTATTGCTCTGTAGTACTGCTTGAGGTTGGGGATACTGATTCCCCCAGAAGTTCTTTTACTGTTGAGAATAGTTTTAGCTATTCTGGGTTTTTTGTTCTTCCAGATGATTTGAGAATTGCTCTTTCTAACTTTATGAAGAACTGAGTTGGGATTTTGATGGGGATTGCATTGAATCTGTATATTGCTTTTGGCAAGATGGCCATTTTTACTATATTAGTCCTGCCAATCCAATAGCATGGAACATTTTTCCATCTTCTGAGGTCTTCTTCAAATTCTTTCTTCAAAGACTTGAAGTTCCTGTCATACAGATCTTTCACTTATTTGGTTAGAGTCACGCCACGATACTTTATATTGTTGGTGGCTATTGTGAAGGGTGTCATTTCCCTAATTTCTTTCTCAGCCTCTTTGTCCTTTGAGTATAGGAAGGCTACTGATTTTCTTGAGTTAATTTTATATCCAGCCACTTTGCTGAAGTTGTTGAGATACGATTTTAAATCCAACTCTTGCCTTTCCAGTGTGTTGGGGTATCCGGGACTTGCTGTGGTGGGAGAACTGTGTTCTGATGTTGCCAAGTAGCCTTGGTTTCTGTTGATAGGGTTCTTGTGCTTGCCTTTTGCCATCTGGTTATCTCTGATGCTGGTTGGTCTTGCTGTCTCTGACTGGAGCTTGTCCCTCCTGTGGTCCTGTAAGTCTGTCTTCATATGACTGGGAGACCAACTCTCTTCCGGCAGGGTCTGTGCACAGAAGGCTGTGGAGCCACCTGGCTCCCAGGTGCAAATGGCAGCCTGAAGATCTCTGTCCCAGCTGCTTCACTGATCGTATGTCCTGTGCACTTCTAGCTATTCTCCTCCAGAGAGGAGGTGGAGATCTCACCTCCACGCTCAAAAGTGAAAGCGCTGCTGGTAGATCACTCTCTCCTGGTGGTCTGTGCACAGAAAGAAGTCTGTAGAGTCACCCAGCTCCCCAGTACAAATGGTGGGAAGTGAGTTCCCCAATCTTAAAAGCAGAAGCACGCCGGGCGGTGGTGGCGCACGCCTGTAATCCCAGCACTTGGGAGGCAGAGGCAGGTGGATATCTGAGTTTGAGGCCAGCCTGGTCTACAGAGTGAGTTCCAGGACAGCCGGAGCTACACAGAGAAACCTTCAAAAAAACCAAAAAAAAAAAAAAAAAAAAAAAAAAGCAGAAGCACTAGGGCTGAAGGCCTGAGCAAGAGGCACAGTGGGCACCCAGAAGTCGGTAAGGACAATGGTCAGGGTGAAGAGCATGCCTTGGCTTTGTGAGCTCCCAAATCCTCCTCTCTAGGCACAAGAGAACACTAATGTCAGCTGAGACTGAAGTTCCAGGCAACACATGTCAGAGAGGTGCTTAGTGGAAAGAGCTTAAAGAACTAGTACTCACGCCAGGATACATGTTAACTATCCCACTCACACATATCTATGCACACACTAACACACTCACTTGCACATACACATACATTCACACTCACACACAATGGGGCTGAGGAGCTGGTTTAATGAGTAAAGTATTTACCACGTAAGCATGCGGGCCTGGGTTTGACTCTCCAGAACTGACTTTAGTACAGCCAGGGATGGTAGCTTACATCTGTGATCCATCCGTGTCACTGCAGCAAGGGAGGCGGGGAGATGGGAATCCTCAGACGCTAGTTCAGAATACGCAGTAAGAAGACTGGCTCAGGCCAGAAGAAAGGCAAAGGCCTAGACCCAAGGCCACCTTCTGACCCCCAGGAGCCTCATATATACACGCTCTCCATGAACAGGCAGAATTACATCGTGGGAACACGAACCCCTGGAGGGCCATTTCCGCCCCTTTTGCTGGATGAAGACCTCAGGGTTTTTCCACTCGTGAGCTGAATGCAGAGCTAAGGATCCCCTTGGCCCTGGTTTCTGAGGAGCCAAAGCCAGGTGGCGGCAGGCACGGAGCAGTGAGGCACGGCCCACGGGGAGGCCCTGCGCTCTTCTTGATCCCAGTGTGATGACCATCAGGCCCTGTCCCAGCCTCCTCTGGAGGAGAGAGGCCTGGACTGACCACCGGGCACAGAGTGCCGTTATCGGCTCACTAGGGAGATCTGAGGGTAGTGGCTGCTCCAGTAGGAACTCAAGTCTTGCTGCCACGAAAACATGGAGGCAAATGCCACTCAGAGCCTTCACCGACCTGCCTGATGGCCAGGACCCTTGATCTAAGGAGATGGAGAACAGAGACGGACAGGGAAGGAGGTGCGGGGCAAAGGTCATGGGATGACCTCTAGGTCAACTGATTTGCTAGTAGGCAGCCTGGAGAGCTGACCCTTTGTGGCCCCTCCTTCTGAAGCAGGGGAGGGAGGGAGGGAGGGAGCCGGGCAGAGTGCAGAAGATGAATGGCCACTAGTGGAGAGGGAAAGGAAGCCCACGAGAGACGGGCTGCTGAGCATCCAGTGGAGGTGGGTCCCCGGACTCATGGAAAAGTGAAACTGTACAGTGTATGACTCTCTCGATTTGGGGTACAGGGACAGCGCAGGAAGGTGCCTGATCTCGATCACTACTGTGGCTTTTCTAGTTGGACACAAACAAACAGCACAAGAATTAAAGTGGGAGGTGCTGGTACCAGGGCTCGGACTATCCTGTCTCACTAGCAGCTGGAAGGAGAGCTTCATCCTCTGATCTGAGAGATGGGAGAGACTGGGAGAAGCGTCAGCAGAGCCGAAGGTCCCAGTGGAGCTAAGAATGCTGCTGTACAATGTTTGCACTCCCTCCGGGGCATATAATGTACCTTCACCCACAGCGTCATGGTATGTGGAGGTGAGGTCGTGACCATATCTTAATATGGTCATCAGGGCAGAACCCTCCAGATGGAATTAGCGACCTTATAGCAAGAAGGAGAGAGAAATTTCTCTCCATTTGCCCACACCACAGGAGGGCACGTGATGACCAAGAGAAGTGGCCTTCCATACCGAGAGGTATAGAGAATACATAGATACACATAGGTATATAGGAAGGCTCTTCACCAGAACCTGGCCACACTGGTACCCTAACCCCAGACTTTCCGCTGTTGTGGCACCCCAAGCAGACCGAGTCGGATGGAAAGAATAGAGCAGACTAATCAAAGTATTAGCACGTTAGCAGAGTTCAAATATGAACTGATCCCAAGAGTCTCATGGGTGAAGTATTTGATACTGAACTGGTGGCCCTGTTTTAGAAGGTTCTGGAAACTTTAGGATGTGGGACCGAGGTAAAGCAGGTCCCTGGGGGCATGCCTTTGGGGGCATGCTGAGCAGCTCCCAACAGAACCTTTTCAAACCTTGAGCAGAAGTCCTCTCCCTCCTTGAAAGTTGCTTTGTCAGGGCTGGAGGGATGATTCAGCAGTCAGGAGATGCTGCCCTTCTAGCGTACCTCAGTTCCATGTTGGTACCTACTTTGGGCAGCTTGCACATGCCTGCGACTCTAGCTCAGGGGATCTGAGGCCCTCTTCTGGCCTATGCAGGTACAGCATCCGCACAGCAGCCAAACACACACAGTGTTCAACTGTTGGTCACCATTACACAGAAGTAGCTGGAGCAGGTGCTGTAGTAAGAGTGAGCGGTCTGGATGAGATGCGCTCGTCTTTCCCTTATATGTCAGATGCTTCTCAAATACGGGTAGGGGAGGATTTTCTCCCAAGGATGACAGTGACTGGAGTAGATGGGGTGGCCGTGAGCCACCTAGACAAGTTGTCGAGGAATGGGAACATGATAGAGCACTTACCACAGATTCTGGCTGGTGTAGGGACAGGACAGCTGAGAAGCAGCACTGAGGAGCAGAGGGACCCTCACCCGGCTCCCCTGCTGTGAGAACTTTCACAACTGTGTACAGAGGCAGGGGACAGAATTCTTCCAAGAAGGGCCAAGAACATGGGGTGTCTTCTGGCTTTGGTCAACAGTTCCAAGGACACGGGTTTATGCGTGTGAGAGGAACTGGATGAGATAAGGAACGGGCCCCTGGGAGCCATGACAAAGAAGAGATAAGGTAACCGGAGGAGTCTAGGAACATCTTGGACATAAACGCTAAGAACTCAAGATGTGCAGTATGGTGGCCCTACACTCAGAAGCCACCTGAGAACAGACCGCCAGACCTCTTTGCTTTTCCTGGGCAGAGTTTGCAGTTATAATGTACCCTATGAAATCACCCATTCTGTGCAAAATGTGTGGTTAGTGAGAACATTGAGAATTAAGCCCAGGGCATCCCACATGCTGGGCAAAGCCACCCACTGTAAAACAGGAAAGCTAGGGCCCAGATTTGGAGGATGCCTGCCCCCAATGCTTGAGATCTGAATGTCTCACCAGCCCCAGCAAAGACAACCCCAGCACTGAGTGGCAGGCCTCTGTGTACTGGCTATTCTCTGTTCAACAGCACCCTCTAGGGGACAAGTGTGGACTGGCATAGGCTTGCCACCAAGTTCCCAGTGGAATCCCCTTCTACTGTGATCCACCATCTCTAATCCTGAGTGGAGATCAAGCCAGGGTGGCTTCTCCTCTGGGCTCCCAGAAGTCTTAGCTTCTGAACTGTGGTGAGAAACCACTAAAGATAACCTAACAGAATATGCCACAGGCACAGAGAACCTCTAAAGCCATGAGTGTGCCAGGATAGCAGAGCCAGCTCTTAGCAGCCATCAAATGCAGACTGCTGATGAGCCAGGGCATGCTGGGAAATAGCAAGCAACAACAGCTAAGTGAGAGGAATGCACACACACACACACACACACACACACACACTTCCTCACACACTTGGGAATCAGAGCACAGTGTGTGTGTGTGGGGGGGGAGAGCTGACCAGGCTCCTCCCATTGCCAGCCTCACACAGGTCGGGAAGAAAGAATCTTCAAAGGACAATATGGCATAAAAACCTTCTTTCTTCGCCTACTCCCACAATTGCCCTGGCTGGTACCCAGCTGTTGAGTTGGAGGTGATTTTGCTTGGGAGGAGGTGGTCATGGTTTTGTTTTGTCTTAATGGGGATAGAGTATTCCAGACTTGGGGACCAGTGTGGCCATAATCCAAGAGAGAGAGAGAGAGAGAGAGAGAGAGAGAGACAGACAGACAGACAGTCAGAGAAGACCAAGAACCATCCAAGCCCTGACCCAGCCATGGTGCTGGGATGCGGTTTATGTAGGAGAGGTGTGGAAGAGGGAGAGGTACTGTCCCTGGTGCTCCCGCTAGGTTCTGCAGTGTGGAGCAGGGACACGAACATGGCTGGTCTGGTCCTGTGTGCCATGGACGCCATTCAAACATAGTGTGGGCAGGCCGCCCTCTGCTATTGGTAGGCTGGCCCTTAGCGACCACAGTCAGAAGTAGGTACTGCTCACGACAGCCATCCTCACGCTGGAAGTCCTTCCTGGAGCCTCCACGCCTTTTCTTTGGGGTGTTGTTTTGTGGGACCTGCGGGGTGCAAAAGACAGTCAGCGGCTACCCAACATATCATGCGCGTGATGGTTCTCTTAATGTTCCCTGCTTAAAGATGGGGAAAACTGCTCTAAAGCCAGTCGGATATCTGTGGTGCCAAGGGGCACCTTGATTCCCAGTAGCAGATCAAGTGAAGGGAGCCGGAGGCCTGGGCCTGGGGAGAGGCCAGCAAGTCTGTGCTCACCGTGGGGGGCGCCCCTGCTCCAGGTCCTGGAGGGTGTCCTTCAGGGTCTGGCCCCGGGTCTCAGGCAGCAGAGCACACAGTAGGCCTGCCCCAATGGGGAGGCTGCCAAAGATGAGCATGGGCAGCACCTGGTGGAACTGCTCCAGCAGCATCACCAGGGGGGTGAGGATGCCACCGACCCTGGAGAAGATGCTCACCAACCCCATGCCTGTTTGCCTGGGGAAAGAACACAGGCTGAGGCTCCGCCCACTGGTGGAGGCAGCACTCTCTCCACAGCTGTGAGGACCCAGGTCTCAGCCACCTTTGGTCTGCCCATGGGGCAAGCTTCCTGGACCAGCCAGCTCCCTCTGTCTCCCCCCTGTCACTCAAGAGACCCAAACTCCCTTTCCCCTTCAGAGTGCTCCTCTCCTGGGAGCACTCCTTTCTCTCCTCTCAGCTCTTCCTTCTGGCCCACATTCAGGCCCTCACATGGCCAGGGCCTGCCTCTGTGCACACATGCCTTGGTGAATGGCACTAGACTTCCTAGGCCCCAGGAGGCAGCTCACTGGCTGGCTGTGGGCTGATGACAGAGGGACGGAGGGACAGAGGGACAGAGGGACTGGGTGGCATTAGATCCCCGAGACAAAGGACCAGCAGCTCTTACCTGATGATGGTGGGGAAGAGCTCAGCCGTGTACACATAGGAAATGCTGAAGGCAGCAGACGAGGCAAACTTCCCCACTACAGCCAGCACAGTGGCCACCGTGGGAAGATCTGGAGAAAGTGCAGGACAGCCACACAGAGAGGACGCCTGTCACCTGAGACTGCACACCTCCCTGTCTATTCAAGTGCCTCACCCTCTATACCTGCACCCTGGGGAAGCCCTTAGTCCTGAAGGGAGGTGGGGCAATGGCTCTAGCCATGCAGGGAAGGAGGAGGAGGAGGAGGAGGAGGAGGAGGAGGAGGAGGAGGAGGAGGAGGAGGAGGAGGAGGAGGAGGGAAAGAGCCTGGTACCTGCTGGGATGAAGATGATGATGATGCACATGGTGCCAGCCAGAGTCAGAGCACAGAGCTGGCTCCACTTGCGACCCAGCTTCTCCATCATGGGGATGCTGAGAAAGCGGGCAGGCACTTCCACTGCTCCAAATATTAGCTGTGTCAGGTAGATATCCAGGCCAAAATCCCCCACTTGGAAGCTGAGGCCATAATACACCAGGCTGTCCACAAACCTACAAAGTACCCAAGCATCCCTGTCACTGCTAGCTGTACATCGAGGCACCCCCGAAGGAACATCCTGGCTTTTGGGCTCAGACCAGGAGACACGGGAGGAAAAACCATCACAGCCAGAGCCTCGGTCCAGCCCTCCAGTGACACACAGCAGAGGAACACAAGTGACCCTTGGCTCTGTCCTAACAGAGGGACAAGGCCCTGGACACTCACCAGACAGCTATGAGGATCAGAGTCACCTTCCTGAGGTGAGGGTGTCTGAAAAGATCCAGGGCGCTCCCCGAGGGGCCTGTCTTCTCGGGGACCAGCTACAAGAAGGGCAGAGTGAGGGGCCGGGACACAGCCATGGAGACTGGCTGGAGTCGGAATGGCCTGCACCTGCTCACAGGTACCTGGTTCAGGAGCTCCGGGGCAAGTGGCCGGCCGTTCACCAAGGCTGCCTTCTGGAGCAGCTGTTTGGCCTCCTCTGTCCTTCCTTGGGACAGGAGCCACCGTGGAGATTCGGGCAGAACCCTGTCAACCACACATGGCCATGATGCTCTGTGCAGCCACCCAGAATTCCCGGGCACACTGCTCCCCCTAACCCCCAACCTCCACAGGCTGGCTCCCTCTGGGCCCTGCATCCCACCACAGTGCTCCCAACTAGGGTGGCCTGTCACTGGGAAGGGTTCCCTCACCAGTAATAGAAAAGAAGCAGGAAGACGGGTGCGGTGCCTATTATCTGAAGGAGTCTCCAGTTGCGGACGCCATAGGCCAGTCCTGCTAACACCATCAGCCCAAGGGCAAAGTGACTCTGGGCCAGGACCATAGCTCCTGTTCTCCGGGACGGCCCCACCCACTCTGAAACTGAAAAGAAAGGCTGAGGCTGGGTGGACTCTCCTCACTCCCCTCTGATGGTTTCCCAAATGCCAACATATCAGAGGTGTGAGGAGTCCCAACACAGAGAATTTTGCTGGGGCCTTTTTCAGTGCAGTTGCTCAATACCATTCCCACGGGTAATTTCAGGGGCTCTGGCTCTGAGGGAGAAGGTTCCTGGACCCAGATACTCACGCAGGACATTGGTGCTGAGTAAAAATCCAGCATTTGCAGTAGCTAAGACAAAGCGCAGGGTCATGTAGAGCTCGAAACTGGGCACGAAGGCTGTGGCCACACCTGAGATCCCTGACAGAAGCAGCTGCATTAGGAGGGAGGGTCTGCGGCCAATCCTGAGGTAACAGAACAAGTTTCGAAGTGAAGAGGCTATCCCAGGACTGAATCAAGAGAACCCCTAGGCAAGTCTATTCTGGCTCTCTGTGAGAGCGGGGAGATGGGGTTTTCCCTGGGAGTCCCATCTGAAGGTAGGCAGTAGGACCTATCTCGGTGACCACTGATATGGCTCCAGGGGGATAACTGAGCCAGAAGCCTACAAGCATGCTGGAGCAGCAGCGCATACATACCAGTCACAGACGGGCCCAAAGACCAGGGCCCCAATGAGGAGGCCAGCCATGAACACAGACTGGGAGGTCCTCTTCAGGTTCTTCCGGTCACACACCAGGTCAAACTGAGGAAGAAACATACTCATGGTACACCAAGGCACCTCCCAGCGGGCACATGGTAGTTAAAATCTGAACAGAAGAGACCGGAAAGAGGGCTCCGCGGTTAAGAGCACTGACTGCTGCTCTTCCAGAGGACCTGAGTTCAATTCCCAGCAACCACATGGAGGCTCACAGCCATCAGCAATGGGATCCGATGACCTCTTCTGGCATGTCTGAAGACAGCAGCAGAGTACTCACATACATAAAATAAAATAAAACAAAAATCTACACAGAAATATAGCAACCTTTGAATTCTATCCGTTATCACAGCTTGCCTAAGAATTCCTTCCAACGACATTCAATTTACACCGTGTCTTGTCCTTTGCTTTGATGAAAACCCCAAATGAGGGCGGCGGCGGCGGTGGCAGTGTCCGGAGACCAAGGCGCTTGCGCAGCCCCTGCAGCACAGTCAGCCTGTCAGTGTGTTTCATTCTAAAGAACTAAGTAGGGTATTTTTCTGTTGCTATGACATAAAACAATGACTAAAAGCGGGCAGGGTTTATCTGGTTCACACTGCCGAGGGAAGACGGGCAGGAGCTCCAGGCTGGAGCAGAGGCAGGAATCCTGGAAGAAGGCTCCCTCTCACTGGCTCATGCTCAGTCCAAGACTACCATCCCGGGAACAGGCCATCCACTGTGGGCTGGGCCCTCCCCTACCAATCACCAGTCAAGACAATCTCCTACAGACACAGCCTCAGATTAGGAATTTTGGAAATTCCTCGGCTCTGGTTCCCTCTCCCCCGGTGACTCTAGGTTGTGCCAAGTTAAAGTTGTGAATTGAATTCTCCATTCGTGTGTTTTTAGGCAGGGTCCCTCATAGCCCAGGCTGTACTCAGACTCACTTTATAGGCAGGATGACCCTAACAGCCCATCCTCCTGCCTCTGTCTCCTGAGCGCCGGGATTATAGGCATCATCTGTCATGACGCCTAGCTCTGGGTATTAATGCTTAAAACAACTACTTCTTGGGGCCAGAATACCTACCATTAAACTATTTGGACTTAGTTACTTAATACACAGAATTGCTGAATATTTTTTCTGGCACAGAGAGCACCATGTAAAACTACTGACACAGTAAGAATGTAAAATTTGGAAACTTCTGACCGCTCTCCTCGCTGCTTCCTGACGGACAGCCTGTTTCCTGTGTAAGCCGCTCGGGCCTTGCCACATTTTCACATATGGCTGCCCAGTTCCCTTCCAATTCCCCCAGTTTTATCAGAATTCTAAAGAGTGCTGACTTGTCCCCTTTGGTCAGGACAGATGTATATGCACACAAGGAATAGGAATATAGATCCCCTGGGGAAAGTGTCAGCCCACCTAGGGTTGGGCTGACCACACCAGGAGTACTGACTATTTTGTGTGTCAATTTGACACAGGCTGGAAAAAGAGAAAGGAGCTTCAGGTGAGGAAGTGCCTCCATGAGATCCAGCTGTGGGGCATTTTCTCAATTAGTGATTAAGCTAGGAGGGCCCCTTGTGGGTGGTGCCACCCCTGGGCTGGTAGTCTTGGGTTCTATAAGAGAGCAAGCTGAGCAAGCCAGGGTGAGCAAGCCAGTAAGTAACATCCCTCCATGGCCTCTGCATCAGCTCCTGCTTCCTGACCTGCTTGAGTTCCAGTCCTGACTTCCTTTGGTGATGAACAGCAATGTGGAAGTGTAAGCTGAATAAACCCTTCCCCCACCACTTGCTTCTTGGTCATGATGCTTTGTGCAGGAATAGAAACCCTGACTAGGACACCAGGAGTACCAAGTAGAGAAGCATGTGTACCCACATATCCCTGCAGACAAGTCTATTACACACACACTGGTCCCCATCCTGGCAGGCTGCGGCCCCAAGTGGGAGTTCTGTGCCCTAGTGTAGATCAGCCCCTTCATGGATGCTTAGGTGGGACCTGCCCTGTGAAGACACCTCCAGTGTTATAACTATACATTGTGTGCCAGCAAAGAGTGGTTTCCTCCCAAAGCCTTCACGTGAGGGACTGGGATAGAGTTTTGCACCACCATGCCTACCTAGTTCCTCCTGTATTAGATTCACAAGTGTTGGCTTTGTAGACAATAATGTGTCACGATGACAAAAGCTGGGAAATGCCTGCTGGGCGTTTCTCGAGCCAATCAAGTTGGCAATCAAAATTAACTATCCATGAAGCTGAAGACGCTGGCCCGAGCTGTCCTTTGCCTTTTCATAATCGATGCTCCAAACTGACCCAAAGCACTCTGACTGGGTGGAAACCCTTGGTTTGAAGTCAGTTGGCAGCAGATGGAGGGGAGTCGTGTTTGTGGATGTACGGCACGAAATTAAACCAGGCGAAGGCCAAGAGAATGTTTCCTGAGATGAGTTAATAGATAAATGAACGAGAACTTACACCTACCCACTTGATTAGTTATTACTTAGCAAGAAATTAACCAATCTGGGAGTTGCCACACTCAACACTTCTCAAGGACAACAGTTCCTTCCGAAGGACTTGCAGGGCGTGAGGGCTGGCGAACTAACTGCCTCTGACCGAGGCAAGGCAAGGCAGGAAACTTAGCTGCTGCAACGCTTCCCTGTTCTATGCAGCTTGGCTTGTCTCTATAAACTAGAGAATTGCTTCAAAGTAAGATATCGCTCACAATGAATGTGAACGACTGGGGGCCTCCCGCAGCCAGGCTCCACAGTAAGAGCTGAGCGGCTTTGTGCGACTTTGAACCTGTTAGCTAATTTGCCTGTGTTTTGTTCTCTATTCATACAAAAATGGGAATAAAAGTCGACTAGGATATGACCTGGTATGATCAGGTTATCTATAACTCTTCTAGACCAGCAGCCGCTACACAGATCCTCCCAGTCTAGGTTAGCTGGGATAACTGTGTGCTGAGCCTGTGGCCACAGAGCTGGTGTGAGTGTGTGAGTGTGTGTGTGTGTGTGTGTGTGTGTGTGTGTGTGTGTGCATGCGTGTGCAGAGCTTTTCAGACACAAATGCCAAGTCCTGGGCTCTTCTAAGACTGGCAGCCCGGGTCCATAGACCCATTTGCCACCTCCCCTTACTCCATAACCCTTGCAGCGTAAGTCCTGGTGAACGCTCACCATTGCATTGTTCGGAAGCAGTGCCCAGGACCTGCAGGGCCCCCGGTGTGCTCAGTCTCAGGCGCAGGTGTCATGTGGCAGACAGCAAAGGATGGAAGGTTCCAACCTGGCACACCGGTCATCACCCTCTTTGGCTTTTACCAAGTGGATTTGGCACAGTGGCTGGTTCTGCCCAAGCCCTGCTGTAGTGGCCTACAGAGTGCCACTCTCGTTCTTAAAAGCACATCCCATGATATCTCCCTCCCCGTTCCCTAACCTTCAATGCCCCTCTCGGGTTTCTAGGAGGCTTCAATCCTTGGCATTGAGCCTAGGCTACTTCCCAGATCCTCTTATGCCAGCATCCCTCGAACTATGCTAGGCACTTCCTGCCTCCAGAGCCTTAAGAAAGGCTGTTCTCTCTACTTCTCCTTTCCTCCCGTCCAAATGCCTCTGGTCCCTGGACACTGCTGTGGTTCACTGACAGTGGATCCATCCCTATTCAGCAGCCTACGTGGACAGGAAGGCCAGTGTACTGGCTGGTTTTGTGTGTCAACTTGACACAGGGTGAAGTTATCACAGAGAAAGGAGCTTCAGTTGGGGAAGTGCCTCCATGAGATCCAGCTGCGGGGCATTTTCTCTATTAGTGATCAAGGGGGGAGGGCCCCTTGTGGGTGGTGCCATCCCTGGGCTGGTCTTGGGTTCTATAAGAGAGCAGGCTGAGCAAGCCAGGGGGAAGCAAGCCAGTCAGAAACATCCCCCCATGACCTCTGCATCAGCTCCTGCCTCCTGACCTGCTTGAGTTCCAGTCCTGATTTCCTTTGGTGATGAACAGCAATGTGGAAGGTGTAAGCTGAATAAACCCTTTCCTCCCCAACTTGCTTCTTGGCCATGATGCTTTTTGCAGGAATAGAAACCCTGACTAAGACAGCCAGGAATGTTTCCATCTTAGTGAGGTTTGGTATGCAGGAACTTCAAGCAGGGGAAATGTCTTCAAGAGCACCATCTATCATAAGATACATACTCTTCAAATCAGCGTGGTTTGTGTTTCCATCTGGATATGAAGTCGCGGGTTATAGAAAGGAAAGGTCTGCTGAGGAAGAGGCCCTGGGGTGGGTGTGCAGAGCCCTCCATTGTGTCGTCCAAGAGACAGAGCTCAGGATTACAGTGTGGAACAGGACACACGGTTCCAAAGGTGACACGGGTGTATATTACCAGAGGAGTCTGAGGTAGGAGGTAGCGTGTGAGGGGAGACAGGACAGATTGCAGACTGTGTCAGCTCTCGGGTTATACAGTCCGTCAGTGAGGGAAGTCAAGTCAGGCACTCAGGGCAGCATGTGAGGCAGGAAAGTAGCAATGACGCCTTTGGACTCCCTAGCCCCCAGGTTCTCAGCTACCTTTCTTATATGGCTCAGGTCTGCCTGCCTACTGGTGGCATTCTCCACAGTGTGCTGGGCCATTTTATATCAATTAGCAATAAAAAAAATGTCCCCACAGACATGTCCACGTGCCAAAGTGACCTGGGCAATCCGTCAGTTGAGGATCCCTATTTTCAGGTAATGCATTTGTTGATAGCAAAATAGCAAGGGCTTCACCCCTTGTCAATTGAGTAAGCAAATACATCACCTATTATTACACTGTAACTTTCCTCTCTCGTTTGTCCCCAAGATCTTACATCAACGTCATAATGTAAAATACACTACAACTTTAACCACCACCCCCACATAGTCTTTAATAAAATTTTCAGAGTCTTAAAAGGTCAATGTCTCTTTAAAAATCTGAAGTCTCTGAACTGTGAGCTGCTGTCAAATTAACCAAGAGCAACAAGTTATGTATGTCCTTCCTCCACAAACAGAAGAATAGGAATAATCCGACAAAGCCTAAGGCCAACAGTGTGCAGAACTCAATCCGACGACGTCTGTAACACACCGTGGCCTTGGGAAGCCCCGCCTCCCTGGCTTCACAATCCAAAGCATACACAGCTAAGCTCATAGGCCCAGGATGGGTCCCCATCCCTTCTCTATCCTGTCAGGATGGACCCACCCCAGCCATATACTCTGCTGCCCTCGACGGTCCTCTGTCCTCCTGGAACTGTCAATATTCTGAGGTGTCCTCTGGAACCGAGGCTGTCCCTTCACCGATGGCTCCTTCTGGCCTTTCTGCCAGGACTCCAAATGTACCTCGCAGTGCACAGTGTCAGCTTCTTTCCATGACTCCTTCAATCCCAGGCTCTCCACTGCACCTGAGGCTGACCTCTGAACTCTTCAAGGACTCCAATACTGCCGCATGGTGTCAGGCTTGAGCTGCTTCTCACGAGGCCCTTAGCCTCGAACCTCTCCTGCCTTCAAACTCAGAAGTCATGGGAGACCCTTTACATAATTCCAAGTTCAGCTACCAGCTTGAGATGAAGCCACTTTACTTCACCTCAATGATGATGGTCTCTATTAATCATAGATGCTTTTCAGTCCCAGATGACCATCATCCACTGCCCCAGCAAAGCAAAGGTTCCATTTCTGAACATCATACGATTAATCCAACACCAATAGTCGTTGCTCTCCTCTCAAACCTCCCAAGCCACGCGTCCAGCATGTGTATTTCTCTTGGTACCCAAGATGCCACAGGTGAGCACCTGACTGCTTTTCAGTCAACGTTCCAATGTCTTCCACGAGCCCCAACACGGCATGCTTCGGTTCAGCACCACAACAACACTCTCCTGGTACCAACTCTAATTTTCTGTGACCATAAACGACTTGTGGAGGAAATGGTTAATTTGGCTTACAGATTACAGTCCATAATCAAGGACGTCCCATGCAGGCATCCAAAAGCAAGAACCGAAGCAGAGCCTGTGGAGAAACCGTGCTGAGTGGTTTGCTCCCAAGATACCTTTCCTATAGAGCTGAAGCCAATCGGCCTAGGAAGGGTTTTTCACAGAGGCCTGGGTCCTCTCAAGTAAATGAGCAACCAAAAAAAAAGCCTCGTAGACATGTCACCAGGCTGGCCTGATAGGGGACAATTCCTCAGTAAAGGGGTTACTATTTCCAAGTGACAAGGACATGGACCTTTAAACAAGTTGTTTTGAGCATGCCACCACTGTCTCCTAACATACAAGTCTCCATATGAGAACATGCTGGTTTTTTTTTCCTCATTTACTTTGTGCGTGTGACTGCGCATGTGTGCACATATGCATGTGCATGCCGTAACATGTATACGGAAACCAGAGGACTAGTTACTGGAGTCCAGTCTCTTTGTCTGTCACACGGGTTCCAGGAATTGGACTCAAGTCATCAGGGTGGGCGGCAGCACCTTTCCCTGCTGAGCCGACTTGAGTGCGGATGGTTTTTGACATGCCTGCAGCCATGGATTGCTGAAGAGTCACAGGACCTTGACTTTTTGATACTCTAGACAAGAGGGATTGTGGTGTCTGAGTACCCACAGGCAGGCGTATTTCAATGATCGCTCTGTGCTCATCTGAAACTGTAAAAGGAATGGGGGTGTGCCTCTGTAGAACTGTTTTCTTGTTTGTGAGGATCTGGATGATCTTAGGGATACCCCTGTGGCTGAGAAGTGTGTTAGGAAGACCCAGAAGGCCATCATGTCAGAGATTCTCCAAAAGCTGGCTCTTACCCAAATAGTGTTACGCCCACGGAGACTGGAGACTGTTCTGAGGCCTGTGAAAAGGCCCCATGCATGTATCTGCTCTGGAACCTCTAGGGCAAACAAAGAGTTTCCGGTGGGTGTGGTCATTTAAGGATGTGTTCCATTTTGGCTGCGCCTTTTTTGTCCACCCATGAGCAGATCCAGTGCTTTATGGACTCGCTGGAGTAATTACGCCCTCCCTGCTCCTCTTGCCCAAGTTCTGTGTGGCTACCTTTTAAGGAGAGCTGACCGCTATTTGCTGTTGGAGAACAAAGTTAACATCTAACTTCTTTCTGATAAATGAAAAGGATTGAACTTCTTCAAACGCCAAATGTGAGCTGGCAAGATATCTCAAAGGGTAACAACACTAGCCTCCAAACTTGAAGACCTGAGTTCAATCTCAGGACTCACACAGTAGAAGGATAGACCTGGCTTCTTCAAGCTGTTATCTGACCACACACATGCTGTGACTACCCCCAACACACAAGTACACACACACACACACTTACACACTCACATCCCAGCACTCTCATTTCAAAACTACCTGTAACTCCAGCTCCAGAGAGACTTGGACGCCCTCTTTCTGGCCTCTACAGGCACCAGACATGCAAGTAGGCAAAACACCCATACACATAAAATAATAACAGCTTCAAAACAAAAATGTAGCAAACTGATTGAGCTCATAATCTCAGCGACTGTCCCCTTTCTGTTGTTGTATGTGATCCATGTAAAATTGGAACCTGACAATAAGGATGTGGTGTTTCCAGAGCACAGCTGAAGGCTGGGAATGGGGGAAACTGAGGAACGGTACTGGATGGGAGGCCTGTGAGACTATGTGCTTTCCGGCCATGGGGATGCAGGCCTGCCACCTGCTGGTTAGTGTGCACAGAGGGAACGCTAACAGCATGGAACCAGTCAGGGGGAAACCCAGATGTCATGGGGAAGCCTCGGGCACCCATATAGGTCTTTCCGAAGTCACAGAAATCGTGGTAGGGACTGTATGGAGCCTCTTCTGAGTAGTCAAGAGCTTGTTGCAGTTTCCAGCTTATATTCAGGTGATCTTTCCCTCGTTCCCTCGTCCCCCAAATTCCAATTCTTACTGATTCGCTGGTTAAGCTAAACCAAGGCTTTTTCTCTGTCACTTTTTAATAAACACATTATAATCATGAGGATTAAATGGACAAACAAAAAGAGGTCCCAGCTCCTTGCAAACTTGCCATTAGTCTCGGTGCCCATGACTCTCCCTTCTCAGGGGTTTCTAACCATGCACCTGCTCCCTGTGGTCAGGCTTTCTTCTGATCTTGTCTGCAAAGAACTCCTGATTCTCTGTTGACATTCTGGGGAGCTTTCTAGTGCCACCGGCAACAACCACTACCTCTTCAAGAAAATAGAGGAAGCAACATTTAGGTCTCAGAGTCCACACACCCTGTATTTCTGTGCCAAGGACCTATATCTTCCATGACCATTGGGTTCCCGGAAGATGGGAAGATGGGATGGGACACTGCTCTCCTTTGATTGCCCACACCATCTGAGCTGGACGAAATTACATAATAGACCAGCACATGCTGCGGGCAGGGCTTAGAGTAGGCTCAGAGCAATCTAGAAGGTTCAATGGACCTTAAAGATACTGTTGTTTGGCCAGGTGGGCAGAGCAATTCTGTTTAATTATAAGTGTGCTCCAAACACCAGAGGGATAGTCAGAATCAGAATCTACCACAGGGTGATGCCGGGGAATCAAGGAGAGGCCTAGAGCTGAGGTTCTAAACCTGTGGGATTCAACCCCTTTAGAGGTGAAATGACCCTCTCACAGGGCTTGCAGTACAGATATTTACATTGCAGTTTGAAACAGCAACAAGACCACAGTTATGAAATATCAATGAATACAACTTTATAGTCGGGGGTCACCACAACATGAGGAACTCTATTAAAGGGTCACAGCATCAGGAAAGCTGAGCACTACTGGTCTAGAGTCTTTCAGGCCAGGTAGGAATTCTGCAAATCAGGCTAATAGATTCAGTGCTTAGGAGTATCCTTAAGCAGTCTAGCTCCACGGGGTGAGGGCAGGTGGAACATCCCAGGCGGGACATGCCCTCACACTTGGAAGGACTATAGTCCCATCCAAAAAAGTAAATGTTTCACTTTAGTTAAAACACTGTCTCCAAAGCCATCTAAGAATGAATGTTTTTTTAATAATGTGTAGGGGGGGAGGGAGTGAATGTTTAATCTGTGGGATTGAGATCGTCAATCAGAAACAAAACATGTTGAGAATGCAGAGATCGATCTCCCTCCAGAGCCCACTCCCTTAGGTCTCTGGACTATCCAGATGTGCTCCTCTGCTGCTAAGTAAGGCGGGGCTGGACAGCTGGGATCCAGCAGAGTAGCCTTGGGTCCAAGACAAGCTTCCTATACTGCCTGGGCTAAGACATCTCCTCCAACTATGCCTCAGCCCAATGCAGGATGCTTTCTGAGGGCCCCTGGGATGCGGAAGGTTGCGGGGAGAGAAATATTTTTATCTGCTTTAATTTCTGAGAGAATAGAGCTACTAGAAGCAAACGTTTGGATATCCACAAAAGAATCGTGGGGTCTGAAGCATTCTCCAGAATCCTGGAAGCCAGTGGAGAGAGACCTAGACAGAGGCTGGCAGTAGGAAGCCACGTGGGATGCACAGGATGGTGGAGGGGCAGTGCGAATGGAGGGGACGTTAGACAGGAGGAGAGCATGGCACCTTACAAGTCTTTGGAATAGATTAATGTATAGCCAGGAAGACTTGCAGGAAAAGGAAGACTCTGGAAGACAAAGGGAGTGGGGAGTTATGGGTAAGTGGGGGACAGAAAAAAAGGAAAGTGGCTGGCCATAGGGCATAAATGGTTTACATTTTAGGTCTGGAGCCTAAATGAGTACCTCACCTACGGAGCCATCTCCAACTTCTCTTGCCAATTTTTACTCGTGTATTCAAGAGCATTAAACAAATTAGACAGCAACAACAGAAAGAGGTTATGAACCATTGTACACTTCCCATCTGGTCTGTGGCCCAGGCCCCTTCTTTAATACACCAGAGGTGGATTCAGCTCCCAGACAGTCTACTGCCTGCAGCCAGGCTTCCTTTTATTCTCCTTCTCTGTAAAGGTTTCTTCTTCTCTGTCAACAGTTTATGGGTATCTTGGTGCCACTAGGTCCAAAATAGATGAAAAAGAAACACTGATGGACCATGAGCAAAGCAGACATAGAAAATGAGGATGAGAGACAGGCCAACAGAGGACAAAGAGAAACACAGGATGGCCAGAAAAGGGGGACATAGGCAATAGGTAGCTATATGCAAGCACACAAGCAACAGGTAGCTATATACAAGCACACAGGCAACAGGTAGCTATATACAAGCACACAGGCAACAGGTAGCTCTATACAAGCACACAGGTAACCGGTAGCTCTATACAAGCACACAGGCAACAGGTAGCTCTATACAAGCACACAGGCAACAGGTAGCTATACACAAGCACACAGGCAACAGGTAGCTATATACAAGCACACAGGCAACAGATAGCTATACACAAGCACACAGGCAACAGGTAGCTATATACAAGCACACAGGCAACAGGTAGCTATATACAAGCACACAGGCAACAGGTAGCTATATACAAGCACACAGGTAACAGGTAGCTATATACAAGCACACAGGCAACAGGTAGCTATATAAAAGCACACAGGCAATAGGTAGCTATACACAAGCACACAGGCAACAGGTAGCTATATACAAGCACACAGGCAACAGGTAGCTATATAAAAGCACACAGGCAACAGGTTATACAAGCACACAGGCAACAGATAGCTATACACAAGCACACAGGCAACAGGTAGCTATATACAAGCACATAGGCAATAGGTAGCTATATACAAGCACACAGGCAACAGGTAGCTATACACAAGCATACAGACAGAACAACAGAGGGTGATCAAAGGCACAAGGTCAGACAGAGGAACCGACACACCACAGACAGCGGGCACAGCGGGCACACAGACAACAGGCCATCCTACCTCATTCTTGAGGGACTGAGGCCGGTTCTCAGGATAGTCCCAGCCTGCGTCGCAGGCCTGTGTCTCATTGAAGCGGTGGCTCAGGATGTCCTCCAGGCTGGCGCTGTCAGGAGGTGGCCGGAACATGAGGCAGGACTCGGGTCTGCCCGCCGTGTCGTTGGGTATGCTTACAGCCAGCTGCTCAGTGGCACTCAGGTTGAAAGTGTGGTTCTTAACCCAGGACACCGAACAGTGGTGAGCCTCATCGAGGACCATGAAGACCTGGCTAATGACGAAGAATGCAGACAGGAAATTGGGGATGCCCATCAAGATGGTCACCCGCACCTGGAAGCGACCAAAGTCGCCCACTTCAGCCATGACCTGTGCAAACTGAGCCATGTCTGCTTCTTGCTCCTTAATTTAGAAACACCACGCAGGTCTGAAACCTGGCTTTGGGACACTTGCTGCTGTGGGTTGTGGTGACAGTACATTAATGTTTAATCTAGCCTTTCTACTAGCTGTAGCCAAAACGTGCTATAGTTTGACACTGGAATGCACCCCCACAAAGGTCTCATCTGTTGAAGACTGGGTGCCCACCTGGTGGTACTATTGAGAGGCAGTGCAGCCTGGAGGAAGCAGAGCCCGTCTGGAGAAGTGGGTGATTGAAGGCATGCCTTTAGAGGAGCTACTGCAGCCTCCTCTTTAGCTTGGGCTCCCAGAACACCAGGGGGGTGGCAATCTTGCTACAGATAGTTCTGTCTTACTGCCCAGTCTCACTACAAGACTACAAAAAGAAAATCAAATCAAAACAAAACAAACAAAACAGAACCTAGTGACCTGAACCTGAACCAAAATATATCGTTTTCCCTTTAACTTCTTGTTGCCAAGTACGGTGTCACAGCACAGGACACTTACTAGCATCAAAAACTGTCATTAAGAACCAGGTTGGATGTAAGGGTTCTTTGGAAAGTCGGTTGGATGGTGCTTTGCTGGAGAAAATGCTTGAAAGTGGACACGTGTGTAAAAGGCTCAGGCAGACTTGTGATGAAACATTAGGCTAAAGCAGACACGGGAGAAAGGATGTTCTGCTAAAGCAAGCACATAAAAGGACACTTGATGAAGGATTCTTTGCTAACAACATGCATGTATTGGTCCGCCTTGCATTGTGTAGTTGAGCTGCATTTGTCAGGACTCCATAGAGAGAAACGCACCAAAAAACTTGTGGTGGTGTGCTGCAGTTTCAGGCCTCGTCCGAGGACTTAGGCTGATTGGATGCACGTACTGAGACAAGACCTGTGCTGAGGCAGGGCATGTGGAGGGCACGTGATGTTTGGAGGGGATAAACAGGACTCCGTGGAGCGATGGAGACAGAGCTTGGCTTGCTGGTAGAGCTAGCTGTACAACACTTGTGGGTCTCGAGTCTTCTGTGATCTTCCCTTACCTGAGAGAGGTACTGCTGAGAACTCCTGGGGTCCATCTGGGTCCCTCCTGCTCACTTGAACCAAGGCTGAAGCCTCGCTGTCTCTGCTAGATTATGCCACCGCTGCTGATTCCTGTTTGCTATCCCAACTCTACCGAACTAGACTGCTATTGAGTGTTTGTGAGTGGATCGAGCTACCACTGCTAACCTGTGAACTGAACTGCTCATTTCCAGACAACACTGGCAAGAGTTGCTCCAAAGAACCTTCCTAAACAGGCCCACTTCCCCACCTCCAATCCCTGTATCTTTTCTTTTCCACTACCTCTGGAGGGTGGTGGGTTACAAGGAAGGTTAAAGCATTTAAGAACCATCACTAAAAATAAGGTTTGAAAAAAAATTAAAGTTACATAGGATGCCTGCTGTTGGGATGGGCTGGCTGAGGACGGTGGGAAAGTGCCACCTTAGTGCTAGGCAGAGCTTCATGAGTGATGTCGGCAGAGTACCAAAGACCAGAATGCTGAGTAAGGGCTGTGCTCATGAGTTCCTGACAGAAAAGGAGATTTAGAAACCAGACTAGAATGTATCCATGCCACATTCCAGAAAACATGTACACACTTGTCTATATTCGATCTGTTCTGTGACTCTGTGATGTTGAATTCAAGATCACAGAGTCACTTAGGTAGCTAACAGGTAGAGATTTCAAGGCAATGCATATCCAGGCAATGGCACAAATATTGCTGGCTGTTCTTGGGTAGGTTTACGGCGAGAATTCAGAATAAAAACTGAAGTATAAAGATTTGAAAATGTTGGCCAGTAAAGGAGACTATTTAACATTGGGCTACCCTTTAAACCTTTCGGTTACTGAAAAATTCGTGCCATTAAGGGAAGTTTTTTCCAACAATGAGATGTCTTGAGAAATAGCTTAAGAATTGGCCCCTCCCACTCCAGGTCCAAGGGTAAAAGTCTGTAAACTCATGTTAGAGGCTCTGCTTTAAGAAAGTGAGTGCTAGGATGTCCTGCACATGTAGAGCAACCTAAGGAAATGCTTTGTTGTGTTCAGATACTTAAGACCTGAACGTTACTTCAGCCACAGTAGGAGGAGGACCAGCTACTTCTACAACTGGTGGCAGGCCCTGAGTCATCTAGATGGTGATGATTTTGTAGTGATACAAAATTATGGGATTACGGGGGGGAGGGGGGTTATGGGTGTGTCAAGGAAAGTCTGTGAGGCCAGACTATGTGTTTGGGGGTTGAAGTCTGTTCAGGCAGCTGTTGAACAAGCAATGACTTAAGCCATGAGGATGATGTAATGGAGACCCCAAGAATGGGCAGAACACAAAATGCCAAGGAAAGCCACGCACAATGAGCAGATTCACCCCAGAGCAGTGGCCAGGGGGATGCCGTCAGCAAGGCTGTCCAGATCCTTTGGTTCACACATCAAACCATCATGTGCTCCACATACGATCATACCATCATGGTGAACATACCATCTCACCAGACAGGGACAAAGGTTCCTTTTTGTGATTTCTTTTAATAATAGCTGTTCTGACTGCAGTGAAATAATCGCAATGTAGTTTTGGTTTAATTTCCTCATGGCTAAAGATAGTGGACATTTCTACACGTGTTTATTAATCATCTTTCTTTTGAGAGATGTCTCATTTGCCCACTCATTATTCTCCTGGGGAAGAGAGGTTGTTCTTTCAGTCCTTCACTTATCATGAGCAACCATTCTCTGTCCACACAGTGCAGACTTCCCATTCTGTAGGCTGTCAATTCTGCAGATCCCTTTGTTATACAGCTTTTAAAGATCAATTGATCGCATTTGTCAAATCTTGCAATCTCTTGTACTGGTGGAGACCTTTCTGGAAATTCCTGGCCTAGAGTTGTATCTTGAAGTGTTTTCTCTACACTTTCCTCTAGTAATTCTATGGCTTGGGTCTTTAACCCACTTTCAATTTTCATACAGAGAAGGAAGGATTTGCTTGTTTTCCCAGCACCATTGGTAGGAGAGACTTTCTTTCCTCTAATGTAGATTTGGGGCTCTGAGGTCAGGAATCATGTGGCTTTGGCTGCATGGGTTCATCTCTGGGCTCTCTTTTACATCAGTTTACACAAGGCACTTCCAGCTGTGCTCATTCTGTTTACAAATTCATTAGCTAATCAGGGTCATTTGTGCCTTCATATGAATTTTAGACTTTTTAAATCCTGTGAAAATGGCATTGAACTATGGATTGATTTCAGTAATATATTCATTTTTCAAAATATTAATCCTGCAGATCCATAAGCATGATGTATCTTTCCATCTTCGAGTGTCTTCAATTTCTTCCTCTAGTGCCTTAAACCTCTCGTTGCAGTAGTCTTTGCTGAGCATGTGCAGGCATGTGTGTGTGTGTGTCTTTGATTTCCTGTCTCCTCAGCATGCTTCCTACTGATATGTAGGAAAACTATGGGGTTTTGATTTTGCTGCCATTACTTGAAAAACACAAGACCCACAGCACAGCAGGGTCGTGATAATCTCATAGAGGGCTGGATTTCCAGACCCTTTAGCTTTTATTCTCTAGTCAGAGAATCCAAGATTAGAATCTGAGAGGATTAGTGTGAAGTGAGCTAAAAAATTATCCATTGCTGTATGTTTATGTTGCTAGAATACTCAGGGCCTCATGCATGCTAGCTGTTAGGCTGGAGGTTTTGGGACAAAGGCCAAGATGGTATAGGCCAAGAGGTCCCTGCTTTTCTCTTCTAACCAGTTCACAAAAGACTTCTCAAAATACTGCACAAAGCCAACTCCTAGCTCCAGAAACCAAAGGGACCACCAGACCTGAGAGCACACTATAGAGCCCCACTCACTCTGCACCTCACCATCATGTCATCACTCCCTCCCCCTCCCCATTAAGAAGGCCCCACCCCAGCTCAGGAGTGGGACTTGGCTGACCTCCTGATGCGAGACTGGCCAATTCACCCAAATAAGCCTTTCACTTTAAACTCAGCTCAGATGGACTTATCGCATTGGCCGAGAAGCCACTCACTAGCCATCTTACTATTGCTACGAAGGCATATCATGGTCAAGGCAACACCTAGAACAGGAAATACTAATTGTGGGCTTGCTCACAACTTCAGAAAATTAGTCCATTATCATCAGTCAGCCAGGCATGGGGCTGA
Organism: Apodemus agrarius; assembly: GCA_964023405.1. Classification (NCBI taxonomy): domain Eukaryota; kingdom Metazoa; phylum Chordata; class Mammalia; order Rodentia; family Muridae; genus Apodemus; species Apodemus agrarius. The sequence continues at coordinate 121,717,846 of OZ030012.1, forward strand.
GAGTTTACATACTGATCTACAGGCAGGCAGGCATGCAGACAGGCATGTGCATGTACACACACACACACACACACACACACAAGAGACAGAGTCAGAGACATGGGCACACACACACACACACACACAGAGACAGAGAGAGAGAGAGAGAGAGAGAGAGAGAGAGAGAGAGAGAGAGGCAGAGACACAGAGACAGAGTCAGAGACATGGGCCTGGCATGGACTTTTGAAAACTCAAAGCCTAGGGACAGACTTCCTCCAATAAGGCCACACCTCCCTAATCCTTCTCAATCAGTTCCACTCCCTGGTGACTAATCATTTGAGTTTATGAGCCTCTGGGGGCCATTCTCATTCAAACACATTAGTTGAAAATGTCTACTATAAAAGAGTAAATCTGTGATCTGGATTGCAGAACTCCTACCCCGTGTATCTTAGTTTGGGTTTCTATTGCTGAGAAAAGACACAATGACCAAGACAATTTTTTAAAAAATTATTTATTTATGTGAGCACACTTCACTGTCTTCAGACACTCCCAAAGAGGGCATTGGATCCCATTATAGATGGGTTGCTAGGTATTGAACTCCAGATCTCTGGAAGTGCAGCCAGTGCTCTTAACTGCTGAGCTATCTCTCCAGCCCCAAGGCAACTCTTACAAAGGACAACATTTATTGCGGCTGGCTTACAGGTTCAGAGGTTCAGGCCATTTCAAAGCAGGAAGCATGGCAGCATCCAGGAAGGAATGGTACTAGGAGAACCAAGAGTTCTACATCTTGATCCAAAGGCAGCCAGAAGACTGCCTTCTAGGCAGTTAGGAGAAGGGTCTCAGAGCCCCATCCTGAGAGCACAACACACTTCTAAAAAGGCCACACCTACTCCAACAAGGTCACAAGTCCTAATAAAGCCACTCCATGAGCCCAAACACTTTCAAAGCACCACGCCCTGTGCCTGAGATCTGAATCATGTACCGGCTTCAACTGTGACAACCACAGCACTGAGCAGTAGGCACACTGCTCCCATGTTCGCCCCCCCCCCCAGGACTGGCTATTCCCTGCTCAACAGCACCCTCCCGAGGACAGGTACAGTTTACTGACCACATGTCGGCCATATCTTTCCTTATAAAGCCCCTCTGTTGGGCTCAGCAAGATGGAGACAAGAGCATACTATGGAATTACTTCCCTAGGGAGATGTAACCGTCTATTCACACCGCAGACCCACCATGCCTAGAACAGAGAAATGATCTACCCAAATCCTCCTTGATAAACTTAGGAGTTTACTGGGCTTACTGACCAAGTATGCATAAGGGGTTACTTACAAAGAAACATTTGTATACTGAAAAGTCCAACCCTAGTTGAGTGATAACCTAAAAGCTGTATAAACCAAGTCTCCATGAGTGTGGCCCTTCACTCTTCTATATATACTCTAACACCTGCCAAGACCACACAGGAAATTAGAATGGAAGAACAGGCATGAGGAGGCTGTAATCTCGGGTCAGGTGACCCTCCCACAACTCTTTTTATTTGCCAATGTTAATGCAGCCTATCTTGTGATGATCTCACACTGGGAATCAGGACTGCTCTGATTTCAGTGCAGAGGTGGCCATGTCATACCTGGTGGAAAGGATTCACAACACAGGCCTGCGTATCTGGTATGACCTTAAACTAACTACCGATGAAGACACCTTTTCCTGATAACAAATAAGGACCTGGATACTTGTATATACACTCCATTGCAGTCCAATGGCCTTGGGCAGCCCCACCCATCTTCTGTGAAGCCTCTCATTTGGGGGCCTCCTGTGTTTGCTGCTTGCTTCTGTGGATAACTTTCAATATCCTGGGGTCTCCACTGCGACTCAGGCTTCATGTTCATACGGGTCTGTAATGGCCAAAGCTACTCTGCCGGGATATAATCCCTCACGTGCTCCTTGGCCTCAGCAACTTTCGGGACCCTTTTTGCTGCCTTCTGTGGCCCATCACTGGTATCTTTTGTGGTGACAAAACCAGTGCTATGTAGATCAGAGGTTCTCAACCTGTGGGTCACGACCCTTTTGGGGACTGGACAAACCTTTCACAGAGTTGCACATCTGATATCCTGCATATCAGATTTTTATAATTCATAACAGTAGCAAAATTGCAGTTACAAAGTAGAAACAAAGTAATTTATGGTGGGGAGGGGGCCACACAGCATGAGGAACTGTACGAAAGGGAGGGCGAGGACCACTGATGAATGTGATGCCGGGAAGTCCTGTTGCCAGCTTGAGATGCTGCCTGGTCCCCTTAGATGACAGCTGCAGTTTGCAGTGGCCTGGGAGCAATAGTTTCTTTAGTTTTTGAATGAGGGAACATTTTAGAACCATTCTTGGTTCAGGCTCTTCCTTTGAATAAATGAACTGTTTTCACAAATTTTAGACTTTCATAGGTGGAAGCCTTTCTACTCTCCCAGTGAAGAGAAAAGGTTTCTTTTTGATGGCGCTAATTCCTCTAGCAATTATTTATGGTGCTTGGTCTGCATTTCCTTTATCTGAAACTTCAAATTGCTCACACTGCATTCCCAAGAAGGTTTGCTTGTTTCTTATCTGTCTGCTCTCTCACACTGTAGATCTGAATACATAAGCAACAGCCACACCACAGCCTGAAGAGTGTACTGTCTGGATTCTCTGGAAGAAACAAAACAAAACAACCTCACTGTTTTGAATCTGGCTTCACTCAATTTCTTTCTTTTTTTTTAAAGGTTGATTTATTTATTATATGTAAGTACACTGTAGCTGTCTTCTGGTAGAAGAAGAAGAAGGTGTCAGATCTCTTTACAGATGGTTGTGAGCCACCATGTGGGTGCTGGGATTTGAACTCATGACCTCTGGAAGAGCAGTCGGCGCTCTTACCCGCTGAGCCATCTCTCCAGCCCTTCACTCAATTTCTTGCAGGATAGAATGCAGCCTAATTCTTTGCCAAAGTATCTGATCAAAGGCTTCCAGCTCAATTCACAGTAGAGTCCTTGTGTCCCTCTGAAACCTCCTAAGTTGAATGAGATAGCCTGTATTCCTCTGGGCATTCTGGTCTCAGTAGAACGGCCCACTAGGCCCTGTTTAGAGTATTTCAGGGTTCCATTGGCCCGAAGTTACAAGCTGACATGCATTTCTTTACAAACCTTTCCCAAAGGCCTAAGAATCACATGGTCAGATCTGTCACAGAAAGCCCAAACCTTCCGCACTAATTCTCTGTTATGTTTCTCTTTGTTGTGACATATCAAAGCAACTGAAGAAGAACTGACCCTGCATTACACTGTGAAGGTACAGCTTAATCAGTGCTGTCACGGTAACAGGAAGTAGACAGTACAACCCAGCTCAGTTCCCTTCATGGTTTTATTTATTTAGTTCAGGACCTTAGCCAATAGGATACTGTCCACATTCAGGGAAGGTCTTCCCTCCTCAGTTAAATTTCTGAAAACATCTTGACAGACACCACCCAGAGATGTTCCTCCTTTAGTGACTGCCATCCAGTCAGGATAATGATGAAAATTAAGCATCACTGAATGGAAATATTTCTCCTAGACATATCTAATCCCTAAGAAATGGAAGAGATAATGTCTACAAAGACCCCAAAGGCAGGCCTGGGAATACAGCTCCTGGGAATGACAAAACAATGAAAACAAAAGCCACAGGCAAACCCTTGTAATAATACTGTATCAGCAAAGGACTCCTCTGAGTCTTTCCCCGGGATGACAATCACTGCCAAGGAAGGAACACAACACCTGATCACATCGCTCAGGGACATCAGTGGCTTCAGCCTTGAAATGCACTTTGCCATTTTTGTGCATTTGCCTTTCATCAGAGGAACACACAGCACGAAACTCTGGGTGGTCCTCGTACAAACCTGAGGAGCATGTTTGTCTATGATCTCAAGAGAACAGTACGAAATATCCAAGACTGGATGCCTAGCGAACAGGTACAGTACTGCTCACTCCTCAGAGAAGCTGACCAAGTGTGAAGGGGGAGATGCTGAGAGAATCTGTGTGCTCTGCAAATAGTTTCACAGTGTTCTCCAAGGGCTTGCACTGTGGACGCTGGGCCTGGGTGTGGCAATGTGAAAACTGGTGGGAGCGGTAAGAGGACTGACCCAGAAGGACACTGTCACTACCTCTTCCCCATGCTCAGGCTTGTGCAGCAGTATCTCCCACGTGCACGTACCCCTTCCCCCACGACATACCCACTGACACAATCAAAGAAGAAAAGAGCAAGACACACCCAGGATCCTGAAGCAAACATGGTACTGAGCAGTAAGACACAGAGGAGAGCAAGGAGGTTGGCCCTGTCCAACAACAAGCTGGCCTGGTCCCTCCTTCAAATCAGGGCCCACTGACATCCGCCATGTGGTCAGGTGCTGGATATGGACCGGTCGTTAACAACCACAGTCACAACGAGGAGCACTGCCAATGCTAACTCGGGGGATGAAGATTCTTCCCTTAGTCTCCATTTCTTTTTCAGGGAGCTGTGTCATGGAGGACCTGCAGAAGGGGAAAGAGCAGTCAGTGGCTGCCCACGGTACAGCCTCGTGATTAATGAATGCCCTTATCAGCTCCAGCAGGAAAATGACCTACAATATCTGTGGCACTGAGGAGGCACCATGCTGCCCAGTGAGCAGTGTGTAACTAATAAAGAACTAATAGTGACCGGGAGGCCTGGGCCTGGGGAGAGGCCAGCAAGTCTGTGCTCACCGTGGGGGGCGCCCCTGCTCCAGGTCCTGGAGGGTGTCCTTCAGGGTCTGGCCCCGGGTCTCAGGCAGCAGAGCACACAGTAGGCCTGCCCCAATGGGGAGGCTGCCAAAGATGAGCATGGGCAGCACCTGGTGGAACTGCTCCAGCAGCATCACCAGGGGGGTGAGGATGCCACCGACCCTGGAGAAGATGCTCACCAACCCCATGCCTGTTTGCCTGGGGAAAGAGCACAGAATGAGGCTCCGCCCACTGGTGGAGGCAGCACTCTCTCCACAGCTGTGAGGACCCAGGCCTCAGCCACCTTTGGTCTGCCCATGGGGCAAGCTTCCTGGACCAGCCAGCTCCCTCTGTCTTCCCCGTCACTCAAGAGACCCAAACTCCCTTTCCCCTTCAGAGTGCTGCTCTCCTGGGAGCACTCCTTTCTCTCCTCTCAGCTCTTCCTTCTGGCCCACATTCAGGCCCTCACATGGCCAGGGCCTGCCTCTGTGCACACATGCCTTGGTGAATGGCACTAGACTTCCTAGGCCCCAGGAGGCAGCTCACTGGCTGGCTGTGGGCTGATGACAGAGGGACGGAGGGACAGAGGGACTGGGTGGCATTAGATCCCCGGGACAAAGGACCAAAAGTCACCCAGCAGCTCTTACCTGATGATGGTGGGGAAGAGCTCAGCAGTGTACACATAGGAAATGGTGAAGGCACCAGATGAGGCAAACTTCCCCACTACAGCCAGCACAGTGACCACCGTGGGAAGATCTGGAGGAAGTGCAGGACAGCCACACAGAGAGGACGCCTGTCACCTGAGGCTGCACACCTCCCTGTCTATTCAAGTGCCTCACCCTCTATACCTGCACCCTGGGGAAGCCCTTAGTCCTGAAGGGAGGTGGGGCAATGGCTCTAGCCATGCAGGGGAGGAGGAGGAGGAGGAGGAGGAGGAGGAGGAGGAGGAGGAGGGAAAGAGCCTGGTACCTGCTGGGATGAAGATGATGATGATGCACATGGTGCCAGCCAGAGTCAGAGCACAGAGCTGGCTCCACTTGCGACCCAGCTTCTCCATCATGGGGATGCTGAGAAAGCGGGCAGGCACTTCCACTGCTCCAAATATTAGCTGTGTCAGGTAGATATCCAGGCCAAAGTCCCCCACTTGGAAGCTGAGGCCATAATACACCAGGCTGTCCACAAACCTACAAAGTACCCAAGCATCCCTGTCACTGCTAGCTGTACATCGAGGCACCCCCAAAGGAACATCCTGGCTTTTGGGCTCAGACCAGGAGACACGGGAGGAAAAACCATCACAGCCAGAGCCTCGGTCCAGCCCTCCAGTGACACACAGCAGAGGAACACAAGTGACCCTTGGCTCTGTCCTAACCGAGGGACAAGGCCCTGGACACTCACCAGACAGCTATGAGAATCAGAGTCACCTTCCTGAGGTGAGGGTGTCTGAAAAGATCCACGGCGCTCCCCGAGGGGCCTGTCTTCTCGGGGACCAGCTACAAGAAGGGCAGAGTGAGGGGCCGGGACACAGCCATGGAGACTGGCTGGAGTCGGGGTGGCCTTCACCTGCTCACAGGTACCTGGTTCAGGAGCTCCGGGGCAAGTGGCCGGCCGTTCACCAAGGCTGCCTTCTGGAGCAGCTGTTTGGCCTCCTCTGTCCTTCCTTGGGACAGGAGCCACCGTGGAGATTCGGGCAGAACCCTGTCAACCACACATGGCCATGATGCTGGGGTCTCGGGCTCTGTACAGCCACCCAGAATTCCCGGGCACACTGCTCCCCCTAACCCCCAACCTCCACAGGCTGGCTCCCTCTGGGCCCTGCATCCTGCTACAGTGCTCCCAACTAGAGTGGCCTGTCACTGGCAAGGGTCCCCTCACCAGTAATAGAAGAAAAGCAGGAAGACGGGTGCGGTGCCTATTATCTGAAGAAGTCTCCAGTTGCGGACACCATAGGCCAGTCCTGCTAACACCATCAGCCCAAGGGCAAAGTTGCTCTGGGCCAGGACCATAGCTCGTGTTCTCCAGGACGGCCCCACCCACTCTGAAACTGTGAAAACAAAGGCCGAGGCTGTACGAACCAGATGGTATCCTGGCAAGCACTGTCCCTCGCTGGAAGCCCAGCAAGCTCTGCTAGGGCCTCCTTAGGAGAGGGACTGAAACCATCCCCACAGGCTGTCCAGGGCCTCTCAAGAGCGCAGGTTTCAGGCTGTCCCATGGCTCCAGGGCTCAGACACTCACCCATAATCATGGTGCTCATCATATACCCCGCCACAGCAATAGCTGAGCAGCAGCACAGGACCATGTAGAGCTCGAAGCTGGGCACAAAGGCTGTGGCCATGCCTATGGTGCCTGACAGAAGCAGCTGCAGCAGAAGGCTGGCTCTACGGCCAATCCTGAGGTAACAGGGGAACAGGATTTGAAGTGAAGAGGCCTTCCAAAGACCGAATCAAGAGAGCCCCCAGGCAAGCCTATTCTGGCCCTCTGTGAGAGCGGGGAGATGGGGTTTTCCCTGGGAGTCCCATCTGAAGGTAGGCAGGAGGACCTATCTCGGTGACCACTGATATGGCTCTAGGGGGATAACTGAGCCAGCAGCAGAAGCCTACAAGCATGCTGGAGCAGCAGCGCATACATACCAGTCACAGACGGGCCCAAAGACCAGGGCCCCAATGAGGAGGCCAGCCATGAACACAGACTGGGAGGTCCTCTTCAGGTCCTTCCGGTCACACACCAGGTCAAACTGAAATGAAAGCAAGGTATGTACGACTAGGTATAGCACCCAAAGCCGACTTTATCATCTAAACCTGTGGTTCTCACATTGTGTACCAAAGCAATTCTCGGCACCATAGTGAATTCATTGAGCAGAGAATATTTAAAATTTATAGGGAACACACGATACAATCATTGAATTCTGACTGACATCCTACAACTGCTAGCCAGAGGCAGGCGTGGAGGCACACACCTGGGAAGAGGGTGAAAAGCAGCAAATCACTGTGGGCAAGCAGTAAGGCAGGTAAAGAGACACGGAAGGAGACAGTACATAGCACAGGAAGGGAGAGCATCCGGCAGAGCTCATGAAACGGACAAAGGGAAGAGCAGGGGACGAGGGAGAAGACCAGAGGCAGGCAGCTGGGCAGAAGAGGAACATGCCGAGGGATACAGACAAGAGGACATCCAAAGGCCAACAGCCACGCAGGCAGCAGAGCATACAAAGAATGTTACAGTGGCACACGGCTGGACACAAGGCTGGTCGCCTGGCCTGTGATGCCCAACGGGGGGTTGGGGGGAGTGGGGCAATATGACTGGCAAAGGAGGAACCAGGGGTGTAAGGACAAGACACAGCACCAAGTGTCAAAGGCGCAGGGTCCAAGGAATGGGTGGGCGGACCTGTGAAAAGCAAACAACCGGCCGTCCTACCTCATTCTTGAGGGACTGAGGCCGGTTCTCAGGATAGTCCCAGCCTGCGTCGCAGGCCTGTGTCTCATTGAAGCGGTGGTTCAGGATGTCCTCCAGGCTGGCGCTGTCGGGAGGTGGCCGGAACATGAGGCAGGACTCGGGTCTGCCCGCCGTGTCGTTGGGTATGCTTACAGCCAGCTGCTCAGTGGCACTCAGGTTGAAAGTGTGGTTCTTAACCCAGGACACCGAACAGTGGTGAGCCTCATCGAGGACCATGAAGACCTGGCTAATGACGAAGAATGCAGACAGGAAATTGGGGATGCCCATCAAGATGGTCACCCGCACCTGGAAGCGACCAAAGTCGCCCACTTCAGCCATGACCTGTGCAAACTGAGCCATGTCTGCTTCTCCCTCCTTAGCCTAGGAACACTATGCAGGCTTGCTGCTCCTGGCTGTGGTGATAGCTACATTAATGTTTAACCCAGCTTTGGGCAGCTACACCTATCAGTTTATACCTTACCTCTGTAGTCTGACAGGAAAGAATATGAGAACAATAACAACAACAGCAAAAACCCCAAAACCACTTATGTGAGAATGTTTTATTGACTGTGACAGACACAGGCATCACAAGAAGAACACCTTTCTAAGCCAAAGTCTTCAAAAGAGGAAACTGTCTTCCTCATTGACTTCCAACTATAACGTCTTCAACAATTCAGTCACCTCTATGGCTTGACCCATCACTAAAGACTCAGATTCTGAGAGTGAGTGTTAGCAACATTTGGAGGGGCAGGAGCATCTGTCTTTTCCAGAGACCACACCTCACGAGATGTGCATAGAGAACAGGTACACAGTCAAGCTCCTTAATCACTGCTTTCACCAAGCCTTCCACCTCACACTGCACAATCAACACAATATAATGAACCTACTGGGGCAACCGTGGCAAGACTGCCCTAGGTCTAACGGACTGCTCTCACGTGGGTCCCAGATCTGCCCCACAGCAGAAAATTTACACTCGTGACTGTAAACATGATCAGAACCCATGGCTACTAAAGTCTCACCTCCTAGGAAGGAATTGATGAGTGTTATTTCATTAAATAACTATACTGGAAAACTGTCTTCTCCACACTCATGTTTTCTATTCCTAATTTGTGATGCTCTCAATCTTGGTCAAAGCAGCTTCTTGTTGCAGAGGGCAGCTGTTAACTTTGAGACTTAACTGTTCAAATTGTTGAGACTAAGTGAATGTGCGTGCTCAGCCAGAGGGAAGATCTCTCTCTACCTCTCAACAAGGCTCCCTGACCATCATGGAAGAGACAGCAGGATGAGTGTAAGTCTGGTGTAGACACTGTGGAACGTTGACCTCTGCATATGACATGGTTGCTGCACACGTCAGCTGTAGTCATCTACAGATGACCTAAGTTTCACCCAGCTAAAACCAGCAACATTTAAGAACTAAAAACAACCGAAGAGTCCTTAAAGGAAATGTGGCACATATATACAACAGAATATTATTCGCCATTAAAAAACCAAAACCAAAACCAATGGAACTCTGTTCTTTTGTGACTGCACACTTTAAACTGCAGATTTTAGTAACTGAACACAGCCAAGCATAGAAAGACAAATACCTCATGAGAATATGTGAAATCTTTAAAATCTTTATCTCACAGGAGGTAAAAGAATGTTCACCAGAGTCCTGGGGGCACAGGGAAGAAGGGACAATAAAAGCTGATCAATATCTATTGAGTAATGACCGTGAGAAAGGAGCTCTGGTGCACGGCTGCTCCTCCTCGCCCAAACCCTAAGCCGAGGTGCCAACAGCAGCTGCTTGCCGCATAGAGAGAACCATCCTTCTCTGGCCCTTGAGAGGGTCGCCATACCTCTTTAGATGGACTCACATCTATGCACATTATGGACTTGGATGTCTACTAACTGTAGCCAGTGAGTTACTGGCTTCTTTGTAAACAATGGGCTGGAAAAATGGCTCAGTGGTTAAGAGCACTTCCTGTTCTTGCAGAGGACCTGGATTTGGTTCCCAGCACCCACCCGGCAGCTCACTCCTCTCTGTAACTCCAGTTTCGGAGGACCCAGTTCCCTCTCCAACCTCCATGGGCATCAGACATGCACATGATACACATAATAAATGCACACAGGTGAAACATTCATACACATAAAAATATCTTTCATAATAAATAAATAAAACAAACATTTACAACAAGCAAATGAAGACATGATGTTGGGAAGATGTGTTAGGGCAAACTGGTAAGGAGGGAGAAGGTGGGTATGACTAAGATATACAAACAGGAAGTCCTCAAAGAAAAAAACTTGCCTTCACTAACTCTGCCAAGGCCCATTTCTTGCCTAGAACCTTGATATTCTTCTGCTGATCTTATTTTCTTCTGCTAGTATGTAATACTAGCTAATCCCAAAGAAGCAAGCAGGCCAGGAGACAGACAAAAGACAAACCATACCCTTTCTTTTTACTACCAAGACAAATAAAAAACAGAGTGACTACAAGAAAGGTGTGTGTGTGTGTGTGTGTGTGTGTGTGTGTTGTATTTCCAGTTCTAATCAAGGAAGAAACCAGTTTTCTAGTAATCTAGTAAATTTCTGGTAATCTAGAAACTTGTTTTACTATATTAAAGACAAATACAGGCTCTTCTGGTGTATCCCAATCTCCCAAAGCAATAGATGATAACAACAACACAGGACAAAGTCCCCCTCTACAATCACCTCTACACGTGCATACAACCATATGTGCCTGCATGCACAGTACACAAACGGAAGGCAGCCTTTCACGTTCTGAATTCTGAACCATTTTAAGAGTTAGGCAGGTGACGGCCCTGGCCTCTTGCTGGTCAGCTCATGACAGTGACAAAGCAAAAAAAAAAAAAATGCTACGTAAAAAGAGCACTTTCAGGCTTCCTTACCAGTCCTTGTCCCCATGAGCTCTGTCCTCCCCTACACCTAGCTGGAGTTTTCTTCTACTGAACAACTGAAGAAGTAGGAAGCTTGTGCTGGGCCGTATGCATCCCAAGCCTCTTTCTCACTCACTCACCTACCTGGGAAGGGTGAACTGGTCTCTAAAGATCCTTGTACTTCCTAAGGAGAATGATGCAGAAGGGTGGGACACGCCAAGTATGGTGTCTCATACCTCAACTGCAGCACCCTTAGGAGGGTGAGGCAGGATTACTGAGAGCTGGAGTCCAACCTGGCATAAACAGTGAGCTCCAGGCCAGCCTAGACTACAGAGTAAGACTTAACTAATCTGTATTGGCTGGTCTTGTCAACTTGACACAAGCTAGACTTTTTCTCTCTTCAGAGAGAAAAGAGCCTTAGTGGAGAAAATGCCTCCATGAGATCCAGCTGTAAGGCATTATGGAGGCGGGGCCGGCCCACTGTGGGTGGTGCCATCCCTAGGCTGGTGATCCTGGGTTCTGTAAGAAAGCAGGCAAGTAAGCAGCTCCCCTCCATGGCCTCTGCATCAGTTCCTACCTATGATCTGGAAGTATACAGCCAATAATCTCTTTCCTCCCCAACTTATTTCTTGATCATGGTGTTTTGGTACAACAATAGAAATCCTAACTAAAATACCATCTCAAAAAGCAAATAAAACCTCAAGGTAGGAGGGAAGTGTTCCTCTGCAACACTGTCCTCTTGACCTGCTGTGGTGTTCGTCGTCATCCTCAGCTGTGACTGCTAAAACTCAGGAAGACGTGCAACTGATGACAAGGACATAAAAGCTTATCAACTATTTACACAGTCTCTCACTGAGAGATAATCTGCAAAGTAACTACCCGCTGCTTGATGAAAGTGTTAAGGTCAAAAGAGACAAAGATCAAGTTGAGCCAGGCCAGAGATCAAGGAAATACTATTGTAAAGACAATACTGGATTGTGGACAGAGTCCAGAAAAGGTACAATACTGCAATAACTGAAGCTTCTCAGTCTGTATATTAGTCAAGTAATGCGAGTAATTAGAGCAAGTAAAGCGAAGGAACAGTGTCATATCAAGGCTAATGTCCTGATTTTGATAGGCGTATATAGTTAAGAGGGAGATTTACATTTAGAGAAGCCACAAGGCAGACATAGCTAAATCTTTGGTATTACTTGCAAATATTCCTGTAAGTCTGAGTTTACTTCAAAATAAAGTCTGAATAGCCGTGTCTCTGGAACACACAGAAGGCAAATGGCCATACATGAAGATGTTCAATAGCATAATCATTAGGAAACTATAGATTAAGACAGGAAACTACCGCACACCTAATAGAACAGCTACGTTCAAAATACAACACTGCCACAAGCGGCCAGGAGTATGGAGCAACAGGAATGTCAAACAGTACAGCTATTTTAAACAATGGCTTAACAATTTACTGACAAAACTAAACATGCTCTTACCTTAAAAGCCAGCAATTATGTTCACTGGCATTTGTTAAATGAGTTGAAACCATATGTCCACACACAACCTTGCACAAAGACCTCAGGAGTTTGGTTCTTAACTGTCCCAATTTGGAAGTACAAAACATGTCCTTTAGTGGGTGGATATGGTAAGCTGTGGTACAGACACTGGAATCCAGTGCTAGAAGACACAAAAAACAAAAATCTCCAGCTACTGTGAAAAGATAGGAAAGAACTTTCTATATTACTAAAGCAGCAAATCTGAACAGACTACATACATGTGGCCTAACTACACATGGACCAGCATGTCATCATGTGGGGATGCTCACCGGAAGAGTGCTTGTCCAGCAGGAGATCCTAGGCTCAACCCTCATGTCAGTGACATGGAAATAAAAACAACCCACAACCAACAAAAACATTGGCTGTCAAGGGTCAGTGTGCAGAGACATAAACAGACCAGGCGGAACAGAGCATTTTTAGGGGCACAGATGCAGTTTACATCAAAAATATAATTCGCACGGAATGTTGGAGGCAGAAAAAGGATGTTCAAGTATAGAGAACACGTTCATTTGATTTTGCTGTGGAACCGCCCTACTATTTTTGTTTGTTTGTTTGTTTTTCGAGACTGGGTTTCTCTGTGTAGTCCTGGCTGTCCTGGAACTCACTCTGTAGACCAGACTGGCCTCAAACTCAGAAATTCGCCTGTCTCTGCCTTCCAAGTGCTGGGATTACAGGCGTGCGCCACCACGCCCAGCTTCCGCCCTACTATCTTAAAAACTGAAGCCTACTTTAAAAGCAAACATGGGAGAGATGACCTGACCGAAAGGAGCAAGCAAAGCGAAGGAGCTAGCCTGGGCCACTCCAATCTGTTACAGCAGGTAAGCAGAGGTCCACCTTACTCCTGCCCTGACTTAACCCCTTGCACACAGCATGTCCATATTTGAGTACCCAGTCCTACTCTGTGCTCATGACACTCACAGCTCCTTCATTTGCTGATCTTTAAAGTAAGCCTCCATCAGCTCCAAGCTATACAGTCCTCTCAACTCAAGTTCCAAAGCTTTGTGCTTTCAAAGAAACAGCAGCACCTACAGCAGTCCTGTCACAGATGGCGGCTACTTCTGTCAGGAAAGATTATGATCAGAAAGTTAGCCAGAGTGGGTGGGTGACAAGGTGCTTGGGAGCTTAACCTCCCACAAAGCCATACCACTTGGGTGTCCAAACCCTTGGGGAGAAGCTCAGCGCTGCTCCATGCTTTCCTAGGGGAATTCCAATGAGGACAGTCTGGCATCCTCCCGTCTAAAACCAGAAGAAGAATCAGTAAAGACTCAGTAAAAAATCCAGACATATTGGGTGTGGTTTGCTGCCTGCCGCGCCCAGCCCCCTTAGGAGTCTCCCTTCTTCCCTTTGGGGCACTAGTTTCCCCAAGTGGAGCAGTTTTAAGCTAGTCTACTAAGAATGTGGATGTCAGGGTGCTCACCTTCCTCTTCACGTGCACCTTGGCTTCACTCTAGTCACAAGGAAACTAAAAGGAGCGACGTCATGACCTACTAAGAGGGCTTCCCAACCACCATCACCACCATTAAAAAAAAAAGCATTCATTCATCATTAAGGACAATTTACTCTTTATTGATTAAAAATGAAAGAAAAAAACCCATGCAGTAAAATACAAGTCAAGAGAAGAGGGAGAAGGTAACAGTGTACATCTCCCACCACCCAGCGAGCATCCTTGGGAGGGGCTGACATTACTGGTACATCTTGCTCTAGCCTCCAGATTACTTAGCAGTCTCAGCTGGCTCTAGGATTTGGTTGAAAAAAGAGGGAAAACACAAAAAACAAGAACCAACCCAAATGATTCCTTTAATCATTTAGAAAGACCATTTCACATATTATCTTGGCTATATTGGCACATACTATCTTGTGCTATAGTTAGTCCCTACTCCAGGGACAAGGGTATCTTGAGGACTTAGTGACAGAGTACCCCTGAAGCATTGCTCAGGCTCCCTGGGTCCGAGCTGTCCCACCTCGGCAGTTTCCACTGACTGGTTCTCTCACCATCACTGCATAAGCCAGCAGAGGGAAGTCACCACACATCACGGAGAAGTAACATTGTCCTGGGTCTTAGTGCCGACCTCCTAGTTGCCAAAAAAGCAAACAATGAACGGAAAAAGAGCTCCGGGACACTTTTACTGTCATGTCTGTCCCCCACAGCAGGGCAAAGGTGATGATGGTCTAGAGAATGTGAACAGGAGACGGTCTGCTGCTTACTTCCAGCCTGGCACTGGACCACCCCCAAGTCAAAAGCCAGAACAGTGATATCAAATTCCTTCCTGAGCCCTTAAGTGCATTAAGTCGAGCTGCTGAAACCAAATTGGATTCTACAGCAAGCCACGAGTCTTCTGCAAAGGCAACACTGCCTGCTTCCCATACCTCAACCCCACCTCCCCGTCTCTGCTTCCTCAGAACCCTACCCCTAACAAGTGGGGGAAAGAAGACAAAGGAAATGGTTTTCCAGCTAGCTGGTCAATCTTCTTCTCCCTCCCAGCTTGGCAGGTTCCTCCTTTTACCACGCTGCAGGGACCTCGGACTCTCCCAACTCCCCTCAAATCCATCTTCTCTTCCTCTCCAGCACCTTTCCCAACATGCCTTTACACTCAACAGTATGAAAGTCCATGACTGAAACCACAGACTCAGCACGCATGAAGCATGAGGTGGCACAAGTTAGAGATGGGGAAAGCTTTCAGGTGTGTTCCAAGAGAAAAGTCAATAGAGCTGCTGGTAGGAGCAATACTATGGTTTGATCTGGGTGAGGTGGGGTGAGGGTGGGAACATACTGGGTACCTAATCTTGTTCATCAAGTCAACAATGGCAGGTGCAAGGAATTCTGTAAAAGGCAACTAACTAGTCCCTTTCTAGGGGCCCATAGCCCATCTTTGTGTGTCTCTTTAAGGCCAAACTGACTATTCCACTCTTATATAAAATTTGGTAACTTGGCAGGCTTATTAGCAATTAGACAAATGCTATTTAACAGTAGGGAAAAAAAAAAAATCAACCTCACTGATTATTCCCATATTGCATTGAGCGCTCTTTTTAAACCTAAAGAATAAGTTACATAATTTCTGTAGAAAATCAAATTAACACTGTCTACTCATAAACCTAAAGGTCACGGCACGTGTGGTTTCATGTTCCATCTTGAGTCAGTTTAGCGAATGAAGACCCCCCTCCACGGAGTCAGTGCAAGAGAGGAGCAGAAGCCAGGCCTCTAGCCTAGGGCGAGTCTCCTTTATTGCTGTAAAATTCTCAGCCGTGTACACCATGTCCGCAGGACTCAGAGGCCAGGCAAATTCATCTTCACAAGAGGATCAAAGATCAGTTTTTCTTCAGTTTAATTTTTTTTAAATATTGAAAATACTTTCCCAATGATATGATTTACAAAGTTCTTTTTCTTCTTCAAAAACTACCTCTGGCAAGATAAGATTTATACGCCATTGCTTGATGTTTTCTGCACAAACAATCCAAAGCTGCACTCTGCAGGAGCAGATGGCTGTAGTCTGACTAAGTCAGATGTTCGCACCAGCTGAAGTTAAGGCTAGCAACCCTTTCTGGAGGGAGCAGTGAAGGGGGTGCCTGAGAACAGCTCAGCAAACACGGAAGAGACACCATGAAGAGGACAGACAAGAGTTTAGGCTGCCTCCATTCGAGGCTGTGCTTTTTCCTAACAAAGGTTGCTAGAATTCACATCAGGTACAAAGAAAAAAACAGTAATTAAATTCTCTGGGCTCCAGCTGAACAATCAACTTTTAATTGCTACTTGAGTGTTAAGGAGATATCCCAAGAAGCTCACATCCCAGCAGGTGTGGGAGAGCAGGCAAGATGAGGCTGCCCAGTGCAGCTGCTCTATCCACTGGGACCATACCATCACTGTAGTAAGGCAAGAATGAGTTGAAAGACTTCCATCCTGGGCCTTGAGGCACACTGGCCGCTTCTGCTTCTCAGATGGAGGAGAGGGGACATGAGCAGCGTGTCTACCAACGGAATTCTCTGAGGGGATGCTGGCCACTGGTGATCCAACTTTTCTTTTCTTTTAAGAAAAGGGGGGCGGGGAGGGGGACAGCAAGAAAAACAAAGAAAAAACTAAAGCTCCAAGCCGGGAGGTTCGTTGCTGGGTTCTTTGGCAGTTGTAGGTTCAGGCCAACAGAAGCAGCAGACATGTGCATGTGTGGCATCTCCTAGGCCGACTCTTCCAGGACTGTGGTTTAGCTGATGCTGAGCTGGGCGAATCCTATCAGTTTGCCATCATCAGGAATATCGGAGCCTTCAACACCAGATGCCTAAGAGCCAAACAAAATGACAAGGTGTGGAAATTTATAAACAAAATTTCAGGTAGTAATAAAAACTGATAAGGGGACGCAGAAAGGGAGATAATGGGTTAAAGGCCCCTGAGATATAAATAGGCCACTGTGTTTCTTCTAGAAATGATGGGGCTGTTTGTATAACTATGCCAAAAAGTTTTGTAATTTCCTTGAGAATAGTTAGAGGCCTGGGTGGTGGCTTCTGGGAGGGAGACAGGTGAGGCCACTCAGGCTGAGCACAGCGGGGCTCGGGCAGAGTGGATGAACGCTGCTCAGCAGAGTCTTTCTTCATTTTTCAAGACAGTTTTTCTCTGTGTCACCCTAGCTGTCCTCAAACTTGGCCACCTGCCTCTGCTTCCCAAATGCTGGGATTAAAGGAATGCCCGCCACTGCCCGGCTGACTCAGCACATTCTATAGTCTTGGCATTTAGGTAATGGGACAGTTGGTCTGCAGGAGTAAGGGGGTGAATACCAGTTTGAAAGTGACAGATCGATTTGACTGAGGTTCTTCCACAATTTTCTGCAAATTAGCTGCCACTGTAATCATACAAAGAAAATTAATGAGCAGCTACACAAATACATTTACAACAATATTTTAAAATCCTAAAATGGTAGTTAAGAATCTTCTATGGACAATCAAAATAAAAAAAGAGGGCCAGACATTTCCAAATCAAAGCCATCACTGATCTCCAGACTGAGTAAGTAAATCCTGAGTCACTGTTAAATTAACTCTTTAAAACGTCATCACTACCCTAAAGAGATAGTGCAATAAAAGGTATGCCTTGTGTTAAGACACCAACAAGCCTGTGATTAGGAGGCAACCAAGTATAGCCTGTGATGTTTTTGTTCTAGTATTCTATAAATAAGAATCTTTTCAAATGACATACTACAAACCCAAGTGTGAGATGTACAACTGTAAAATTTTAACACTGGGCTGGGGACTGGGGAACTGAGGCAGGAGATGGATAGTAAGTTCCAGGCCTGCCTGAGCTACAGAGCAAGACTCTGTCCCCCAGAAAACAAGGAAAAAAGACACAGCCTATACAAGGCCCACAAAGCCTGAACTATCCGCCAGTTAGTTAGTGCTTCAGAGCAAATGCTGGAACGCCCGACTCTGCCACCTTCACTTTGGTTTTCCTAGGACTCAATCTCCACCCTGCTCATTTCCATGTCTACACAAGTCAGGCCAACGTATGAGAGGTAGAGAGCACAGGCAGTCAGGCCAATGTATCAGAGGGAGCAGAGCCATTATCTTACTACTTTTCCTGTTATTTCCTCTACTATCCCAGAGATATTTACCACCATCAAGGGTCTGAGGCAGGACAGGTTTTTGTTGGTTTGCTCAGGAACTGTCCTTGATACTATAATTTTAATGGAGCCAAGACTACGTCAAGAAGCACCAGACTATTCACTGGAAGCAGGATTTCTAGGTACCATGCATACAACATGACATTAGGGCTAAAAGAAGATGTGTTTTTGTTATATGCAATTTCTGTAATAAATTATTATTTTCATCATTAAAAAAAAAGAAGAAAATACTACCCTTACCTATTACTAAATCCCTTCCATCCACCAGGCCAGCAGAAATGAGCTCCTGAGAAACACCCTCTGCTGTATCTGGAAGGACAAAGAACACAGCATTGTATTTCTTGTGTACATCCCTGTAATGCTCAGTCAGCACAGGGAGAATATGCCAGAGCCACACTAACTGCAGTCTGCAGGATCAAGAAGGCAGGCGGGGGTTGTCCTTGACTCTTGGTGAAGCATTCTCATAGGTTTGGCTAAGGAACAGAATCTATAAACTACACGGCTCAAAGCAGAAGACAAATCACTGAACTGTAGAGTGCAGCGATCACTAGTGCATCAGAAGAGTGAGTGCCCTACAAGTGGAGAATCAACTCAGTGTTTCAACACAAAGTGTTGGCATGCCTGACACTTCCCATTAGTATTAGCAACTGTAGCTTGTTTTCACTTTGGTTTTTCTAGGACTCAATTTCTGTCCTGCTCATTTTATGTTCTGTAAAAATTAGTAAGAACTCTGAACTTGAGCTCTCTGAGCTTACACATGAAATTCAGTGAACTGGAGTGAATTTCTCAAATTCAAAACTTGAGAAAATATCTTAGTCTTTCCTGAGAAAAATAAAAGTTTACTAAAATTATTACCATATGGTGGCAGTTTATTTTCTTACCTACTCATCCTAGGTGATACAATGTAAACAATCGATACAACAGAAAGCAAATAGATGAAGTAAATTATCTCAATCTAATTTCACCTTTAATTTCAACACCCTGGAGGCAGATCTCTATGGGTTTAAGGCCAACTAACACTACCCAGTGAGACCCTGCCTCAAATAAGCAAACAAACCAACCAATTTCATCTTTAACTGAATAGGTACTGGACCCTCTATAAGGAACAAGAGAAACAAGGGGAGGTAGTGTGGTGGTTTGAATATGCTTGGCCCAAGGAGTGGCACTTTTAGGAGGTGTGGCCTTGTTGAAGGAAGTGTGTCACTGTGGGGGTAGGCAATGAGATCCTTCTCCTAATCTGGTGGGAGACAATTGCCTCCTAGCCTTCAGATGAAGATGTAGAACTCTTAGCTCCTCTTGCACCATGCCCGGTTGGATGATGTCATGCTCCTGCCTTGATAATGGACTGAACCTCTGAACCTGTAAGCCAGTCCCAATTAAATGTTGTCCTTATAAGTCTTGCCTTGGTCAAGGTATCTGTTCACAGCAGCAAAACCCTAACCAAGACAGAAGATGGTACCAGGAGTAAGGTACTGCTGTGATAAGCCTGACCATGTTTTTCTTTGGAAAAATGTGGATTTGAGGACTTTGAATTTGAAAAGCAGTGGAATGCTTTAAATGGGGTTTAATGGGCCATCCTACTAGGAATATGGAAGATTTGTTCCTGAGAGTTTGATTTCAATTGTGCAGACCAAGAGGTTTCAGTGGAGAAGAATTTCAATCTGTGGCCTAGAGACTGTTTTTATAGTATTTTGGTAAAGAATGTGGCTGCTTCTTACCCTAGTCTTAAGAGTCTGCCTGAGTCTAAGGTAAAGAGATTTATATTAATTGCATTGACAAAGGAAGTCTCAAAAAAGCCCAGGAGACTTTGTTCTCTGATTTAGTCCTATGAAGAATGTTTTAATGAAAAGGAGCAAACTAAGAAAGGAAAAAATATAAAATGTATGGTTCAAGTAATAAAAGGGCACCAGGAAGTGAAATTGAGAAAGTGGTAACTTTGGGGCAAGATCCCAGCCAGCTAAGCTTAGGTCTAAGCACAGAAGTTAACAACTTTAATCCCAAGAGACAGAGACAAGCAGATCTCTGAGCTCAAGGCCAGCTTTGTATAGAGCAAGTTCCAAGTAAAGAAAAGCTTAAGTCCAGGTGTGGTGGTACACACCTTTGATCCCAGCATTCAGGAGACAGAGCCATGCAGATCTCTGGACTCAAGGTTAATATACATAGTAAGTTCCAAGACAGCCAAGCTTAGGCAGTAAAGGAGCTGGAAAACAGAAAGCTGGTGATACACAAAGGGGGTATGGGGGTGGGGTGGGGGCAATGTTCCAGCACCAGCAAGCAGCGGAACTCAGCAGCTTTGGCCATGTGGCTCTTTAAAGTCACAAATAGAAGGGATTATTAGGATAATTGATGCTTGTTAGCTGAGCTAAGAAATTAGCAGTGATTAAGAAAAGACCAGCATTACTGAGGTGAAATCTTCTGGGAAGTGTTTTCTGAGAGCACAGAGAAGCTGTGTTCCAAAGATAGCCAAGGTTATATATATATCTTGTGCTGCAGTTAAACTGGGTAATGTGTAAGAATTACCCAGACAGCACTGGTTTTGAAGGTATGAAGGGGTCATGGAGAGCAGCTAAGGTCTGGTAGTGTGAGAGGCCAGGGAAGGCCACTGGTGAAAGTGTAGCCTCAGTTGCAGTTGACAGTCCAGGACTGAAGGGGTCATGTAAAGAAGTTGAGGCTTGGCACTATGAAGAGAGCCTATGAGAGGCTATTGGTGAAGCCTAGTAGCAGCAGAAGACCCCAGTGTATTGGAGATGCCAGTACAATGGGATGATCACCAAGAACAGCAGCGGCAGTGGAATGGATCACCTGAGCTTAGAGTGCTACAGAGGGCAGAGCTGAAGAAGTGATGCCAGCCCTTTGGAGGAACCCAGAAGACCATGTGTGAATCCCAGACATTGGAATGGAAGCTGTAAAGTTAAAGATGGCTTGGAGACCTCAAGATGTTTGAGATGCCAGAGCTGTGAGATATCTGCTGAGGAAAGCTACTAACAGGAGGTGGAATCAGTCCAGAAGAAAGAAGTGTGTTGCAGTCAACAAAGATGAAAAAGGAGTTGGATCTGAAGACTACTTTGACATCAGACAGGAGATGCAGAGTTTGGAGTTTGCACAGCTGCTTTCCTGTTTTGCCTGGGGGATTACAGTTAAGTGGGTGGATCTCAGAAGAGACCTTGAATTTTGGACCTTTAACATTGCTGAGATTGCTATAGACTATGGGGACTTTGGAAGTTGAACTTAATGTATTTTTTATTATACTATTGCTAGGTATGACCCCCAAAGACTCATGTGTTTGTACAAACCTAAGGGGGCCAGGGAATGAAATGTGGTGGTTTGAATATGCTTGGCCTAGGAAGTGGGCACTGCTATGAGGTATGGCCTTGTTGGAGGAAGTGTGTACTGAGGGGATAAGCAAAGAGATCCTCCTCTTAACCATGTGGAGGCCAGCCTTCTACTAGAAGCCTTCAGATGAAGATGTAGAACTGTCAGCTCCTCCTGCACCATGCCTGCCTGGACGCTGCCATACTCCCACCTTGATAATGGACTGAACTTCTGAACCTGTAAGCCAGCCCCAATTAAATGTTGTCCTTATAAGAGAAGGCTTGGCCAGCTAGGCAGTGGTGGCGCACACTTGGGAGGCAGAGGCAAGCGCATTTCTGAGTTCAAGGCCAGCCTGGTCTACAGAGCAAGTTCCAGGACAGCCAGGGCTACACAGAGAAACCCTGACTCGAAAAACAAACAAACAAAAAAAGGAGTTGCCTTGGTCACAATGTCTGTTCACAGCGTAAAACCCTAACTAAGACAGCTGGTATGCACACGTCATACAGATGCCTAGCAATTATCACTCCTGAAAGCATACCTAAGAAGTCAGACACATACCCTCTCTACATCTGCATGCAGAAAATTAACTGTGGAAACGAGCAACAGACATTTGCTGGTCATTCCTAACCATGAGTTAACAAAGGCAAGAAACTTGAAGCCTTGTTCCAGGTCCAAGTTCACAATTAGAAATAGTATTATGACAAGGTTCAGCTTCCACATGAGGAAAGGAAGCCAGGAGCCCTGCCTCCTGTGTGCTTATCAGAGAGAAGCATGTGAAAGGATAAGAGCACAGACTCTGGACTCTGGAAGAACTTGACTTCAGTGCCTCCTTCTAGATTATGAACTGGTTGTTCTGTGTTCCTCTAACCTGGAGCTCATCCTCCGTTGAATAGGAATCATTGATCCTTAGATAGCTGTCGTAAGAACTGAGGGGGATAATGTTTAGGGAAATGCGTGCCTGATAGTGGCACTTACTAATAGCTTGTATCTATTACTATACATCTTATTACAGTCAGATCTCCAAATGAACTATGAAAGTCCACTGCAGTTTTCCTTCATGTATATTTCCTAAAAGCTAAGCCAGGAAGTTTCACAATTGTTTAAAAGCAAACCTTATCAAAATGACAAAAACGGCATACCTACCTAAATACCAAATTAGTATTTGTTGTTTTCAGTCATATTTGTAATACTTACCTCTTCCAGGAGTAAATTCAAATCGAATATCATTTAGTTCTTTTTTGGAATTCCTATTAAAACAGAATAAGGAAATTAAGGAACTTCTGAATTTATGCTTACAGTCTGACAATATATATGTATGTGTATGTATACATATGTATATGTATGTGTCTATATATGCATGTATATGGATGAAAAAATATATATGGAAAGATTATTCTGTTGTCACAAATCATATACTTTGTCCTAATATGCTCATTCTACAGGGCTCTTAGCTAACACTTTTAGCATTACCATCAAATTATCTTATATGGCTTTGAGTTTATTATGCCCCTACTGATCAACAAAGGATCTCTAATTTGAGGATACTCAAGCCCATTCCCACCCTTAATCCCACTAAGATAACACTATGATCTGAATGAGGCCTATAAACTGACTGTGTTGGAAAGCCAGTCCTTGGTGCAGTGCTGAGAGGCTACAGAGAGGCATTCGCAGTGAGCAGGTCTGCCTGTCATAAGGTGAACCGTGCCTCTTCTTGCTTCCTTGTGCATGCTTTGTCACAATATAAAGTAACATAAAGGCCTTTGTCAGATGCACACACAGACCTTACCACTCTGGACTTCTAGCTTATACTGTAAGAAATCAAATGTCTGGATTCATTTGAAGTTTGTTGTTGTTAAGACAAGATCTCACTCTCTAGCCTGGGTTGGCTCAGACTCTCAGGATTTCTCCTGCCTCAGCCTCCCAAGTGCTGGGACTAGAGGTGTGAGCCACCACACCTGCCTAATCTCTATTATTTATAAATTACTCAATCTTTGGGATTCTGTTTTGGCAACAAAAAGTGAAGGGGAACATATAACCCTGTAAAACTAGAAACACCTGTGCGCACAGAAAGGAGGGGTTCAAATGCTGGAGGACACTATTCCCACTCGTCCACTCCGACACATCAGAGAACTAAGTACACATTATTCCTTCAAATCCCACAACAGAGCAGAGAATACATGAGACCAGGATGGGGAAGAAGAAAGCTTTAGAGGAAGGTTTTTGTCTGTTTATGCCTTCTATGTGAGGAGTATTATGCTGCTTGTCAGGCTGTGTACCATCTGCATACCTGGTGCCCTCAGAGCCCAGAAGAGGGTGTCAAATATCCTGGGACTGGAGTTACAGATAGTTCTTATGTGGGTGCTGAGAACCAAACCCTGGTCTTTTGCAAGAGCAGCCCATGTTTTTAATTACTGAACCATCTCTTCAGCCCCCAAGATAAGTTTTTAAATGGGACTTAAAATGAGCAGGACTTGAACAAGCAGAGAGAACAGGAAAAGGAATTGGGCCCATACTGGTAGCAATATGATTGGTGAGGTATAGCCATGATAGTCTCAATGTGTTGAGATTATCTAGGTAGCCTGAGGTTCTAGTTAAGGCAGAGAAATCAAAACATAATGTTTAACAGCATACATGACAGATCACTGTGGGTTCAAATCCATTTACCTAAACAAGGGAAAGGGTCAGGTCTATTTCACAAATAATACACTTGAGGACTTTACACTGAAACTGTGTGGTTTAACTGGCACTCCAATTACAAATAACAATATGTCAAATTGGACTTGAGGTGTTTATCATCTCTTCTGTTCATTTAGCGTCAAATCCTCCATAATGGGAAATAAGAATCCTACTTTCTACTGTTTCTATAAACCATAAAAAGTGATCCCTAAACAACCACTCTGGCTGGCTCCGCCCTGCACACCTTTAACCCAGCATGTTGGAGGCAAAGCAGGTAGCTAGCTCTCTGTTATGTGGAGGCCTGCATGATCTGCACGGCAAGTTCCAGGACAGCCAGGGCTATACAGTGAGTCCCTATCTCAAAAGCACCATAAAACAAACATATAAACAAACAAACCAGAATAAATAAACAATGAGAAACCAGACAAAAAAGTCCCTCTCAAGCTAGCAGCGGTTTCCGCACACGCAGCGTCCTCCCCACTCTCCTGAGGCACATGTGTGCTGTGGTAAGACACATCGCCAGTGCGATAGTTACGGGCACCGAGGCAGCCTGTTCATCTACATCCGAGTACTTCCTATAGAAAATAACCAAATCTGCTTTTCAATGTTTGTGACGTAACTTCACTGTTGCCAGTAACCATTTTAAACAGCTCTTGTGGCCTCTACCTATAACTGTACAGAGAGGACAGCCTGGAGTTCCTGGGTGATATGCCACTACATGGCACTTCAATGGCATACTTTAACACTGTAAGAAGGCCTAGCCTGTCTATTTTTTTTCATATTCATTTATGACTACAAAGAAACAATATAACACCCAAATTTATTCTGACAAAATTATAGAATCTTGATCCCAACTATTATTAGTAGGGATAAATTTGAGACACAGATTTGATACCAATGACATTTCTTCCTGAGCAATCTCCCTAGGCCTTTCTGTACACCCCACTGTGAACCAGTGACAACACAGGCAGTAAAACAGAGAAGCTACAAACCTCTTCGCAGGCTGTTCAATCACAGCCATGAAGTGCCTGTCCTCAGTTCATATGCCCACAAGCCCTACAAGACTCCTCCTCAGAGGGACAGCCAACGCTACCACTGCCCCAGCAACCTCCACTACAACCCAGACGGCCACGCTGCGCATGCACATGCTACTTCCGACTAACAGGTGTGCACAGCAGTCACAGAACCTGTTAAGGGCTGGATTCTCAAACAACCAGAATCCCGTTGGAGACACACAATGCTATGCAGTAGCATATGCTAAGGCCCAACTGTGACAACATCTATAGAGGACGCAGAAACAGCAGACACTCACTTACCTTAATCTTAGCACTAGACTGATAGGGATCTTGGTCTCCTGGGACCCTTCTCCTGAAGACTGAGCCTGAAATGCATTGACAGAAAGTCCCTGTCAGGAACATAACGCAAGGACAATGGCCATCTAAGAAAGACACTTGGCAGGAATTTCCATCCAACCCAGCCCAACTCCTTGTAGCCCTGTCCCGGGACAGGCCTGAAGTAGCCGTCCCGGACTCCACTCGATCCATGGTTCCAGAGCTTTTTACATCTTTCTGAAACCTGCAAAGCTTTGCTTGCTGGGGACAAACATTCTATTTGTCTAACATAATTCCAATCTTTCTGTCAATTTTTCTAAGACACCTGTATTTTTCCCATGTGACAGATGAAGGAAGGGAAGTCATGTGACTAAGTAGAAATATTCAGAGCCGTGGTCTCCAGGGACAGAACACAAGATGAGAATATATTCAAGAACAAAAGGAAGCTTCAGAACTGCCATTTCTTCTCACCCAGCATCTCTAATAATTAATAAGTGAGCCGACACTGAAACTCTTACTCAGCTAAATGGAATACTATCACACGATACAGCAGCACACAGGGACTCACAGAAGCCATTATTACCCAGACACTGTCACCACACTACAATTGTGTGTGCTTAAGTAAATCTTACCTAGTTTAACAAAGTCAATTCTCACAAGATAGACAAGCGTCTTCAACAGAGTAACTTTGGTAAGTAACTGAAGAGCAGCATCAGTGAGTGGAAGTGAGCGAGAGGAAGCTGAGGGCCGACTCTCCAGGCTCAAAGGGGACACCTCTAACTGCACTCGGCTTCCTTAAGCTTCACAAGGATCCAAAGAACAACTGACAATATGCTACCAGATATTTGTACTTGGTATATTTTCATAACTGACTTGCTGTGTGATCCTTATAAAGTTCTTTTATTTGTACCTGTAACACTATCTAGACAGAATTACTCACTTATTCCAAACCAAAGTATCAACATGCATTACTGTTTCATCGTCTGCCCATGGGCGCTGGGCCAGGAGAACAGTCCCCACTTACCTGTGCTGGTTTTGCTGGCTCTGCAGGAGGCAGGAGAGAGACTTGAGCGGGCTGTGTGGGCATCTGGCCAGCTGGCTGAGGTAGAGGCGCAGAAATCTGTTCTGGAACTTGAAGCAAAGTCCCCATGGGATCAGCTGCTGAGAAGAGCTGCAGTAAACACATGCAGTGCTGGAGAGTGAGTGGGAGAGCTCTGTACCGTCTCAGTGGGCTCCCGGGGCAAAGGCCAACCTTCCGTGCCAGGTGATACTCACAGGGCTCAGCGTGCTGCCTTAATTCTGAATGATTACTATTTCGCTGCACTTGTCTATATTACATCCTATTCAGTATCTCTAAGCATTCGAAAATCTTTTGGGGTTTGGTTTTCTTAGAGGAGAGTGTTTTGTTGTTTCATTAAACAGGCTGGTCTGGAACTTGCTAGGTAGTCGAGGCTAGTCTCACTAAAAATTTCCACTCAGCTTCCCAAGTGTGGGGAAGACAGACATGTGCCATCACCCCTGTCTAGCAACGGTCTGAGGTATGACCTGTGAAAGATGAACCTGGTGGGGTTGAGTGGGTTGTCACTGCCCGGCCTCTGGAAAAGGGAAAGCAGGTTAGTGCCCTGTGAGAACGGGCTGTTCTAAGAGACAGCTCAGAATCTCTTCTGGCTCTGTCAGATTCTCTCCACTTGCTCCCACCCCCTCACCCACCCCCACCCTGTGCATCTGTAGGCCATGTGCTGTGTCAGAGCCTCACAGGAGGCCAACCAAAGAGCCACCACACCTATGAATTCTGGCATCTAAAACTGAGAACGGAAACACAGAAGAAAAGACAGTACCTTCAACAAATGGGAAACCTGATTGTCACATGCAGAAGAATGAAATTAGACCTGTATCTATAACCCAGTACAAAAATTTGATCAAGGCCTGAAACCTGAAACACTAAAACTGTGTAGGAAAGGACTTTGTGAACGGGACTCCATTTACCCAGGAATGAACATCAACAATTTATAACTGAGGCCTCATAAAACTGCAGTTTCTGTAGAGCTAAGGAAACACTCAACCACATGGAAAGGCCGGCAGAATAGGGGGAACCTTGACAAGCTGTGTATCTGACAGACAATTAACAACCACAATATTCAAAGAACTCAAAAGACAAGAGAATCAAGGAAAGGAGTGGTCCAATTTAAAAGTGTTCTAGGAATCTAAACAGAATTCTCAACAGAAGGAAGGAAAATGGCCTAGAAACACCAAAGACATGCAAATCGAACAACTTTGGCATTTTATCACCCCCAATCAGAATTGCAGAGATCAACAAAACAACTGACAAAAAGTGCTAGTGAGGCTGTGGGGAAATGACTGCTAAGAAAATTAGAACTAAATCCACCACAGGACCCAGCCATTCTTGGATATGCCCAAAGGACTTACTATCCTGCTCCAGACACCTGCTCAGCAATTCACGGCTATTTTGTCCACTACAGCCAGTAAATGGAAAACTGAAAATGCCCTTCAGCATATGAGTGGACAAAGACAATGTGGTTCACTACACAACAGGGTCATACTCCGTTGTAATGAAAAATGAAGTCATGAACTTCCCAGGTAAATAGTAGACCGAGAAACCACAGAAACCAAGGAAGGACCATGGCTGGGGTGACCAGGGAGAGGAACAGCATGAAGCAGGTGCCTGGAAGAGGAGATGAGCACAGGGAGGGGCTCGAGCTGGGGGGGGGGGGAGAGCGACCGAGAAGAAGGAAGGACAAGGGGCCAAGAGCTCCAAGGCTGTCTGAGGAGTCCTATTATTGCATATTTACTATTATGACACACATCATATTAAAGAGGCCGAGGCAGGAAGGGAAGAAAGACAAAGCTATCAGGGTCCATAGTGAGATCTTGTCAGGGTGGAGGAGGATGGGAAGTGTTGTAATAGCACAGACACTAGACACTGTATGCTTCAAATGTTTAATACAGTTTAATTAGGTAATCTGGAGGAAAACCAGATCTTGACTATAAAAGTAAGCTAAACATATTTAAAATTAGCTACTGAGAAAAATATCAATGTAAGTGAAAATATTTTACTACTAAAAGAGAAAAGTCAACAGGCAATAATAAAGTCCTACTTTTGATAGAAAATAATGAAAGACAGACAGGGAGACAGTCAGGCCACCAGGTAGACACACACATACACTCCTTTCCTAACACTGTGTATAAATAAAATCCAAGGAGACCGGCTGGAGAAATGACTCCAGGGTTAAGAGGACTTGCTGCTCTTGCAAAGGACCAGAGTTTGGTTCTCAGCACCCATATCAGACAGATAATAACTGCCTATAATTCCAGTCCGAGGGATCTGATGCAGTCTCTCACCTCTGTCAGCACCCACACCAATGTGCCCCCATACACATACATACATAAAAATTTAAATTAAATTTAGAATTAAAAAACAAATCAAGGAGACCAAGAATAAAGCTTAATGGAACTTTTGTGTTCATTAATCCCATAGTAAAAAGCTCCTACTTGGGGGCTGGAGAGATGGCTCAGTGGTTAAGAGCACTGACTGCAGCCGGGCGGTGGTGGCGCATGCCTTTAATCCCAGCACTTCGGAGGCAGAGGCAGGCGGATTTCTGAGTTCGAGGCCAGCCTGGTCTACAGAGTGAGTTCCAGGACAGCCAGGACTTTACAGAGAAACCCTGTCTCAAAAAAAAAAAAAAAAAAAAAAACCAAAACAAAACAAAACAAAACAAAACAACAACAACAACAACAAAAAAAAAAACAAAACAAAGAGCACTGACTGCTCTTCCAAAGGTCCCGAGTTCAAATTCCAGCAAGCACGTGGTGGCTCACAACCATCTATAATGAGATCTGACCCCTTCTTTGGGGTGTCTGAAGACAGCTACACTGTACTTACATATAATAATAAATAAGTCATTTTTTAAAAAAAGCTCCTACTTGTGTTAAGATTTTGACAGAAAAATAGAAGTTAAAGATTAGGTCTGAATAAATTCATGTATTAACAGAATTTCAAAAGGCCAGCTTCCACATTGTATGTCCACATGAATAGGCTACCTTAAAGGCCAAAAGGATCTAGAAAACGAAATAAAACGTGAAGGGATATGGCTGTAGGCCAGCCTCACACGCACAAAATCCTAGGTTTGAGTCCCAACACTGCATAAAACCAAGCATGGCAGTACAAGCCTATAATCCTAGACCTGAGGAGGTAGAAGCAGAAGTTCAGTGTCTGGATCAGCCTCGGCTAAGTAGTGAGATGGAGGCTATGAGATCCTGTCACCAAACCAAAAGCAGGAGTCAGGGAAAGTAGATATGAAAATTTGAAATCTCAGAACACTGCTGCAGGGAAGCAGAGTGGCCCCGCACCCGCACAGAAGACAACACAGCTGCTCTTCAGAAAACAAAACATCAGAGCACAGAGGCACACACGTAATCCTAGTACTTAGATGCTGAGGCAGTGGGATTGTGAGTTTAAGGCCCTTGCCTCAAACCAAACAAGTTGACAACATAAACAGGATTCCCACAATTCAGCAATTCTACTTGGAGATGTCTGGCTCAGAGGACTGAGAGCAGGTGTTACACGCTGACGTTCATAACCACACTATCTGCTACTCAAAAAACACAAGCGCCTCAACTGTTTGGCCTTGCAGATCTCATCTGAGAACTGCTACAACATACACCATAAGGACATCGTGTGGGGGAACACAGGCCAGTGAGAAAAGAAAAAACACTGTGACTCCACTGATATGAAGCACAGAGAATAATCAAGCTTAGAAAGACTGAAAGTATAATATAAGGTCAAGAGCCAGAGGTGGAAAAATCCAGTGGATAGAGTTAGCTGGAAAACATGAAAAGTTCTTAGGACAGATACAGCAATCATTGCACTGTGAAGTGAATGTACTCAATGTCACCAAACTGGAAATGACTGTAACTGTGGATTTTATGTTATATTAACCTTATTACAAGTAAGTTAAAAATGATGTAAACAGTATGAGAATACAGGTAGATAAGAATTCACAAGGAAGCCAGGGGCGGTGGTGGCACACACCTTTAATCCCAGCACTTGGGAGACATAGGTAGGCGGATTTCTGAGTTCGAGGCCAGCCTGGTCTACAGAGTGAGTTCCAGGACAGCCAAGGCTATAAGGACAAACCCTGTCTCGGAAAAAACCAAATAAAAAAAAAAAAAAAAAAGGAAGGAAGGAAGGAAGGAAGGAAGGAAGGAAGGAAGGAAGGAAGGAAGGAAAGAAAGAAAGAAAGAAAGAAAGAAAGAAAGGAAGAAAGGAAGAAAGGAAGAAAGAAAGAAAGAAAGAGAAAAAAAAAGAATTCACAAGGAGATCTGGAGAGGTGACTCAGTGGTAAAGAGCATTGGCTGCTCTTCCAAAAGATCTGGGTTCAGTTCTCAGCAGCCACATGGCAATTCCTAATTGTCTCTAACTCCAGTTTCAAGTGATCCAACATCCTAACACAGACAAACACATATGCAGACAAATACCAATGCACATAAATACAAATAAATAATCCTTTAAAAAGATTTATTTTAATTAAAAATTTACATGGAGATACTCTTTTAGGAAAAGAGTGGGAAAACTAAAAGGAAAAATTCAGGGTGATCTGTAAAGTACATTCTTGTTCAATTTTTGAGAAATCAAGGCAAGTTAAATCAGAAGTTAACAGTTTTCCCCTTTTACTAGCTGGCCGGTCAGAGGGGTTTCTCCTCCATAGTCCCGGCCTACTGGAACAGCACGAGCTATTACAGGAGTTTAAAAAAAAACCAGGAGTCCCAGAGCAACCCTTCCTCTGTCCCAGCCAACTGTCCTGACCCGCCAGCTTCCAATAACGACACAGAGACAATTATTACTTATTATAGCTCAGGCCTTCCTTAGCTAGCCCATCCACACTAGTCCACGTCTGCCACCAACTCTCACAATGTCTCAGGTTGTCAGTCTTCCTCCCTCTCTAGCTGGCAACTTCCACACCTCTCAATTCTTCCTACAGTTCCTATCTCTGCCCAAAAGTCCTGCCTTTCCTACAGTGCCTGCAGACTGTCAGCTCTTTATTAAACCAATGAGAAGGTGAGGGAGGTGAGTGTTCACAAAATATGATGCAGGTACTGAGCAAATGGAATAACAATACCAAAGTCCGTTCTCGGCTCTCTGTAGATATGAAATCAACATTTGAATAATGCAAAGACAACCTTTACCTAGTGCACAAAGATTATCCCAACAAGACAGTTTCTCTGTCTAACCCTGGATATCATGGAATTCACTCTGTAAGCCAGGCTGGCCTCAAAATAAGAGAGCCTCCTGCCTCTGCCTCCCAATCTTTTAAGAGGGTGGGGTGAAGAACAAGGTCTCAAGCTAACTTTGATCTCTAACTTTGAACTCATTATGTAGCCAAGAAGGCCTTAAACTTTTAATCCTGCTACCCGCCAAGAGCTGGGATTACAGGGCTATGCATCACACTTAGTTTCATGTAGGGGACAGAACTCAAGGCTTCTGCTCTGCTGAAAAACATTCTACCATCGAAGCCATAGCCTCAGCCTCCGATGAATTTTCACTAGCTAAAGGACTCCTGGAGCTGAGCATGTCAGGCCTTGTAAGGAGAGTGAGGCATGGGAACACACAGCAGTGCACTGTGTCAGCTAGCGTATCGAGTGTCGATAGTTAAGATGTACACAATAGGGCTGGAGAGATGGCTAGGCAGTTAAGAGCACTGACAGCTCTTCCAAAGGTCCTGAGTTCAAATCCCAGCAACCACATGGTGGCTCACAACCATCTGTAATGAGATCTGACTCCCTCTTCTGGCGTGTCTGGAGACAGTGCAGTGTACTTACATATAATAAATAAATCTTTAAAAAAAAGATATACACGATAGTTCTGAGTATATAAATCATATGTGTAGTAATGCATGTAAACTGCATACTATGTCCACAAATTAAGAGCAAATCTAAGTTTAGATACCATACTCAAGAAGGTGCTACCAGAAGGCAGAGTATACAACACAACAGACCAGGAAAGCACGTCCCTCTGGTAGGAAGAACAGTCCACTCTACAAGGCACTGTTTGTAGGATTTCCTATCACTTTCCACTTCAAGCAGCCAAAACCTAGAAACAACTAAGCCAGCAGGGAAGCCAAGGTAAAGTCTGGCTGGTATAATTAATGCCTCATTAACATTTAATCACAGAGATACACAGACAAAAACAGACTGGCTGAGCAAGCTTAAGATTAAGAACAAAATAAAATGTCTATTTTAACAAGAGCTTGATAACCTCCAGTTACTTACCTCAGAATTTGATAATGAGTCTTTTACTCGGGGAGACTGAAAGAGACACAGAAAGAGACGCTTATTAACTGAGACGGTAAGATGACTTGTGGTCAATTTCAAATAGTGAATTCCAAGAAACGGCAAGGAATGCTGACTGCAAGTCACTCTGTTCATTCTGATCTATAAACTAACTCGAATCTACGTTTTCTGAGAAGAGAAAGCTGTTGTGGTATCATTAGTCTTTGTCCAGGTAGTCGATATTGAACATATCAATAGACTTACTGTATTACAAGTTAACAGTTATGGGGACTCATGCATGTAGCACCAGCACTCAGGAGGCCGAGACAAGCAGAGCTCTCCAGCCTAGTCTACAAACTTAGTTCCAGTCCAGCCAGGGCTACACAGTGAGACACACACCCTTACCCACCCACCCCTGCACCAATCTCAAACAGAATAGAATACAACACAGTAAAACAAAAAGAAAATTTAGCAAATAAGTTTTATAAGCAAACATCCAGACGGTCTGAGTTCCCAGAAAGTAGATGTCATCCTCCAAAGCAAATCTCTTTTCACTAATCATAACCATATTATGGACCTATGATCAATTACAGAGAAAATTCTACACCTTCAAGCTAGTTACTGACACATTTTCTAAGTCCCATTCATTATAAATGTTCCTGCACATCCATGTTTATTGCTGCGCTATCTACAACAGCTACATGTCCATTAACAGAAAATTGGATAAAATAAATGCGCCAAGTATACAACGGAATTTTACTCAGCCATAAAGAAAAACAAAAGCATGGCCTGTGCAGGGAAATGAGTAGAGCTGGAGTCATCAGGCTGAATGGAAACCAGCCACTCTGTAAGAGACAAATGCATACGTGGTGCCTAAATTTAAACTTCCATTTGTATTTGCATTTTCAGTGAGTCTAGAAAGAGAACTGTAAGAGTTAAAGAAGATATTTTGCCAGGGTTGGGTTGGAAATCATGAGATGTATGTGGCATGAAAACAGAACAGGAGATATTGGAAGGGAGGAAGGAGAACCAGGAAGACATGACCTGGAGACACAGAAGGGGATGGGGCAAGAACACGGCCATGAAGACAGCAAGAGCAAGGTGTGAACAGAAATGCGGAGCAAAACTACTTCGTATACTAATTGTTAAACTGATTTTTAAAATTCTCAAGATAAATAATATAAAAACAAAAACTAAACTGAGAACAATCATACAGTTAAGTGTGGCACGACTGTGTATCTGCATGAAGGAAGGTAAGCGAGAGCACAGATGCGTAGTTTCCAGGTTTAAAGCTGTCAGCCTTACAACAGCCAAGACATGGAACCTGGTAAGAGGTCCATCAACAAAGATCCATTTTCAAGAGATGAATGTTGGCTGGAGAGATGGCTCAGCAGTTAAGAGCACTGGCTGCTCCTCCAGAGGTCCTGAGTTCAATTCCCAGCAACCACATGGTGGCTCACAGCAATCTGTAATGGGATCTGATGCCCTCTTCTGGTGTGCCAGCTATACCTTACTCATACACATAAAATAAATTAAAAAAAGAGAGAGATGGATAAAACTGTAGATGAAGTTGATAAGCAAGACTCAGACAAATCATATAATCACATTTTCTGTTTGTTATATGAAGAATCTAGGCTGAAAGAGATGGCAGAGAGAAGGGAGGAAGGGGCACACAGCATGGCACACAAGCAGGTAAGCAGACAAACTAAGATGGAGTCTGTGCACATGAAAGCAGAGGGGCGGCTATGCTGCAGAAGGACAGCGGAAGACGGCAGCAGGGCAGGGCGATGAGGACAAAGCGCTGCAGTGCATATGTAGGAACACGCGCCGAGCGAGGGAGCCCACTACCCCACATGGCAACTAAGCCCTTCTACTGACAAACCACAGCATTACCGGTAAGCAATGGGCGAAATTCTCCTTGCCTAGTACCTAATGAATAAGGCAGACAGCTTGCCTAATGCCAGTGTCAACAGACACTGAAGCAAAGGGAAGCGGCAAGAATATCAGTCCTAACAAAGAGCCATTACAAATGGTGTCTGTAGCTACGTTACTTATCTTTTAAAAACTAAATAACAACATGAAAATAAAACAAGAAGGGAAACAATACATAAATGTTTGGTATTAAACAGACAGTCCTGTGGGGACGAAAAGGCAAAAGAATAACCATCTGCACTACTGCAGCGCCTGACGAGGGACAGATTGGAGAGGCTGTGCAGCAGATGAAGGGCAGAACAGGAACTACCCTAAATTAGAAGAGAAACAAATGCTGACCATTTGTTTTGACCAAAAGTCTTTTGCAGGACTTTTCTAAACTTAATGCTTAATACATATTTGCCAATTTTCATTGACGAGGCCTTAAAAAACTTAGCTATACAAAAGAATCATGCTTTAAGAAACCTACCGGTTAAGTAAAAATTCTGTGTTGCTCAATCAAGAGTCCCAAGGACACTGGGCATGGTGCGGACACCTTTAATCCCAGCACTGAGGAGGCAGAGGCAGGAGGATCTCTATCTCTATGAGTCTAAGACCAGAATGCTCGCAGAGATCTCCAGGACAGTCAGGTCTGCAGATAGACTGTCTCAAAAAAACAAAACAAAAATGAAGTGGTCTTAAGAACTCCATCAGAGTAGATCCCATAAGGCAAACACGCCCATTATTAGACTTATCCACTTCAGAAAAGAGACCCCAAGCACAAAAACATATGTACAAATACAGACAGACTGACACACACACACAGAGTGGTACACACAAGATGTCCAGTATATGCCAACTAAGGAAGTCCACTATTGCTCTCCAAGTAGAGCCCAGTATGCTGCAAGGCCTTCTAGTTACAGTTCTTCTACAGTGTCTAGCTGTACTGAGAACTTTGGAATTTTGATTTCTTTAAAAAACACAGAAACAGGGATGGAGAGATGGCTCAGAGGTTAAGAGCACTGACTGCTCTTCCAGGAGTCCTGAGTTTGCTACACATGGTGGCTCACAGCCATCTATAATGGGATCTGATGCCACCTTCTGGTGTGTCTGAAGACAGCAGCAGGGTACGCATATACGGAAAATAAATAAATAAATAAATAAATAAATAAATCTTTAAAACAAAACAAACACAGAAACATAAGAATGTGCTTTTGTTTTAATCTGGTGCAAGGATGTGACATGACTGCTTCAGACTGTCCACATCAGATGACTGATTTATTTGCTTCATGCTATAGAAAAGTGCTTGACTTTGCCAGCTATAGATAGTTTCTGCGATTGTGTGACCTTTGGAATTCTGGGAACTTTTCAGAGGGTATATAAATTATAGCACTGCCCCCTAGAGGGCCTTGTTGGTTGTTATTGGTAGGTCAAAGAAATCAGATATCCTGACAGATCAAACCTGCCCTACGGAACTTGACACCCCTAACCAGCAGAAAGTAGTCTAATGATAACAGCGCCCCCTTTCAGACCCCTGACTTTATTCAGAGAACTCATTCCTTTCCTCTCTATCCTTGTTTTCCTCTTACTGGTGTTAGCAGGTTCAAAGGGTGCAAGAAAGAAGCCCCAGGGTAGCAAACGCCAACTACATCTAGTACCATCCAGTTACTCTCTATGTCAAGACAGTTTTCCCCTCTGCACAGGGCTATTTTAACATATCCTAAATGACATCACATTGAGAAATTGACATTCTAATTTGCTACATAATTAAGTAGAAAATCCCATCTGTGGCACTTGTCTTCTGTCTGTTTTAGCTCTTCCAGCTGTAATAAGACTCAGAGGCAACTCTAGCGTCTACATACACTGTCAAATGCAACTTACCCTGAGCTGAGAAATGGCGGCTTTTCCTTCCTCACTCTCCTCGTCAAATTCATCGTCACTCCACTCCCAGCCGCCATCCTCTGTCTTATGGAGACGGCCGCTGGAGCCAGGAACTCTGCGGACCTGAGTGAGAAAGGCACGTGGGTTGAGAGAGAGCTTTGTACACACTCAACAGGAGCCTCAAGTCTCTCCCCATCCCTCTATCACCTACATAAAATAGTAACTGGATCATGTGTCCCTAAAATGTCACATCCTCCAGCCTCAATCTGCTCTACCCAGACTTTAACCACAATCCTCTTTACTCTGAACCCCAATAATATTGTCTATGTTAGGGCACAAGGGAAAAAAATATAACATATTCACATACCGAGACATTTAAAGAGGAGGAAAGACGTTCCAAATACACTGCAGACAAACCCACGGGAAAACATCCACTCTTTTACCAATGTTTTTTTCCTCTTTTGGGTTAGGACCTTACTGTGCAGCTCTGGCTAGCCTGGAACTTGCAGCCTAGACCAGGATGTGACATTGATTAGCCTAGCTGTCTCCGGAGTGTTGGGATTAAAGATGTGCACGACATGCCCAGATTCAACTTTTTAATTGAAAATTATAAATTATACTTCGCAGAGATTCACGAGTGCAGGTGCCAGGCGAGTAGAGATAGGCAAAGGCTGTAGCTCAACGGTCAAACACTAGGCTAGGAAGCAAGGCCCTGAGATCAGTGCTCAGTACTGGGAGCGTGGGGCGGATACTACATGCCAGCCACAGTGCTGTGCCCAGTTCTTAGATGAGAGCAAAAGGACCAGGCATTCAAAGCCTCCAGTGGCAAGAAGTGAGTTAAAGGGGCAGCCCGAGCTGCATGAGACCCTGACTCAAAAAACAAACAAACGAACGAACAAACAGGCCCACTATCTTCTTCCTAACATTAGCTTTCTTTGGAAAGTTATATTCATCTCTCTATTGAGTATATAGCATTAGTGCCTGATATTTCTGGGGGTCTATTTTAGGAGTTATCAATGTATGGGATTTTCCATAGTAGAAGAAGAACATTTCACTATAATCTGTGTCCTACTCTCTTCTTAAGGTCTTACTTAGTAATCTCTTCTCCCTACATTCAAACAGTAAGCATGCCACCATGGCCATCTTCTTTAAAAAGCCTTAATAGAGCCAAAGGATACTTCTTTGATCTCATGACTTTCCGTCTCATGTACTTCCTCCAGAATTGGCATGGTACATTTATTAAAGCCAACTATTTTTTCAAGTTTTAATTCTTAATGTGTATGGGTGTTTGCCTGAATGTATCTGTTTACTACTTGATAGACGCTACAGAATGGATCTTGGATTCCCCTGGACCTGGGAGTAAAAGTCATGAACCACTATGTGCATGATGGGTATTGAACTAGGTCTTCTGAAAGAGCACACAGTACTCTTAACCACTGAGCCATCTTCACAGTCCCTGAAGCCAGATGCTTTCCCCTTTCCTCAATTCCATATTAAACTGTATTCATGGCCTGGTTAGGACCAGGGTCCAGCCCAGAGAACCCAGGTTAGCACTGACTTGAAATACTCCTCCAAATCCTAGCTCTCAGGGTGCAGAAGGCAAGCTTCTGATGGAGGAAAGCAGCCAACAGTCCTATGCAGCTACAGCACCTGTGAGCCACAGCAATCAGCACATACCCATGCAGCGCTGACCTACACACCTTTGGTGGTAATCAAGAGCAGCTCTGATTGGACTTAAGGCCTGCTCCACAAACGGGAAACTAGAACCTAACCCCCACCCAGGGCTAATGGGGTAAAGGGTCTTGAAGGAAAGCCTACAGCTGCCACTCTTCCTAAGACAGGATTTGTCCTTGTACCCACAGATAAGTGTAGCCTACACTGCCATCAAGGAAACTCACCTGCGAGACCACTACAGAAAACTACAACCAATCAAAATGTAAGGTGTAGATGCCATCCCAACTGACCCGGCTATAATACCACCCTTGCACCTCAGGCACAGGGAACATTTCCAAAGACAGGGTTGTGACCAATTTCTTTATTACTGTTTCTAATTTACTACTATGAATGATGATCTCTTTTTAAAATAATAGCTCCACTGAAATATAATTCATACACTACACAATTTACACAATGAGAAAAGTTCAACTGACTGTTTTTTTTGTATATGTAGAGATAGATGTATGAGTTTTACTGCATTCAAATTGAGAACACATTGATCAGCATTCTTCACAAACATCACAGCCACCAGAGGTCACTGCCCATTTCTCCCCACTTTCCTCAGTTCTGGGAAACTGCACGTCTCTGTGCACTCTTGAACATCTCATACAGAATCATATAGTATGTACTATTAACACATTTTAAGCCGGGCAGTGGTGGCGCATGCCTGTAATCCCAGCACTCTGGGAGGCAGAGACAGGCGGCCAGCCTGGTCCACAGAGTGAATTCCAGGACAGCCAGGGCTATACAGAAAAACCCTGTCTCGAAAAAACCAAAACCAAAAAACAAACAAACAAACAAAAAAACCAAAAACAAAACATGTTTTAAAGGTTCAGTCATGTTATAAAATGGATCATTATAAACGCTCCCGAACTTCCTACTAGAATATATAACATGTATCGTGATACATATTATATTTTTAAGGCAAGCTGAAAACACACTGGCTCCACCTACCCTAGCGAACAATGGGCTTCAGTGGCACTGGCTATGTGGCTGACTAGGAGCTGCCAGCCTCCCCAGGGAGCATGGAACTAGAACACTGTGGCATGGGGCTCAGCTCTCCTCCCCTTCCTACCCTCCCTCCCTCCCTTCTACCTTTTTAGATGAGCTCTCACTACACTGCTCAGTCTAGTCTCAAACTCCTGAGCTCATGTGACCACACTGCCTCAGCATCCAGGCACTAAAATTAGAGGTGCAGTACTAACCCTGGCAGCTGCTACCAAATGCCCTCTCTTCTCATGACATCATAGTAGAGAAGCATCTGTAATTTATTAGCAATTGTATTCATTATGTGGACACAGTATCTATCAAGCTGCTCACAATGACACCTGAGCTCTCAACCCTTTTGCTGCAGTTGCCACAATCCTATAGGCTTACAGTCACAGGTGTGTGCTGTGAGTCCCAGCCTGTGCTTCCCTGGAGACCAGGGTTCACGGATCTTAAAGAAATCACAGTGCAGGCATGAAACAATTCCAGTTAGGACTTACTGCGATTACAAGCATAGAGGTTTGAAACTGCATTCAAATTATTTGCAAATGTTTACTGGGTACAAAGAACTGACCCAACCCTACTGAGATGTGGTGGTGAAGTGAGCTTTTGTTCTAATAATGTAGAAAGGCTGTCATGTGTTAGATGGTAAAAAGTTCTTCAAAAATGTAAAGCAGAACATGATGGAAGAGAGAGTTATGGGAAGGAACCGTTGTAGGTCAGGTGGTCAGAGGAGAAAGTTATGGGAAGGAAGCACTGTAGGTCAGCGGTCAGAGAAAACCCCTTTAGGAAGTGCTCCACTGATGACCTCCAGGGAGGAGGTGCAATGCGCAGAGCGTTTCCCCAGTAGCCAGCCATGCTGAGCTGTCCAGTCCTCAGACAGCAGTCCTCTGGGATGAGCCGACTGTGCCCTAAGCCTGTGGTCCAGCTGAGTGACAGCAGTTGATAAACACAGGGGAAAGAAGAGCAAGGAAGATGGCAGGACTCTTTCCAGAAGTGAAGAAAAGGCTAGCTGCTCAGGAACACTCTAGAGTGTCCCTGTCTGCAGAATGGCAAAGCTCTGAGGTGAAGGTGAGCTGAGGTGCTCTTAGTGACTGCAGTGAGACCGTAAACCTCTGGATAAAAGCAGAAATCTCAACAAGTGAAATGTATGCATAGTGCGTTTCTAGCAGAGTGGTCCTAACATCCCAGGCAGGCCTTCTACTGTATCACAGGGAACAGGGCATCTCGGTCTTCCCCCTCCAGCCTATCAACAGAAATTCATGGGACAGCATTTCTTTCACGTTTGCTAAATCTCCATTAATGGGAGAAGAGTAAGGAAAATGGGAGATATTCTTTTGGTGAAATGTCAAACATTTGTCCAAACTGAAACTTTAATGCACTCCTTATGTTCAAGGATGAACGGCATTCTTAGAAATGACACACACAAACACAGTGCTTTGTTATGACATGTCCTGAGTCAGGGGGTGATGTGACCTATACCCCAAGCTGTAACTGCTACGTAGAATCTCTCTCCACCTCACTCTGGAGAGCTGGAAACAGTGACTCAACAGGGCTTGAACTGACTCGCTGCCTGCCTCGGCATGCTTGGAGACAGCAGAGTAATAGCTGAACACACAGCTGACAGGTATCCGCTGACTGGATATATGCTTCAAAATAGCTAAAAATAAATAATCCTCATTTCTATTTACAGAATAGTACCCAGTTTCAAAATGCAAAACAAACAACAAAATCCCTGCAAGTCTATTCTAAGCAGTCCAAGAAAATTGAATTAAATTCCCCACTTACCTTTTTAGATCTTTCAGAAATGGTTGGTGCTCTCTGTAGTATTTTTTCTTGAAGAAATTCTTTATTCTAGAAAAGAAAATTCAGCTTCAGAAAGTCAGTTACCAGAACTTTCATTGTGCTGACTATGTGACACAGGTGTCAGTCACAGTTAATACGTGGTAGGTAACGTGCGCTGTGAACAGATGAGGGCTTTCCACTCTAAAGGTTTTTATACGACACTTCCATTGTTTTTCACCTAAAGACAAACCTGCAGTGTGTACTAGGAACTGTTTTCTATGAAAAGTTCTCTTTTCTGCACATTCTTTATCTTTGTTTGGTCCTACAGTAACAAATATACTAATGCATTGTTATAAGACACTTCGTACCTTAGCACTAAACCTTGAAAAGAGAGCTGACTCTTCTGCTTTTATAATAGGAAAAGGAATGTTCCTGTGCATACAGGCGGTGTGTGTGTGTGTGTGTGTGTGTGTGTGTGTACTATGCCCAGCATCCACCTTGTTTTTTAAGATAAAATCTCTCGCTGAGACATGAGGCTCACCAATCGGCCGGGTCTCACTTGCCAAGGAGCTCCAGGGACCATCTGTGTCACTTCCCAAATTAGGAATTATAAGGCACATTTCCACACATGACCGTGTGTTTGTGGGTCTAGGGATCGTATTTATGCCCTCATGCTTACGTGGAGGGCACTTCACTCCAGCTCCCAATACATACACAACATCTTTAGTAATTACTTTATCTATCATCACACCTCCAAATTTCTTAGGAAATGCAACTGGGAACACAGCGGGAGCAACCGAGGACCATCATATGAATGCACACACTCAAAAGCTGGGATGCCCACCTTCGCTTTCTGGAAAAACTTGTGCCTCAACAGTTCTGCTGCTGTTGGTCTAAAAGCAGAAAGGAGAGTTTTTAGTTTTCAAGCATATTGTGAATTTCCATCTTCAAAAATGAGAAGTTATTTCCTGGACAGCTAACTAAAAGTGCATTCCACTTCCCTTCACCTGCTAAACATGACAAGTATCCTGGCTCAGGACACCGAGTAGAACGAAACCTCAGATAGAAATGTGCCAACAAATGGCCAGGTAGCACCTTTAATTCCAGCACCCAGGAGGCAGAGGCAGGAGGATCTCTGCGTTTGAAGTCAGCCTGGTCTACATAGTGAGTTCCAGGTCAGCCAGGGCTAACAAGGGGAGCCCCTGAGGCTAGTGGGGATAAGAAAAGTGATCATCACAATTATAGAATGTTTGAGAAGTTCATTAGTAAACTACTGTTTCTAGCAGAGAATTCTTAGGGACTCCAAAATGTTGGCTATGTAGCAGTATCATTTTGAGGAGCCAGACAATAACCACCTAAAAGTTTTGCCAAAGCATAAAAATGCATGTAAGCTGGAAGAAAAACAATCAAACAGTTGGTTCTTGTTACATAGCAGCCTAGAAGGCTTAATTTTAAGGCAACTATGGATTCTTAGATATGTCTCAATTTCCAGTTTTTTTCTAAAAAAAAAAAAAAAAAAAAAAAAGGAAAATTTTTTTTCAATTTTTGAAATTTAGCCCAAATTCAGTTGATCTTGTTTGAAGAAAATTCTTCATTATCAATTTTACAAGCTTTTAAAAAAGGATCACTAAAAATAAAGAATTTACTCTTCAACCACCACACCTACTCTTACCACATACTTACCATGGAATGCTAGACAATGCTATTTCTCAAAGCTAAGAGGTATACAACACTGCTCAAGACAGGGGTGTATCAAGGAGCTTGTACACACCTGGGAAACATGTTCCTCTGAGTACAACTTCAGTCTGAACACTACAATGTATTAGAGCACCTGAGTGGTATTTTCAACTCCTCACCAAAAGCATAGTATTTGGGAGCAAGAGCCAGGTGTTGCTAGTTCTTTAACCTTCCCAGGTAATTCCAAGTAAACTTCAAGCTTGAGTCCTACTGCTTCTGAGTTAAGAGATAGGAATGAGCAAATGGCAAATGCCTATAAATTGAAATTAAACAGTGACATTCTTATTTTTTTCATTTGGTAGATTTCAATGGTGCAATGCCTTCTTTGCCCAAGCTAGCATCTTACTATTCGTTTCTTTGTGCC